>LR738714.1:485736145-485746824 GCA_902687465.1 Secale cereale
GCTGCTGAAAAGGGACCTTTAGTCCCGGTTGGTGGCAGCAACCGGGACTAAAGGGGTGTATTAGTCCCGGTTTCAGCCACCAACCGGGACTAATGCCCCTCCTATATAACCAACACTTGCGAAAATTTCGGCAGTTTCCTTCTTCCTCTCCTTCCCCGCCCCCGACGCCTCCCTCTTCTTCCCCGCCCCCGTCGCCCCGTCGCCGTCGCCGTCGCCCCCGTCGCCCCGTCGCCGTCGCCGTCGCCCCCGACGCCGCCCCGACGCCGCCTCGTCGCCGTCGCCCCGCCCCGTGACCCCGTTCCGCCCCGCCCCGCGCCGTCGCCGCGCCCCGGTCGGCCCGTCGCCGTCGCGCCGCGCGCCCCGCCCCGCCGCCGTCGCGCCGCCGCGCCACGACGCCGCCTCGTCGCCGCCCCGCCCCGCCGCCCCGCCCCGCCGCCGTCGCGCCGCCCAGCCCCGCCGCGCGATGTGAGGGGCTCGCTTTTTTTATGTTTAATATTGCTGTATATATATATATATAGTTGCTGTGTATATATGTATATATGTGTATATTTTTTTATGTTTATATAAATTGCAGTATATATAGTTGCTCTATATATAGTTGCTGTATTTATATGTATGTGTATACATTTTTTTTCTTAGGAATTTGCTAAATATATATGTTAAATATATACGTATGTGTATATAAATATATTTTTTCTTAGGAAGTTGATGTATATATCTGATGTGTGTATGTGATGTATATATATGTGTATGTGGCTATATAGTTTTTTGTTTATATATGCTAAATATATATAGAAAGTTTTATATATGCAAAAGTTACAAATTTAGAAAAAGAAGGATAGGAAAGAAGAAAATAAGAAAGAGGAAAGAAAGAAGAAGAGGAGAGGAAGAAGAGGAGAAATAAATAAGAAGAAGAAAAAAAAGAAAAAAAGAGGAGAAGAAGAAAGGAATAGAGGAGAAGAAGAGAAATTTTCTCTTCTTCTCCTCTATTCCTTTCTTCTTCTCCTTTTTTTTCTTTTTTTTTCTTCGATCTTCTCCTCTAGCGGTTCCTTTTTTCTTCTTCTTCCTCTTTTTTTATCGGATATGTCTATGTCGATATACACCCTTCCCGATAACTTCGACATTAGGGGGGGCGGGGTCGAGGGTCGTCGAGGGACCGATAGGCCGAAGGTCGAGGGGTCGAGAGGTTGCCTAGCAGTCGGGGGTCTAGGGTTGTGGATCCCCGAGCAGTCGGGGGTCAAAGTATTGAAGAATTACATGACTTCATCATTTGCCAGAAGTAACCGGGGCATTTTGGTACAAAGTTATGCAAAGTTATTTTGGAACGGAGTTCCTGATAGGATAATCCGTCTTTTGTTACGAATTATCCCATCTGGGACTCCGTTCCAAAATAACTTTGGAGAGCTTCGTACCATCATGCTACTGTTACTTTCGCCTAATGATGAAGTATTGGTTTTGTTGAATCCTTTGACACTCAACAAAATGTGACATGAGGGGGTCTAGGGTTGTGGATCGCCGAGCAGTCGGGGGTCGAGGGGTCGAGAGAGGTTGCCTAGCTAGTGTCAAAGTATTGAAGAATTCCATGACTTCATCATTTGCCAGAAGTAACCGGGGCATGTTGGTACGAAGTTATGCAAAGATGTTCTGGAACGGAGTTCCTGATAGGATAATCCGTCTTTTGTTACGGATTATCTTATCTGGGACTTCGTTCCAAAACAACTTTGGAGAGCTTCGTACCATCATGCTACTGTTACTTTCGCCTAATGATGAAGTATTGGTTTGTTGAATCCTTTGACACTAGACAAAATGTGACATGAGGGGGTCTAGGGTTGTGGATCGCCGAGAAGTCGGGGGGGGGGGGTCGAGAGAGGTTGCCTAGCTAGTGTCAAAGTATTGAAGAATTCCATGACTTCATCATTTGCCAGAAGTAACCGGGGCATGTTGGTACGAAGTTAATTCTACGTTTGCCATTAATATATCCATTTGTCATGCTAGTTCTACGTTTGCCATTAATATATCCATCTGTCATGTTTGAATAATAATTGGCATGTTGTAAATATTTGTAGAAACAATGGATGACAACACCCGAGACCTAGCACAAGAAGCGATGTTGATGGACATAATCGCACACGGACAAAATGTCGTCTTGTCGTTTCTCAACGACACTGATGAGCAGGTCGAACAAGAGCTGCAGCTGGAAGATCTAGGCTATGATATTGATGGATCCGGTGACCCAATGCACATGGAAGAAGTAGACCGTGAGGACGGCTCTGGTGACCCAATGCCGGTGCAAGAAGGAGACCGTGATGCTGGCTCCAGTGACCGAACCGAGTCCGGCCAGGAGGTATATATGTTAGTTAAGCATGTGCTGACTAGTTAATTGATTCATTCATTAACTCTCGTCTTTGTTCCTTTTTCTATCCCTCCGGATCGAGCAAATCTTCGGTAAAGAGACGAGGAGCGAAGAAAAAGTTGAGGCCGGATGAAAAGTTTGAGATCTCAGAAATCTCGCGCTCCGGCGAGCCAATTTCACCCATCCGGACAAAGAACGCATTTGTTAATCAGTGCGGGGTTCTGGTTAGGGACAAGATCCCGATCAGCATCCATCAATGGTTAAAGCCGGCTGCAAACGACGCTCAGGTGACTTATGTCACTGATATGCAGAAAGAAGATCTTTGGACTGAGCTGAAGTCAAATTTCGTCCTACCGCGAGAGGTTGATCCGGCGAACCCAGTTAAAGAGGAGTTAATCAAGTCTGCTGCACTTTCGAAGATGGCAGACCAATTCAGGGCATGGAAGAAAAAACTGAATAAGTTTGTCAAAGATAAAAAGACTCCAGAATTCGTGGGCATATATGAGAAGATCAAAGATGACTGGCCCGCATTTGTGGCCCATAAGAAGTCGGAAAAGAGTCAGAAGATGTCGGAGACAAACCGGATAAATGCTGCGAAGAAGATGCATCACCATCGCACGGGGTCGGGCGGCTACCTCGTAGCCCGGCCTAAGTGGGCCAAGGCTGAGAATGATCTGCTTCAGAAAGGGATCGAACTAGAGACAATGCACTGGCCAGAACGTTGCCAGACTTGGTTCTTCGGGCCTGGCGGAACCTTGGACCCTGTAACAGGGTGGTGCATTTGGACGGACAAGCAATTGGAAACACCACTCAGGAAGATGCGACAGTATATCAAAGCAGCGCATGAAGGGACATTCATCCCCGACAGAGATAACGACGAGCTGACAATGGCCCTCGGGAATCCTGAGCACCCTGGACGGACACGAGGCACGCCAGGCTCCCTTCCGTGGCGTGCTGGGTTTCCGGACGCAGGAGGCTACAAATGCCACGACAGGAGGAAGAAAATGGAGCAGACCAAAATCCAGGCGCTGCGGGCCAGAATACAAGCGATAGAGGAACGGGAAGCAAATCGGGAGAAAAGAATTGCCGAAGCTTCCCCCGAAGCTACCCCGCCATCTTAGCGGAGAAGCAGCGTGGCTTCCACCGAGCTGCTTCAGCCAGAGCCTGCCTTGACGGCTAGTGCCAGGAATCCTGTGGATGCTATCACGCAGGCACAAAATTGCCACCTTATGGCACAGTGGATGAATCTGAAGGTCAAGGCGGCTGCTGGCTCTGTTTATCCTTCTGGACCCGACGACACTTTTCACTGCCGGCCGATTCCTGAAGGATATGCTAGGGTGATGGTCGACGAAATAACGGAGGGATTTGAGGAGCTCCAGCTTGACCACCCTACCGGTGAAGGGGAGACTCGGCTGGGTTCTTCACTGAAGACTCCATGCCTATGGCGGAAGGACCTAATCAACATTCTCAACTGGACGCCTCCGCCTCCTCCTCCTCCTCCGGCGAGTCAGGGCACTCCGCCTCCTCCACCGCTTCCTCCTCCGACGAGTGACCATCAGGGCACTCCGGCTCCTTCTCCGGCGCGTGGCGACACTCCGCCTCCTTCGCCGCCGACGCGTGGCGGCACTCCGCCTCCTTCGCCGCCGACGCGTGGCGGCACTCCGCCTCCTTCGCCGCCGGCGCGCCCGAGCAGCCAGCCTGCTCCTCCTTCTCCGCCTAATCAGCAAGGGCGGAAGAGACCTGCCGCCGCTCCGGCTGCTCCTGCTCCGACGCGTAAGCAAGTAAAAAAGACAGCCGCTTCGTCTGGTCCGGCGACGTCTACCAGTACAGCCAGAGGCGGGATGCGATGCAGATTCGGTCCTTCTCTCACGCCTCTAGAGAAGTTACCGTACGAGAGGTCCGACGAGGAAAACACAAAGATCGCTCAAGGCCAAGTGAAGGACTTTTTTGAAGGGTTGAAAGCACAGAGACATCCACCTCCGGAGGAGAAGATAGATGCGGTGAAAGCAGAGCGCACTCTTGCTGCCCTGAAGCAACCAGCGCATAGTAAGCCGCAGGACAACTATGACCGCATGATCCAAAAGACATATCAAGCAGCGAAGCGGTCGGGAAGTACTAAAAGTGATCAGAGGTTAGCAGAAGGGCGAGCTGGGAAACAAATTGCCCAGCTCGGCGAACAAGCGGACCAATCGTGCCCCCCGCTCAAGGTGTCTAGCGACATGGTCGCTAATGATCCGAGGATGGTGCCCGGTTATACCAATCTTGCAGATTACGCGTCCGACGATGTACACTATGATTTCTTGGAAGTGCAGATAGAAAGATACGAGTACAAAAAGCCTCTCGTCAAAAATGAAAGATCTCTATCAACGAATATGCGAAGATTGCATGATTGGTACTTGAAAATCTGCAGAGAGTCTGGGGGGAGGAATAACTTGTATTTGAGAGTTAAACCGGAGCATGACCTCGTTGGAATTGACCTGTTGCCTGTTCCATTTGAGGAGTTCTATCAGTTTTTCTATCAATTGGCCCTCGATAAAACAACGGTCACCTGCTACTGTCTGTAAGTAGTACTACTTCTATCATTAAGTCTCTCTATATAGCTGATCTTCATTGCATGTATTTATAATTATCCTCACTATATTATGCAGATTGAAGATCGTCGAATTGAAGAAAAGACAAGTAGGTGATATTGGGTTTATTAACACATACCTCATAGATGCAACCGAGGTTAAATTGCGTCCCGACGATACCGAGACCAACTTGCTACGATCGTTGGTGGTAAATGAAAACAAAGATATAATACTCTTTCCTTACAACTTCAAGTGAGTGTTAATGTCTTGTGCATATTTGGTTTCCCTTATATATCAGTCAAGGTTATAGTGATGTAATTGATGATCTCATGCATTCGTGCGCAGCTTCCACTATATTCTCTTAGAGATTAAGCTTGAGAAGGGAGTAGTAACTGTCTTCGACTCTAAACGTAAAGATCCCGAGGAGTATGCAGACATGACTCAAATGCTAGCCAGGTAAGTTAAATCGATCAATATTATCCACCATGCATATATATCAGCAACTTCATTTCTGATATCAACTAATTGTTTTCTTTGTCTGGCAGGGCTTGGAAAAAATTCACCAAAAAAGCTCCGGGACTGCCGAAGAAGCTACAATTTAGATACCCGAAAGTAAGTACTATATAGTAGCATGTTCCGCGCGCGCATCTCCTATATCTTGATTCAAGCGCTAGTTTCATCAATACCAATTTGGCATTCTTGCTTATCAGTTTGATTGACCTCTATTTCTTGTAAAGTGGTTGTGGGAGGAACCCGGGAATGATTATTGTGGATACTACATTTGCGAGTCCATCCGCCACACGACCTGTGAGCGGGGCTACACTGATGAACAATTTGAAGTGCGTAAGCAATCAATAATATTCACAAATTTATAGCATCATTTCATGTATTGACCCCCTACTTAGAATTAGATGTTTCGGATGCGGGATGAACTCCTAACACCAGATCGTCTGCGAGCAATTCAAGAGGAATTGGCGGCATTCTTCCTTGAACATGTGATCGCTGAAGACGGAGAATACTATGTGGACCATGCATCCATATGTTAGGAGATTATTTTTGTAAGAGATAATTATTGTATATATGTGCCCGGTAGTGTCGGATAGATATACGAGAACTTGTTGTTCGACCAATCTCTCGGAGAAGGAGAGGTGGTCGATATTACTTCTCTCTGTATGCATATATATATATATATATATATATATATATGTTGATTATACGATCTTCTGTTTCCTTCGTTTGCTTAGTAGCTAGCAGCTAGCTAGCTACCTAGCGTGACTCTAGTCCTCTCTATATACGTATGTGTAGTATGTAGCGTCGACGAAGCACGGACATAAGAGAGGACACTTCTCTCTATTAATTAGCTAGCTAACACAATATATGAAACACCTAAATTAACCCCCCCAAAACCTAAAACCCCCCCTCCCCTTTCAAAAAAAAACAAAAACCACAGCCACAGAAATGCTGACGCGTGGATGCCTTTTGGTCCCGGTTGGTACCACCAACCGGGACTAAAGCCCCTCCTGCCTGGATTCGGTGCACCGGCCACGTGGACACCCTTCTGCCCCGGTTCTGGATTGAACCGGGACTAAAGGGTCAGAGCATTAGTACCGACCCTCTTGTCCCGGTTCTGGAACCGGGGCTAAAGGCCCAAATGAACCGGGTCTGATGACCCTTTATCTACTAGTGCCAGTACAGAACAAGGCGTTCCCATTCATCGTCCAGTAAATGTGTCTCAGGAGAACGTAAGGGCATTTGATGAGTTTCTTTGCCGGTGAAGTACGTTTTCTTCAGGTAATTCCGATACTGCCACCAAGCATTCTTGAAGATAGCAGAGGTATTAGCACAGGTTACCTCATCCTGAGTTTCCAAATCGGTCCTTCTCTATAGAGAAAAATGGGGGAAAATTTGTATTATAACCATCATGGAGGTAGGATGTATGGGACAAAGCAAAGTAATTTCCATGAATAACATTACTTACATCACCTTCAGTATAATATTTCCAAGATGGGAAGATATGCACATACGATTTAACAACATCAAATGCGATAGATGCTAAAGTATGACTAGCTGGTTGTGCTTCCTCCACAGGAATAGGCGTACTAACTGGTGGAGTTGGGGTTCGTCGTGGTAGTACTGGCCCTTTGGGAACCGGAGCTGCCTTACTAACTTCTCTTGTTTGGGAGCTCTGTGGTGGAGATGGTGTTGTGTCAACATGAACTGGGTTACTATCTGCTGGGGTTGGGGTTAGATTGGGTGAAGCTGGTTCTCTCTCCATCGCAGTAGGCGTACAATCTGTGAGAGTTTGGGTTATGTGTGGTAGGGCTGGTTCTCGTGCATGTACAACTGGGGTGCTATCTCCACCAAGAGGTAGCACTGTTTTATTTGAAGACCGTGTTTTTAGTCCGCTAGATGCTGCATCACCCGCTCCAATTCAAATGCCTGATAAACAGGAAACATAGTTGAATGTACAGACATTGTATGAGAGACAAATGCAATAGATAGTGTGGAAAAAAGAGGACATGAAATAGTTGACATGTATATTGTTTAACTAAAATGGATAGCATGACATAATTTCACATATATGATGTCTATCTAAAGTGGATAGCATAGCATAACATAATTCAAAGATATGATGAATAACTAAAACGCCGTGCCAAGTTAGAGCATACACCTCGATGGGGGAATATGACTGGTCATCTGTCATTGAATCCATCTCTGAGGAGCTATTGGGACCCAACAAGAGATCTTCTTCGACAGGTAGTACTGTCTGCTCTGAAGGCCTTGTTTTCACTCCAGATTTTTCAATCTCCCACCCAAATGGCTGATTCACAGGAAGAGTAGTTTAATGTACCAACATTGTCGACAAATGGAAATGTAATGAAGAAAAGGATGGGCAAGATATCATTCAAATATATGATGCCTGGTTAAATAGGATAGCATTGCACATTTCACATATATTATGGCTGGCTAAAAGACATGAGACTGCATAATTCCCATATATGATATAGAAACTAAACAGGTGGTGATAGAACATGTCTAAACTAAGCAGATGACATATATGATGTCAAAAGTAGGCACTACAAGGCAACATATGCATGATATGACTAACATCATCATGCCAAGGTAGAGCAAACACCTTGGGGGGTAAATAGGAGTGGTCAGCGGTGTCTGAATCCGCCTCAGAACAGATATCTTCCTCTGGAGAGGGGTGGGGAGGGTTTGCCATTGAACGCACCATGGAGCGATGTCTACATGACATAGTATTGCTGCGCAAAACTCTTCTCTTTTTCTCTACATGTTCAGCATGACTGTGTACAATATCTGACATGCATACGAAAAAAATATGATGAGATTATGTAAGGAGAGCATGCAGAAATTTATAGTGATGGTAACAACCAGTGGATGGATCCAAAAATAATGATAGCAGGCTGATGATTGCTTTAACTTAATAAAAAGACATATGATGATTAATTTACTATTTATTTTCCACCCAAGATGAAAAACATAGGCATACCCTAGGTGAACCAGATATTAGACACAGATACTATTCATTGCTTCCTTGATATGTGCCCCACAACTAATTTAGAACTCAAGTTTGAACATTAATTTGGACCTGACTTGGAGTCCAAGAGGTGAACAGGACGATAAAGTAGCAGGTAATTTTAAGCAATGCATAACATAAGCAGAATCAAAAGAGTGCGACCTCTCTTGTGGACCCGTGTACTCCTCAGGTTCATCTGCTGAGTCGATGATGGTGATGCCGCTGCGGTTGGTGCCGGCGGCAGGGAAGGAGATCTGAGGCGGTGAAACACGGTCAGGAGTCGTGATGTCTGGTTTGGTGGATGTTTCTATCGATGGAGCACCTCGGGTGAGGTGGACGACGTCGCGGCAGGAGCAAGACAAACCACACAAAGTTCCCTTCGACACCTACCTGTAACTGAAGTAATTATGTAAGGGCTCATTTGGCTTGCATGATTCTAAAAGCGCAGGGATAGGAAAAACACCAGAATAGGATAGGAATACACATGGTAAATAGAGCATTTGTAAACACGGGATTTCTATCAACTTGGGTGTTTGGTTTGCGGGAGTTAGAAGAGCAGAGGAATGCAAAGAAACATGGCCAAAATAAAGTGAAACCATATGAAAGCGTGTACAGTTAAAATGTTATTCTGCCACTAATGCACTTGGTCTTGTTTTCATGCATAGGATTTTAAAAAGTAGGTCCAGGTGGATGTTTTGCTTCATTCCTTTCAATAAAATGCATGAATAATTGAATAGTAGAGTGCCATTGGAAAATTCCTTAATGCTATGTTTTTCCGTCGAACCAAAATAGCCCTAATGGATCGACATGAATGTATAGTAATAAGTGATGCAACAAGTGTACAACACTATGTATTTGCCTTTACTTTGTGTTCATGGTTTGTTCTCTAATGACATGCCAATGCATATGAATAGAATTAGACTTCATTGCTACGTGACCTATGTTATTTTGTGCTCGCAACTAAGAACCAAATCATTGTTAATTAAAATTTGCTTTGATATTTCCTAAGATCCTATTGGAATGAATATTTTTTTTGCGAATACTAATGGAATAATTAATTGTGCACTTTTTTAGCCTAGCTATATGGCTTTAAAAAAGTGCTGCTCGACGCACAACCCGAGGGTTTTATAGTCATATTCTTCTTTTGCGTGCGTTTAAACTTTTCAAAACAAAAATAAATAAAGAAGGGAACTTAAAACTCTTCTTAAAATGAAGGTGAAAGTGAGAAAGATAAGCACCGTAGAAGTGAGGCACGTTCTTGAACTTTTGTTCATGCCCATGAAAACTTTGTCAACCTTATATCATGGAACTTTTCAACAAAAATATTTATCCCCTTGTGTAAACCACTGTACTTACAATTAGTATGTGATAGTTTTCAATTTTGTAAAAATTAATCTTAAGTCTAGACAATTATTCGAACAAACAAATGATTAACTTCATGTTCATGGCAATTTGTCATGTTTCATAAAAACATCAGCGTCGCCAACATATTGTAAGATGAAGACTCTTTTGACTAGATGGGAGAGAAGATGAATGTGATGGATAACATCAACTTCCTCTTCCTCCTCCTCCCTCCTCATCCAAATCGAGAGAATCCAAAATAGACATTGACCTCCGAGGGTCCCCAAGCCGGTTTAACTCCAATTCCCCGATTGCCGGAATAGAAACATCCAATGCAACCGCATTCCTACCCATCGAAATTCCTCGCCCGCTGGCCAACGACAAGCCACACAAAATTTATGGTGTTCAAATACCCTCGAGGCAGACGAGATCTTCTCATTCCACATCATGCAATTATTATCAGAAAATCCCCCTTGATGGATCGACGGGTACGCACCGGGAGGACCAGCCTAGGAACTTGCCTACACGAGAGCTACGCACAGTAGCTGCAGCTAAGCCGGCCCGTAGGCAGGCGTGTGAGTGATATTTGATGTATACGTATACCCGTATGGTGACAAGGACGAGCGCTCACATGAGCCCAACCCAGCGCAATCCATGGGCCCCCACCCCTCTCTGCCCCTTTATAAAGCTACACACTACGTTACACAGTACACCCCACTTTTCCCAGCTCTTTCTCTATGCTTGCAACGCTGAAAAACAAAACTCCTCCTTTCACAAAGAGAAAAAAAATTAGTGCATGAAAGAAAAAAACAAGCTTGGTGAAGCTCCTGGAAAGAAGCTAGCAGAGTACGACAAGAGAGGAAGAGGGGGGGGG
>LR738714.1:485746920-485763066 GCA_902687465.1 Secale cereale
GGGGGGGGGGGGGGGGGTGAGAGGGGAGAAATAGGATCGAGAACCTGAGTACCAGCGCACCTTATATGTAAAAAAAAAATCCAAATCTCTTCTAATATTATACGAGCCACCAACAGTAATTGAGGTAAAATTAATGATATTTTCTCGTACTAGCAACATGTTTAATACTTGGATGCATGCAGTCATAATGACAAGCAGGTACTTCCCTCACTCAGTTTCCTTGCATGCATGCCGCGTAGTAATGATCTCATTAAACGAAAAGAAAAGTTGACTTGCAAAACAGACATTGAATTTTGCATTGGTATCTGTAATATGAGTTTGTGACCTTGTATATAAAAATATAGGAAGTATAAGCATGATCAAGTGTAGTAATCGTAGAAAAAGATTCATCAAAGAATGAATTTTGTTGCATCCTAGGTCGAAGATTTGGCCAAAAAAATGCTACAAAATACTATACACGCTATATTGTTTATCATAGACATGTCTTTTTTGCCCTGAAGTCAATATGAATTATTTCTTGTCCAAACATTTTATACAAGTACAATACCCGATCATGCTTGGTTGCAAATTGAACCTTTTTTTGAATTACTAATTTGTTTTTCGCATATAGGGTGCGCCGGTACACGAGAGCACCAAATTCCCGTCCGGCGAGAGGGGGGAAAACACAGCGAGATGGCTCACTTCACTAAGCAGCTACCACTTCCACACTAGCTAGTCGACGAGTTCAAAGAAGAGGAATCTGGTAGCTAGGGCAGCTCAGTCTCCTCTCCCCCTTGCGGGAGGATCGAACTGCAGCAGCGGCAGCCACAAATATTAGCCAGGCGCGCCCACCCACCAACCTCCCCCGCCGGCCGTCTCCATCGATCCATGTTGCCGGCCATCCCCTCCCGTCTCCATTCCATCCAGCCCTGCCACATCCCAAAGCTAGCTAGCAGCTAGGCGTGCAGTGCGCGCGCGTCAATGCATGAGGGCCTAATTCCCCTTTGCTCTCCTCCCTCGGTGCGAACACAGCTCAAGATCGATACAGAATTTCGTAGGAGAAAAACAATACATACACGCATACATATAGGTAGATCCCCTCTCTAGTGCCCAACCTATATGCTATAGCTAGCGCACCTCTGCAGCCGCAGTGTCTATTCTCGAGCACCAGGCCAAGCTGCTGCTCTTGGCAGAAGCCAGCAAGAGGCAACAAGAAGAAGGATCCAGGATTGTTGCTTTCTCGCAGCCCCGATCCAAAGAAGCGGCGAAGCAAGGAAGCTATCTGCTCGTCTTCTGTGGTTGCTTGCTTCTTCCGAAGATCTGGCCATCCTCCTCTGGTTGCAGCGAATCGGGATGTCGCAATAATCCACGGGAAGAAAGAAGTATCCACACATGGAGTTCACTGCGACAAGCAGGTTTTCCAAAGGAGAGGAGGAGGTGGAGGAGGAGCAGGAAGAGGCGTCGATGCGCGAGATCCCTTTCATGACGGCCGCGGCCGCCACCAGCGCCGCCGCGCCTTCTGCTTCTGCGTCGGCCTCGACACCCGCATCAGCGTCCGTGTCCGCGTCGCCGTCTGGAAGCAGCCCTCCCTTTCGATCTGGGGATGATGCTGGAGCGTCGGGGAGCGGGGGCGGCGGCGGGAGCGGCAGCAACATGGCGGAGGCGGTGGAGAAGGAGCACATGTTCGACAAGGTGGTGACGCCGAGCGACGTGGGGAAGCTGAATCGGCTGGTTATCCCCAAGCAGTACGCCGAGAAGTACTTCCCGCTGGACTCGGCGGCCAACGAGAAGGGCCTCCTGCTCAACTTCGAGGACAGCGCCGGGAAGCCATGGCGCTTCCGCTATTCCTACTGGAACAGCAGCCAGAGCTACGTCATGACCAAAGGGTGGAGCCGCTTCGTCAAGGAGAAACGCCTCGACGCTGGGGACACCGTCTCCTTCTCCCGCGGCACCGGCGAGGCCGCGCGCCACCGGCTCTTCATCGACTGGAAGCGCCGAGCCGACACCAGAGACCCGCTCCGCTTGCCCCGCCTTCCGCTTCCGATTCCGCTCACGTCGCACTACAGCCCGTGGGGCCTCGGAGCTGGCGGCAGAGGATTCTTCATGCCGCCGTCGCCGCCAGCCACGCTCTACGAGCATCGTCTCCGTCAGGGCTTCGACTTCCGCGGCATGAATCCAAGTTACCCCACAATGGGGAGGCAGGTCATCCTCTTCGGTTCGGCGGCCAGGATGCCTCCGCACGCACCAGCACCACTCCTCGTGCCGCGCCCGCCGCCGCCGCTGCACTTCACGGTGCAACAACAAGGCAGCGGCGCCGGTGTAACCGCCGGGCCACCAGTGGTGCTCGACTCGGTGCCGATAATCGAAAGCCCGACAACGGCAACCAAGAAGCGCGTGCGCTTGTTCGGCGTGAACCTTGACAACCCGCAGCATCCCGGCGATGGCGGGGGCGAGTCGAGCAATTATGGCAGTGCACTGCCATTGCAGATGCCCGCATCAGCATGGCGGCCAAGAGACCATACTCTGAGGCTGCTAGAGTTCCCCTCGCACGGTGCCGGTGCCGAGGCATCGTCCCCGTCGTCGTCGTCGTCTTCCAAGAGGGAGGCGCATTCGGGCTTGGATCTCGATCTGTGACCTAAAGGAAAGTTCTGCGATTCTTTCTTTCTTCTGCCATTTGATTTTCGGTTCTTCTCGTCATCTCACTTCTCATGTGGTTCAGTTATAACCTTTTGATGATAGCGGCAGCTAGGGATTTAACATCTGCCCCCTATGGGGCACTTGAAATTTTTGTGTTTGTTTGAGCAATCATAAAGAAATTAAGCTTAGGCGGATTAATGTTTTTCTCCCAAATCAGTGTCATCTCTTGTCCACCATTATTTTCCCTCTCCATTTGCTTGTGCTTCAATACTTGCCCCATTTTAGCAAAATCTCATGCCCTTTTCATACATATGATAACATTTGTTCGTGTGCACAGTTTTGTTCATGGTCCCATAGTTACTTCCTCCTTTTCTTTTTTAGTCTGCATATAAAATATGTTCGAAGTCAAACTTTATTAAATTCAACCAACTTTACAGGAGACATATCAACATTTATGATAAAAATTAGATTCATCATTAAATTAATTTCATACTCCTGTATATAACTTAGGAATTGTAAATGTTGATATTTTTAATATAATCTTAAGCTTTGTCAAACTTTATGTAGTTTAATTTTAAACAAATCTTATATATGGATCGAATAAAAAGAAACGGGGGGAGTTTGAGAGATACGAGTTGAATCCATGGAAACGCATGCTGCCACACCAGCACTACACATAAATTTCCCGTATCATACTAGCTAGCTATTACTTCTGAACTGATATATTCTGGTAGATCAAATATCCGCACCACCACTTAGCCAGGAACACGGTACTTGGATGGCGCGTTAACTCCTCACGCATGCAGCAGCAAGAGACAAGTCCGAACAGCGACATTATATTTTCGCAGGTGAGATCTTAAAAACACATTCCGTTCTTTACTGCTCATCATCGATCTCATATTTACGGCCCGGGGAAGGTCTGCACATTCCTTTTATTTCGCCTTTTTGCCGCCACCTTTTTCTACCACCACTGTACCCCACTGTGTTTCTCCTGCGTACCACGTCTGTAGCTGCATGTATCATACTCGTTCGTACAGTAAGTAGTCCTGCATCACCATTGTGTAGAGTAGACAGCGTGCGTACGTACGGGTACCGTTTTTTTTTTTTCCTTGTGAGAACCAGAGGGAACACGGAATTAAACCCATGGAGTGGGCCAAATCTCGTATAGTTTGGATTGTCTGGGCCTTGAGGTGTGCATGCATGCACACAGTCCAAGAGATCTTTATGGTCGTGGCAGTCTGTAAAGAGGGGGCACTGGCCATAACTTCTTTGTACGATCGCTTGGAATTTATGGGGGACCTCGGTATAGTACGAACCCCCCTCACTGTTGCAGTTGGAGTAGCAACAGTGAGTAGCTGTGCGATTGTTGGCACTTGGCAGTGGCAGCAGCTCTCTCTCTTCGTCTTCCTCTTCGATCTTCCTGTGGCTTCTGCTCTTTTGTTTCCATCGAGCTCAGCACGGGGCCCTTTTTCTTTTTCGTTTCACTGCGGTGGGTAGCTAGGACTGCATGCATGGTGTGCGGATGCGTGCAGATCAGCGTGATGGGAGCAAAGGCGACTAGGCCGGCCGGCCTGCTGCCATAACTAGCAATGTGTAGGAGGGGACGCAGCTCTTTTGCACAGGGATGGTTGGGGAACGCAGAATAGATGGATCGGTGCTCTGCTGAAACTCTCAAGAGTTAAAGTAGTACCTTTGCTTCATTGTAAAACGGGAAGGTGAAAAGGGAAAGAGGGCATGTATGCTTGAGCTTGACTGAGGCTTGGCTTGAAAGCTAAAACACACCACTAGCTAGCACCAACACAAAAAGAATGGAATAAGTAGTAGGAGTAGTACAGTATCTCCTATATGTAAGTTTCTACAACTTCTTACTTCTCTTTGTTTTATTTTAGTTTTCTCTTCCATGCTTATTAGTCCATGCAGTACAACCGTACCATGAATTTGAATATATATTGTTTGTGCTGTTAGCCTGTTGCTTCTCTACTCATGGTTGTTTCATAAGGTACGTCTAGGTTAACTGACATTCAGGGAAAGTGCCTTTTTTAGGGAGAGGAGAGCATCCCCATAGACTGAGACTGATCCTACACCAAACAGGGAACTGAAAAGCCTGATTCGTATGCTTGACTAGGTACAGAAAAATATATTATAGAATCCTAGTTCTATATGATTGACATGATTCTCTAAAAGGGGGGAAAATTATAAGATAATGCATTGGCATGCTGTTTTTTAAGACTATATAGAATACCAAAGGAAATAGAATTAAAGTGTCTTTAGTTACACAATGAAAGAACATCAAGGCCTGCACTCCAAGAAGTAATACCATGAACCAATAGAGCTATTCCAAGAAGTTTGTACTCAATAAAAGGATATCCCTTTAAACTTGAGTGCAAGGTGTCCATAAAACAACAAAAAAGGTTCTAACACACTGAACAAATAACAGATTTGTATAGAAAGAGTGGATCCTATCACTCTTTTTTACTTCTCTTAAACCCAAGAATCCACCACTAAAGTTCAAGTTTTGTTTGCGCTTACTTCTATATGTACTTATATGCATGCTGGTAGCTAGCTATGTATGAGTGAATAAAACCATATTTATTTTGGGTTGTTTTGAATGAAAATAAGTCGTATACGCAGGTTGAGATTAATTTAATCTCCATCGGTCTCCTATTAGTTGCCATGCAATATATATATGTACTTCTCCTTCTTTTCCGTCAGTTAATAACTCTACGTGTTCTCCACTCTGTGTGAAAAAGAAAGAATTTTGGATTTTAACATTTCTTAGTGTTAGCAACGCACTGCTACTAATTGATAATTATCAAATTAATTGACCAAACCCTAGTTCATACATATACACTTTCTGGTTTAAGTGACACTATGCTTGGTAGCATTCTCCGTTTGTTGGATATCTTACACGGTGCATTGTAAGATGACATTACCTTGAACCAATCATCCAGATTAGACAAGGTACGTAGCATTGTTATGAAAAGGTGAAATGACAACACATGTGCTCTATTTCTGTCCATATCTACTTGGGATTATTAAGCTGTTTGGCTGTCCATCTTGTTGTGGCAATCAAATGAACAACAATATACATACTAGTTCATGTATACTAGAGGCCGCCAAGCTAATAAGCATGATACCACGGTGAAAAAGCCAAGATCATGTCCGGGCGGTGTTTCATGCATGGGGTATGGGCCAAGATTAACAGAACCAGATATATAGCGTGCCTCAAGATGTATTGTAGAGTTGCCAGGTCCCTCTGGTATATTTGATGTCCACGTATGTAGAATCTGTAATGCATTAACTGCTGAGATGCCTGGCTAAGAGATAAGTATATGTTTCATTTAGTACAATCATTTTGTCTGAGCAAAGTAGCGACTAAAAATAGGTGATTTACATATTTTTATTCTTAGAATAATTAATTACATCAGCATATTTACATATATAAATTGAAGAGAGGATGAAATTTCTGTAGCTTGTCCATAATTAAGATATAATGAGCCTGTTTCAAACGTATGTTGGTACATAATGTCATCTTTATGTTGGTTTTTACATCAATTCATAACACAGCTTCCCCGCAATACAAAAAATCATAACACAGTTTCCCTGCAAAACAAAAAATTATAACACAGCTTACGTATGTTGTTAGGGTATAATATGTGTAGTTCTATTTTATAGCTAATTCCAGGGCTATTGAATCCTTAACTAGTGCATGTCTTAAAAAATTGTTGAAGACTGAAGTGCCTATGAACCATGGATATCATATTGAACCACGGATAATTAAGGGGTAACAACATATATACTACCTAATAATGACCTATGCATGAAAAGAACAAATGGCAGAATATGTGTATTTATGTCATGTGCTTTATTAATTTGCATCTGGAAATGTAAACTATTGCTAAAACTAAGTTCAAATGCAGCCTTTGTGCATTGGAGCTGGATTATGCGACGTGGTAAATCAATTTACATGATTATTATTTTACAAATTGTGCAGAATTGTTCTCTTAACTAGTTAATAAACATAAGGTCTATACTGAATGGTTCATATCTCTTGAACTATACAATTTGAACATGCAGTGATGTATGTAGTTTGTGCACCTATTACATTTGTGGACCTGGTATAGAGGGATGGAACTAACAACGAAACTGAGCAATTTCATGCGAAATTGCTGAAATTTTCATGTACATTCATTTAAAAATAGATTATTCATATCACATCATAGAGTGATCAGTCAGGAAGTATGAAAGAGGTACGGTTATTCACACATGGCACATCATGTGCTAGATTTGGTTTTAGTTGGTAAACATGCTGTCCAATGTGTAGCATTATCGACGGAAAATAGTTGAAAGAGAAGAAATATATATATGACAAATTTGTAATATGAGCTTCTGCCGCCTTAATGTTGTGTGCACATGCTGAAAAGTATGACTACCTCGAAACTAAGTGTCTGCAGTGTAGAATTTGTAAATTGGACTTGTTATATAATTCTTTTGATTCGTTATTTTTTGTGTGTAACCCTTTTGATTTGTCATGTGAAAGTAATATAAATAGATTTCTCATCAAGAACATTTCCATATTATGACAGTTCATAGTTGCTGCATGCATATTTTGTATGCTAGACTCTATAATAGTACAAAGAAGTCCCGCGAGCAAAACAGGTACAAGCACGCCATAGATGCCAACATTCATAACTTGCACACCTAATATATAGTGCATGCATGATGCATGTGCTTACTGGCCAACGATCTGTGACTGCTCTTTCATTGAGCTGTACAAAGCGCACCTTCATGAATTGTATACTAAACTTACATTTACTTCTCGTTGACCTATGTCTGCATGTCCGTGAGAGGGAGGGCCTTTGTAGTCGTCCATGCATAGACCATATATATCAATAAAAGCAGTGTAACAAGCGGAAATACCATATGGATCCCGGGCTAGCATTGCAAGATCAAAGAGCAAGAGAATGCATGATGATCTATATACGTTCTCTCCGGCAGGCGCTGGCAGTTCATAGACACCTCATACTAGTTGCATGTGATCGAGAGCAAGAGAATGATGAGCTTATGCATGGCCGCCCGCATGGCGGCCAGATGCTTTCCTCTGTGGCGCCTGTCTCACTGTGAGTCTAATAATGGCGGCTAGGGCATTTGGCACTGTGCCCCTGTGCGATTGTGCGCGGGCGTGCATGCGACGATATACGCGCGTCCCACTTCCCTGACCCTGACGACTCGTCTCTTCCTGATGGGTGGCATGCATGGGATCCCTTTGAACAATGGCAGGTGCTGTGCCCCCCCAGCTGCGAGCCGTGTCTCTTGTGGTGTGTAACTTGTGTACCAACTGTACCATCCGGCAGCTATCTTTTGAGCTCTTCATGTGCTTCATGTATGTTCCTGTGTCACAAGTTCAGCAGCGCATCATTGCAATCCAATCAGTGATCATTATAGAAATAACGTAAAGGAAGAAAATGATTTTGTATATTAAAGACATAATCACACAGGATACTGGACGGGTATTAGTTTTGTTCTTGATGAGCCAATCTCCGGGTGCGTTCCTATAACAGGAGCGAGGAGAGCGAGAGTAGAGGATGAATAGTAATATGATAGATTGTTCAATTAGCATCACCCTCTACCATTGCAACACAAGCCATGTTGCAAGAAATTTGTGCAACACGGGTTATGTTGCAGAATATTTTGCAACATAGATCAAGTTGCAGTTTTTTTTTTTTTTTGCAACAGAGTTCTTGTTGTAATTTAATTATTAATTTTGCAACATTGATCTTGTTGCAATTTTTTTTTTCGCACCTGAGCTTTTGGTACAATTCTTTTTGCAATCGAGATATTGTTGCAGAAACTCACTATAGCAGCCAGCAAGCAGTGACCACATCGGTCGAAGAGAGACGAGGAAGATGTCCGGAGGGTCACGGCCTTGGCTCCGCTTGCCGAGGTGATCGCGAACTCCCTTGCGCAACTCGCACAAATATGGAGCAGCGTCGTGAGCTTCCCAAAAGGGAGCGATGAGTGAAAAGAAAGGAGACGAGAGAGATGACCATGGGACATGGATAATATTTCCGTGGATAGGAGTCATGGAGTCACCGGAAGCCTCAAGAAGAAAAAGATCTGTGCGATCTCTCTAGAGAGAGATGGGGCCCATGGGACAGGCATCCAGCAACCGATGCGGCGGAAAATTAGGCTATAATCCGCCGGTTGAGGGGAAGCTTTTCCCTTTATAGACACATGTGAGTAGACCATATATAGATGGATAGGTGGGTTATTTCTATCATGAGACACTCGTATACATATTATGTTGTCGTAATTCGTTCTAAATATGGTGCATGCAATTAATTGTGAAGAAACCCTTGCAGAGATTGTTGATGTCACTCGTGCATCTTTGGGTACAAAGTGGGAATTTCTATACACATTCCTTATGAAGAAAGAACTTTATCCACAAACCACAATGACACAAGATGCATCAACATACCATGTCAGAAAAGTCAAATAAAAACTATCAATCTGTCAAAAAATGGAAAGATAAATTCTTTATCATAGTTTTTGAAAATAGAATAATTAAATTTTGTTTTTCTACTTTTTTACTTGGATTTAACACTTTTCACTCTTATTTTCCGGTGCATGCATAGATCTGAACTTGGTTCTAAAATTATTGGACTTTCAGTGTTTTTCCATCAAAACCTGTAACAATATTTGCATTTTTTGGACATCCGTTGAGTATAATTTGGTCTACAGGAATTTTGTACGAATTCTAAAGGATGGAAAATTTATAGGAACATTCTTTGGAGCCCTTTGGTCTGTACAATTTTATTTCTATTCCTATGTAAGATAGGAACCAATCCTTCACATTTTCAACCTAGACTTAATGATTTTTTTTTCTATCATATGAATCAAACGACATCTCTTTCGCTATAGAAGTATATATAGACACATGTGATTCATATCATCTCACTTCCTAAGGGCATGTACAATGCATAGTCCCAGGGTGATGCCTCACATGACATGTAGGATCGGATAACAGATAATGTAGGTTCGGATAGAGAAGTGGGATCCTCTGCAGGAGGCAGGTGCTTGAAGTGGAAAAGTATGGTCCGGTGTCAAAAGCTGAAACGTTTGGAGTGAAAAGTAGAGATGCATGTGTATTAGAATCTTTATTTTTTATTTCTTAATGATGCCCACTAGAGATAGCTTGCAGTGAGGAGAAAAACTAAATATAGGTGCCTCAAACTACTTTTTATCATGGGGCATCTATATCCATATGTCACCATTGTACATGCCCTAATAGCCAATCTTATAGTCAACTTTATTGTATGAGTAATTAATAAGACAGACTTTTGATGAGCTGGCAGTTTTGGTAGCCAGTTGTTGGCTCTACTATTATCCTTGCTCTTACAAGCGAGAGTCAGCCTATTTATAGCTACCTTTTGTTTTCAGAAAGAAATCTACTTGAGTATGCAAGAATTTATGAATGCTATGCACATGATATAAAGTGATATACTCTCTTCCTTTTCATCTACTCTACATATTAGCTTTGACTTAAGTCAGACTTTATAAAGTTTGACCAATTTATCAAAAATAATCTAAACTTTCACGATAAGAAATTTATATGGTATACAAATATATTGAATGATGATTTTAGTGGTATTTAATTAGGTACTGTGGATGTTAATAAAATAATTATAACTTAATCAAAGTGTAGAAAATTTGAGTCGAAACAAAGCTAATATGATGAGAAGTAAATAAAAGAGAAGTACTACAGTAATGAGCAGTCGCAGTTCGTGTCAACGACAACTAGTCTTGAGCGCAGGGCTGGGTAGGCACCTTTTCAGCGCTCCTTTCACCAGCCATTGTGGGCAGAAGTGCAGACCGATCGGCATGCATGCATAGCTGTAAGCCTGTACAGGCTTTTGTTTAAAAACAAAAGGAACTGTCAGCACAGATTAGTTTAATGCTACTACTTAAGAAGCGCCCAAAACAAACGGCCCTGACCAGTTAAGGGCATATCCAGCCGTTCGGCCCCCTAGGACGCATAAATAGAGCGGCCTTGGGGCGTGCCGGCGCTAGTTCGGCCCCTGAGGACGACCTAACTCCCAGTCACGTCCCCAAGCGCCGGCCCCAGGATGCGGGAAATTTGAATCAGGTCGTTCCGCGTGCGCAACGAATCACTCGGCGAGGTCGGCACCAGGCGTTGGCGGAGTCGGCGTGCGCGGGCTCGGCGGCGTCGGAGTTGCTTCGGTGCTGGGCTGTGCCGCCGTCTCGGCTTTGGTACTTGGCGGCGATGTGGAGGCGTCGTTCGGGCTTGGCGTCCGTGTGGCCGTGGGCGCGGGAGCTGGCGTCGTCGGCGTTGTCGTCTGCAGCTGGTTCAGGATGAGGCCGCGCTCCGCCAGGTACCATGCCCTGAGCTGCTCATCGTAGCTCTGGAGCATGTCCGTCCCGCCCATCAGAAAATCCATGTCGGTGTTCCTTTTCTTCGCGGCAACGTTCGTCCGGAGCAGGTCGACATTGGTCCGGAGCAGGTCGAGCTTGATGGCGCTGTTCGTCATCAACGACGACCACCGCTCGGCGGTTTTCTCTTCACGCTGGACGGCCCGGGCCTGGACGTCGGCGAGGCAATGCTCGATGGACTCCTGCACGCGCGCGGTTGCCGCGTCGGCGTTTTTCCCCTTCTTTGCCAATTTTGTGGCCGTCCGGCCGCCCCTCCGACGTGCCCGGTGTCGTCGCGTCCGGCTTGTATGTCTCCTTGGCCTTGTCGAGGGTGCGTCGGAACTCCGCTCACTTCTCGCACTTGTCAATGCGCTTGTAGACGTGGAGGTACTTGAAGTCGGCGTCGAGGTTGTCGCGCCGGTACATGGTGAACATGCGCAGCAACTGCGCGGAGGAACAAACAGTTGGCGGTCGGCGGACGTAGACGACGAAGGGATGCGGGCGAACGACATGCGTATCTGATCCTCAACGCTGGCGCCGCTCTCCGGGCGAGCCGCGACCTCCTCGACGATCCCATGCCATTTGTTGCACGCCCCCTGGATACGTCCTCAATGGTTCGCCATCGCCTTGGAGCCGCGCTGCATGGAGACGCCTTTGAAGTAGGTGTCGACGAGCTTCCGCTCGTCGAACTCGGCCTTGATGCGGTCCCAGTACGTCTCGAAGCTCTGGTTCGTGCCGGTGGTCGGGTCGAGGCAGACGACTTTCCATGCTTCGGCGAGGCATTCTTCCTCCTTGGATGTCCACTTGATGCGCGGTTCGCCTGGCCTAGCCACCCGCTTCTTCTTCTGGCGACCCTTTGCCGCCGGCTCCTCCTCCTCCTCCTCGTCCTCCTCCTCCTCGGATTCATGCGCTTCCTGCGCGTCCTCGCCGTAGACGTAGCCGAGCTCGGCCTCCATGCCACCGCTGAGGTCCACCACCTCGTCCTGGGTGGCGAACCCGGGAGAAGCGGCGGCCGCGGTCGATCCTGACGCGATGATGTCGTTGTCGCCGAGGTGCGAGAAGGGCAGCGGTCCACGGCGGAGATGGGGCGTCGGTGTGGACGCGTAGGCGGGCGGCTAGTAGTTGTATGGAGGGTACTGCACGCCGACGAAGGCGGACGAGGGTGTGCGCGTCGCGGGGTGGACATGGGGGAAGGTCACGTTTGGGTTGAACCCACCGTGCGCGTCGCCGTCGGCGTAGCCGGGCGACGACGATCCCCATGGAGATCCGACGCCTTGCTGTCCCCAGGGCGCGTACTGAGCGTGGCTGACGACGGGTGGATTCATCATACCCGCGTGGTCGACCGATGAGGAGGACGCCGCCGCGCGCGCCGCGTTGTCGCGGGCCTTCTTGGCGATGGCCCTGTTCCGCCGGTCGGCGGTGACTGCGTCGCGCCGCTGAACTTCCACCCTCCACTCGGCATTTGACATGCCCGACGGCTTCAATGGCGGCCAAAGTTTTAAATTGCTGGCTATTGCGGCGCTATTTGCCGGCAATAGCTGCTAGAAAAGCTGGGGGCAACGCAATGCCACTTTTTCCGCTACAGTAACTGAACCGCAAAATGCCGCAATTAGCCAGCTGTAGCCGCTATTTCCGGAAAAAAAATTGCGCCGCTATTACGAATTTGGGCCACAGGGAGTACGGGAGTTCAGGCCCTTTACAGAATCATCTCGCAGAGGCCCAAAAAAGGAGCTAAGGAGCCCAGCGCCAACCCTAACAGAGCAAAACATCAGCTCCTCTTCCCGATTAGATCTTCTCTGGAGACGGCGGCACGCCGGTGAGGCTGCAACCATCGGATGCGAAGAAGAATTGAAGAACCACGTGTCAGCGGGAGCCAGAGATTGAGGGAGGCAAGTTTCCTAATCGCTCTTTCTATTAGTTCATCTTCTATGATCTCAGTAACTACTATCTCTTCTAAGGTTAAAAAGAAAAACTATTATCTCTTCTACTCGCATCTGTAGTTAGATTGTTCCAAGTAGAGGGAATGTAAGTTTAATCGATGCTGAATTTCTGCAGTTTGACATTTATGTTGCACTTATTTTCTGAATTCTTGCATGTATTTTGCAAAAAACGCTATTTGGCATAGCGGCAGCTATTGCTGGTAATAGCTGCTCATTGCTGCCGCCAGAGCCCGCCGCTTTTGTCAATAGCCGGCAATTTTAAACATTGATGGCGGCGCCCTCGGCTTCCTCTGCTTCGGCTGGGCCACGGTACCGGACGTGGTTGCCGCCGCGCGCGGCATGGCATACTTCTTCGGCGGCATGGCGGCGACTGGAAGGCGAGCGGGAGGGGGGTTTGGCGGGAGAAAGTGAGGGAATGGCGGGAGGAAGGCGAGCGAGCGGCAGGGGTGCGAGGGAAAAGCGTCTCGAAACGGCGGGAAAAGGCCCTCGGGTTGCCGACAGGGCGGACCCACACGCCTTTTTCGCTTGTGCCGGCTCCCCAAGCGCCCCCAGGATGCCGGGTTCGGCCTGGGTCCGCCGGCACCAGTTTTGGCCTGAGCCGGCGAAAAACGGGCTTCTGGGGGCGCGACTTGACCGTTTTTTTGGCGTCGGCGCGGCAAAAACGCCTGGGAAGGGCCTGTTGGGGACGCGGCTGGAGATGCTCTAAGGGATCACCCGATGAACAATTCAGATTATGCCGTGCTTATTGCCTGCGTGCAGTCCTATTAATAGACTATATACTTTTTTTGACTATCAACTACTCCTACTTTCTTCGTCCTAAAATAAATATCTTAACTTCGTACTAACTTTCAATGCTCTGTTCTTCATACACGGAGTTGTCTTTTTTCCTATAGAAGAAGGTTATTATGTTCGATTGCTCCATTTTAATTTTATTTGTGTTGGATTGGCTTTTAATTATATTCTGGTGGTATCTTTTCTTGTGCGTATATCGTGCTAGGTGCGGTTTTTTTTTTGAGAGAAGGATGGAGTTGTTCGCTTACTGATTGTAGTGTCCTTACACATTCGGCTTCAGTGTCAGCTGGTGGTTGTTGAGCACTCTGGCTCTGAGAGCTCTTATTCCACGCTAAAACCATGGATTTGCTACTATAATGTTCACATGGGCCGGCCCACAAAGCTCCCACTCGCTCAGCTCGGCTCACTGCTCCACTCGCTAGCTTCACGATTTTTTTTCCACTCGCTGCACTGCTATCTTGTAAAAAATAGGGTATCTTATTTTTAAAAGGTTAGTTAAATCAATATATGTTCATGAATTTTTTTAAATGTTCCATATAAAAAACCATAAATTGTAAAAATTATGAGCAGGAATTTTGAAATATATATATGGATTAGGAAAACACAAATTTGAAATAAAGTTCAAAAACTTTAAAAGGTTTGTGAATGTTAAAAGTATTCATCAAGTTTTAGGAATATACAAGGATTTTAAAATATGATCATAATTTTTGATTGATATTCATGAATTATAATGTGAAAATAAAATTTAAAAGAAGAAAATAGAAAAAGGAAAAATGGGAAACCCTCAAGCAACTGCACAAATCCTTACAAACGGCCCTTCAGCGATAGCCACAGCCCCCCGTACACTAGGAGGCTCAAAATTTAGGGAGCTTAGCATCATAATAATAGATATAAAATATTCTACGTATAACCGGAGTTGAGGCGGAAGGTCAATTAACAAATACAAAAATATAAGATGTATACGTATGCTTGCATGCAATTGGGGACAAAGTGTCTTGTCCCACTCTATAACAATTTATGGTATAGAGAAGAAAACTTAAGATGAATTTGGTTAAATCTGTAGAAACACTACCGTGTGCGCACACACACACACCTCTATCCTAGAGTGACTGATGGCAATGTGACCCTCAAACCACGCACACATATTCCCCCCAAACCCTTCGCCTCATCTCTCCCCACACTCAACGTCAGACAAAGCTTGTGCAACAGACGGTTGTTGTATCCCTCTTGTACATGCTCTCTTGCGCCCAGTGTCAGGAGCTGGAAAACCCTAACCAGGCTTGTGTGGTACTATTGCTGACGAAGTCTCTATAGTTGGCATAACGCCGCTAGAAGTTACCCACGGTTGGGGCCATTGTCGTGGTCTGGTCAACAACCAGATATGAAAAATGTTGTGGGGATGGCCTGTCGTTATGGGTTTATGTGGATGTCTTGCCATTGTTCGTCTAGCAGGTGGAACCCATGAAGACTGTTGATTGTGTGAGGATGCATGCCTTGGAGGTTCGGTCAATAGCGCTGGACGGTGAGGGATTATGACGTGCCGACAACAAGGGCCACAACACGGGGGCTCGTTCGTGACAACTGTGGCAGCTCCCTCGCATGTATGATGGTTCTGGTAAGCCTGTCACCGTGCTTGGATGCTGAGATGGGGACTTTCTACTCAAGAAAAAGTCTGGCATGCCTGCTACCAAGGTTGTCGACAATCTTGGGCACCATTTCACTTCTTGAAGGTGCCTATCTAGCTTACCTCATAGTGCTCCTGGTGAAAACCCTAGATATGTCCATTTTCGTGAGTTGAGGGAGTATTTCAGTGTGATGCCCTTGTTCAAGGCTCCCCCTTGGAGTCCAAAGTCGCTCCGCTCTTTTGTTAGTCATGTGGTGGTGGAGGTCATGATGTTTTGCAGATCATTGGTGGGCTGCTAATCTCGTTGGATGGACTTTCATTAGCTCATTTCTCGAGCTCTAAGGTGAGCTCTTGCAAGCTGAGAATGACGTTTCTCGTAACGTGATAGTGGTGATGCCCACCCTCCCTATTTTTTAGGTTGATGGTAGGTGTCACTTTCATGTTGATAATATTGACTTTACTCTTCCTTGTTGGCATCTTGACTCCTTGTTGCTTCTCCGTGCATTCACTGGCCTGGTTTACGTTCATTTCTACATTCAGTAGGGTTCTTTGTATATACTATCAGAAGGTCCTAGTGGGTGATTCACTTAGGCCGTGATTGGTATCATGCCCCCCCCCCCAACACGCAAGTGGATGCAAAAATATCATGCTCGATTTCTCACGCAAGGCCTTGGCCAGTAAATACATGAAAATCAAAGCATCCTACAACCTAGCTCTCTAGGAACGCTTGAATTGGCCATGCCA
>LR738714.1:485763123-485846700 GCA_902687465.1 Secale cereale
GGGGAGGGGGTGGCATACATATGGTGCATGCATGGAGTCACGGGAGCCAAAAATTTGCAAGCATGGTATGGTGTACAATCTACAATTTCACCTCTTTTTACTCGCTCACCTCTATAGTGGGAGGACAAATCCACCCTTGATCCTTGGCACTAGCAGTGACATCTTAGATCTTTGGCTCCAATGGCTGTGAGATCTACAGTATCGACAGCGGTGGCAACTCCCCTTGGTGAGCTACTCGTTCCCTTCGTCTCTGTCTCCTTCGTCTCAACAATGACATGGTTGGTTTGTCATTTCCCATGGCGGTAAAAGAAACACACTCATTCCCTCCAATGTATGACCGATTTAGCAATTACTTACCACAAAGTCTATTTCACTAGAATGATCATATGGAGGTGCTCGTTCAGGCTTCAACACTCATAGCTTTGATATCAAACATGGGTCATGTTGGTCCGCAAGAGGTCGCTTCGTCACAATCCAAAGCATGTGGTCAGATATGTGTTCCCACACGAACACGTCACCGTTTACCTCCAACACCGAGGGTGATGAACCGTAGCTCACGTCGAAGGAGACCCATCCGGAAGCGTGGTACGCAAGGAATTCGGCGGGTGCTTGTGAGGACCCAAAACACCACACGACCAAGAGGGACTCCGTCTGGGCGCGCAGCGGCTATGGGTTGCCCTAAGTCAACCTGACCGCCCCTAGGGCCTCCAGGTTCGCCGCCCTGCAACAAGAAGAACAAACGAAGAACGAGGAAGAAGAAAAACTAGGGTAAAGGAGGAAAGATAAAAGATAAAAAGCAGTAGATGATTTGTTCGATTATGTGTTTTTAAATCGGCCGTCACCTCTCATCTATTGATGAGGCGGCTGGAGTTCCCATACAAGAGAAGGACTCCAAATCACGTCCAAATCTTTCCAAAATTAACCGAACTTGGATTTAGGTAAGTCTAGGACATCAGTTCGTTTTTAGGTCCCACAGTCCACAAATGACCTCGGATAAAGATGCACCCAAAAGCAAATTTACTCGCTTCAACGAGACGATCAACTTTTATGTTGATCTTTTTTTGATTAGAATTCGTCTTCATGGCCGAATCTTTAACACAGAACAGCCGATTAGTGGCGCTACCCGTCAGAAGCGTGTCTCGTGGGGCGCGCCAAATTTTGCCTCGTGGCTGGGCTGCATTCCGATGGCTCTAACTTTTGCATACGAACTTGTATTGGAATGACTTTTATATCGAAATCAACCGTTTCAATGAAACGCACAACTTTTGTGTTGAAAGATTTCTCATACGAGACCATCTTGGAGGCTTAATTGGCCGAACAATACTCTGAATACAAAATCTTAGTACTTTGAACAATACCCTGAGATGAGATCGGATAGCGATGGTCCAAACTTCAAAGATGTTCATGTCGAGAATATGGAAACTTTTCATGTAGATCACTTCTTCATTTGAGGCCATCTTAATCAAGTTCTTGACAGTGCCAAAATCTGATGTCAACACATGCCCCCCTGTTTTCGGTAAAACTTGTGTGCCGAAAAATAACTTGCACGCAGTTTGTTATGTCAACACTCCATCGACCATTTTGTACGTGCTTAGGACGATAAGTATATATTGGCCATTTTATTTCTTAGGGCGATAATTGTGTATCGGCCATTTAGATTAGTGCTACTTCTTGAGCTTGCGTTGTATTCCCTCGAAGAGGAAAGGGTGATGCAGCACAGTAGCGTAAGTATTTCAATCAGTTTTCGAGAACCAAGGTATCAATCCAGTAGGAGACCACGCGCGAGTCCCTCGCACCTGCACAAACAAATAAAAACTTCGCAGCCAACGGGATAGGGGGTTGTCAATCCCTTTACGGTCACTTACGAAAGTGTGATCTAATAGATAGGATAATATAATGTTTTTGGTATTTTTGGATATAAGAACAGAAAGTAAATAAAGCAAAGTAAAGTAGATGAAGGTTTAATATGTTGAGAATAGACCCAGGGGCCATAGGTTTCACTAGTGGCTTCTCTCATGATAGCAGAATTCTACGATGGGTGAACAAATTACTGTCGAGCAATTGATAGAAAGCGCATAGTTATGAGAATATCTAGGCATGATCATTATATATAGGCATCACGTCCGTGACAAGTAGACCGAAACGATTCTGCATCTACTACTATTACTCCACACATCGACCGCTATCCAGCATGCAACTAGAGTATTAAGCTCATAAGAACAGAGTAATGTTTTAAGCAAGATGACATGATGTAGAGGGATAAACTCAAGCAATATGATATAAACCCCATCTTTTTATCCTCGGTGGCAACAATACAATACGTGCTTTATTGCCCCTGTTGTCACTGGGAAATGACACTGCAAGATTGAACCCAAAGCCAAGCACTTCTCCCATTGCAAGAACTATAGATCTAGTAGGCCAAACCAAACCAATAATTCGAAGAGACTTGCAAGGATATTATAATCATACATAAAAGATTTCAGAAAAAAACCAAATATTTCTCATAGATAATCTTGATCATAAACCCACAATTCATCGGATCTCGACAAACACGCCGCAAAAAATATTACATCGAATAGATCTCCTCGAAGATCGAGGAGAACTTTGTATTGAGATCCAAAAAGAGAGAAGAAGACATCTAGCTAATAACTATGGACCCGAATGTCTATGGTAAACTACTCAGAACTCATTGCTGAGGCTTTGGTGTTGATGTAGAAGCACTCCGTGGTAGATCCCCCCTCCGACGGAGCTCCGGAACAGGCCCCAAGATGAGATCTCACGGGAACAGAAGGTTGCGGCGGTGGAATTAGGGTTTTCTCTGTTTCCTCAATGTTTTCAGGGTACATGTATATATATTGGAGGAAGGAGGGCATCGGGGGAGCCAGAGGGGGCCCAAGAGGGTGGGGGGCATGCCCTGTAGGAGGGGGCGTGCCCTGGACCCTCTTGGCCGCCTCCTTCGTTCCATTTCGTGTATTCCAAGTCTTCCGTGAAGATATGGTTCCAAAAATAATTCTCCCGAAGGTTTCATTCCGTTTGGACTCCATTTGATATTCCTTTTCAGCGAAACCCTGAAGTAGGCAAAAAACAACAATCTGCACTAGGCCTTGGGTTAGTAGGTTAGTCCCAAAAATAATATAAAAGTTTATAATAAAGCCCATTAAACATCCAAAATAGAATATATAATAACATGGAACAATGAAAAATAATAGATACGTTGGAGACGTATCAAGCATCCCCAAGCTTAATTCTTGCTCGTCCTCGAGTAGGTAAATGATAAAAACAGAATTTTTTATGTGGAATGCTAACTAACATAATTTTCAATGTAATTCTCTTTGTTGTGGCATGAATGTTCAGATCCGAAATATTCAAGATAAAAGTTCATATTGACATAAGAATAACAATACTTCAAGCATACTAACAAAGCAATCATGTCTTCTCAGAATAACATGGCCAAAGAAAGTTCATCCCTACAAAATCATATAGTTAGGCTATGCTCCATCTTCGTCACACAAAATATCCCAATCATGCACAACCCCGGTTTCAGCCAATCACTTGTTTCATACTTATTTTTTTTCAAACTCTTTCAACTTTCACGCAATATATGAGCGTGAGCCATGGACATAGCACTATGTGGAATAGAGTGGTGGTTATGGAGAAGACCAAAAGGAGGAAGATAGTCTCACATCGACTAGGCGTATCAATGGGCTATGGAGATGCCCATCAATAGATATCAATGTGAGTGAGTAGAGATTGCCATGCAACGGATGCACTAGAGCTATAAATGTATGAAAGCTCAACAAAAGAAACTAAGTGGGTGTGCATCCAACTTGCTTGCTCACGAAGACCTAGGGCATTTGAGGAAGCCCATCGTTGGAATATACAAGCCAAGTTCTATAACGAAAATTCCCACTAGTATATGAAAGTGACTAAACAAGAGACTCTTTATCATGATGAACATGGTGCTAGTTTGAAGCACAAGTGTGGAAAAAGATAGTAGCATTGTCCCTTTTTTTTCTTTTTTTGGGCCTTTCTTTTTCTTTGGCCTGTCCTTCTTCTTTTTTTTTTCTTTTTTTTTCTTTGGGACTGTGACATCCCAAATTTTCAATTTGGAATATTATACATAGATCATACTTGCATTGCATGCTTTTTGCATTTTGTTTGTGGCGTTCCTCGAAAATTCTAAGCAACTCAAGGACCTACGGAGAGAGTTGGGATATTTACCGTTTTCGTATTTGAGTTCGCTCGAATACCGGTACGAGGACAGTGTGATTCTAATTATTTTTCTCTCCTAAAAATATTTCTAAATACAAAATATGAGTGGAGATAATATGACTTCTCCAAAATAACAGAAATATTGGAGTAAAAATGTTAAAAATCACTTTTGGTATTTTTCTGGATTTATTTGCATAGGAAAAATGCGTGTTTTTCAAAATTGCATTTAGGTCCGGAAAAAATGTTCACTTTGTCCTAAATATTATTAGAGGACGGAGAAAATTTATTTCGGGAATTTTGGAGTCTGTTTGTTATTTCTTTCATTAGTTTTTCTGCGCGGGGACTCTATTTAAAAAAAAGGTAAACCAACTTAGACTCGTATAGGGTCGGGAGACTGGGCTTTATAAGCGCCAGCCCTGCCGCCCCGCTCGCCCGCAAACCCTAGCGCCGCCAGCCCGCCGCCCGCGCCGCGCCGCCCCGCCGCCAGCCCACCGCCCCGCCGCCCGCCCGCCGCCCCGCCGCGTGCCGCGCCGCCCGCCCGCCGCCCCGCCGCGTGCCGCCGCCGTCACCGCACCACCTCGCCGGAGCACCGCCACCTCACCACCGCCGGAATCCTGCCGGAGTTCGAGCCCGAGGTAGTTGCGTTTTTTTTGTAAAACCGATCGGTTTTCGTAAAACCCTAGATCTGTTTTTTTTATTTAGATCGGTTCGGTTTTCGTAAGTTTAGTTATTTAGCGGACGTTCGTCCGTACGTTCGTTTTAACGAACGGTTTTCGTTAGTTAGCCGCAGAGAGCGAACGTTCGTTCGTTAGCCTGTTCGTCCGTTTTTCTTTTCGGGGTTTTTATCCGCGGTTATTCCGATCGCGATTTCTTCCCTGATCTTGTTTTTCGTTTTTATTTTCGCTCGAGAGTCGGAATCAGGTGATTCAAAATCCTCGATGCCCTCTTTACGTTTAATCAACTTGAACAAGGTTTTGGCTACTGTAAAATTTGACTTTAGGCCAACTAGTAAACTGGAGCTCGTTTCTTTTGCAGTTTGAGTTTCGTTGCTTCTTTCGAGTTGATTCTTTTTGCAAACCGGAGTTCTTAAGTTGAACTTTCTGGTTAGATCTTTTATTTGAGTTTTACCGGTGCATTACTTAAGTACTTATTGTATGCTTGTTTGATTGCGATAGAGTACCCGGAGTGCGCCGCTTGCTACTTTGAGTCTCTAGGTTTTGCGGATCATCAGCAAGGCAAGTAACACTTTGATCATACTTTCCAATTACCCAGTTTTCATTGCATTAGTTCAACCCTCACACATTGCATGAGTAGGATCAATTAACTTGTGGGACTGGGAAGTAGATTGAGGTAGTACCTATTACCTGCATTACATTCAAGCCTTTGGGAGTTACTTCTACGTTTGCTGTTAGGACATGCTATGCTCATAGACGTGGATTGGGTGAGTGAAATCCATGACAGATGTGAGTTTGTAAATTAATGGTTCAACTTAAGGTGGCAATAATAATACACATCTGGGTGGATTGAGGCACCTAGGTATTCCAGTGATTGCCTGTTTTTCTTTTGGACAGCCACCGAGGCTCAAAGGGATCATGAGATTATTCATACTAGAAAGTTCTGTGTGCAGCCACAATGCTATTATGGGCTCTAGCATAGTATGAGTAAGTCGTGCGAACTCTTACAGTGGTGGACTAGCAGATGTAGGGGATGTAGGTTGGTACGGTCCGCCCGATCGTAAGGTGCTAGCGCTTCTGAAAGACTATGTCTCGGTCATCCGTTTCTCAAACACCATGCAGTACGAGAAACCAAATGGAGGCGATCGAGTCTTGTGGGAAAAGTGCACAAACCTCTGCAGAGTGTACAAACTGATCATGATTAGCCGTGTCCCCGGTTATGGACGTCTTGAGTATCTAGTACGTGGATTTTCATGTGCATCTCAACATCTTACTCTAATTTAATATTGTTGGGTTTAATGATGAACTTTAAATGGGTTGAGAGGATGTCTATCTTCTCAACGATGTTTCAAGTACCATGATAGTTAATTAAAATCTATTCCTTTGAAGTAGGGAAAAATTGGCTTTACGCAAAAACTTAACCATAGAGCTTTCCACTAGCCAAATATTGCATATAGTATAGCCTTACTTTCATTGCATTCTCTTGTGTTACCTTGCCAGCATATTCCATGTGCTGACCCGTTTTCGGGCTGCAACGTTTCATGTTGCAGACTTTTCAGACGACGAGTAAGATGCCTTTTAGGTCGTGGTTCTATACTCAGTGATGCCGTTGGAGTTGATGGACTCACTTATCTTCCAAGCCTTCCGCTGTTATCGTGTTAGATGGCCTTCAGCCATATTATTTGTAATAAATTCATCGTTGGACTATCGATGTAATAAGTGTGTGATTGCTACTCTGTTATAAATCCTTCAAGTACTGTGCGTGTCAGCATTACTGATCCAGGGATGACACTGATGCACATAGATCAGACTGTTTGAGGTCTGGTCGCTACAAGATGGTATCAGAGCACACGCTGACTGTAGGACACGACCACTAAGACAAGCCCTAGAGCACAATTCACTCTTCTCTTTTCTGACTCCTCATCTTTTCTACTCTTTAGGATGGTGGAAGCAAAGCACAAGTTCATGCAACCGGATGATGATACGCCATTTGGACGACACCTGAAGGAGGTCACCCGATATCTAAACATTGGATTACCAAGTTTCACCGGAACCTACAATGCCACTCTACCTGAGGAGAGCGTTGGTTGATTCAAGCCCAAGTTCCAGGAAGGACGTTCACACCCGTCACCTCACTCATAGCATTTTCTTTTAATGCACCTACATGGAGCCTAGGAAGGAGTATGGCAGCCCATATTGCTATGGGAAGGATTGGAGAAGTCTACAAGCAAGAGCTAAAGGACACTATCTACCAAATTTGTGGACGCTGAGATGAGAATTGGGATATGATCAGCACCCGGAAGGATAGGTCAATTGCAGCATTCATCCAGGAGTTGAACCACAACATTCATCGCTAGGAGCACCAGATGTGTGCAGGGATGATAGACTTGAAGAAAGCCCTAAATAGGATTTTGGAGCTAGAGGAAGAACTCAAGTCTATACGCGACGGATATGAGGAGATGAAGATACTTGTGGAGAAGAATGATGATTTGACCCGGAAGTTAGGGATACTCATGGGAGAAGAAGACGAGTAAGAAGAACCCAAGGAGATTCCACCGGAAGATTATATCATCATAGATGACACAGATTCGGCAGCTGAGGATAGCAAGGACAAAGACTACAAAGATGAAGCTGGAGCAGATATTATGGAATCCTCTGCCGATCAATATTTTTAGATGACCATCCTGTGACTAGTAGTTTACCTCCATATATTAGTTTTAGAGCACCTTTGTAACGATCGTTAGATTTGTAAGATCTTGCTTGAAATTGATTGGTGTGATATGATTGTGTGTTTGTCTCATGTGCATATGGGTAGTGATTTTCCCTTAGACCTCTTTTCTATTCTAATCTCTTCCCTCTACACCCATCAGATGCCTCCAAGACGTGAATTCGAGTTCCCCCCTGGGCTCACCTAGTTGATCCAGCAGCAGAACACCCTGATGCAACTTCTTGTCCAGAACACTCAGAACAACCAGAACAACAACAACAACCCTCCACCACCATCACCTGTGGACAACCTGACACATTTCTTAAGGTTGCAACCACCCGTGTTTGCTAGCAGCATCGAACCAATAGTGGCTGATGACTGGCTACGCAAGATTGGAAGGGATTTGACCACCGCCAATTGCTAGAATGCTGAGAAGGTACGATTTGCCGCACACCAGTTGTCTGGACCAGCCACAGCATGGTGGGAGAACTACACAACCACTTACCCCGTAGCCAATGTCACTTGGGATCAGTTTCAGCAAGCTTTTCGTACCGCCCATGTCTCAACTGGAGCAATGAGTATGAAGAAACAGGAGTTTCGCAATTTGCGCCAAGGAAATCGTACTGTGGCTCAGTACGTGGATGAGTTTAGTACCCTATCTCGTTATGCCCTAGATGATGTGGCCACAGATGCCAAGAAGCAGGAGAGATTCATGGAAGGGCTGAATGATGAGATGAGCGTACAGTTGATGGTGGCAACTTTCAATAATTACCAGGAGTTGGTTGACCGTGCCCTAATGATTGAAAGGAAGCATCAACAGATTGAGAGTCGCAAGAGGAAGTATGGGCAAGGAAAGTATAACCCTGGAGCTCAGCAGAAGCCCCGTTTTACCCCTAAAGCGGTAGGACAGTTTCAGCATACCCATGGAGGAGGTAGCTCGCACAGTCACAATGGCACCAAGAACGGCAATGGAAATGGGAATGGAGCCAATGAAAACCAGAACCGTCCTACACCGTCCACACCCACCAAGAGGGATTTCAGCCATGTCACTTGTTACAAGTGTGGGAAGAATGGATATTATGCCAATGAATGCCCAGAAGTTAAGAATGGGAACGGCAATGGAAGCGCCGGGAAGAAGCCCAACCCGTTCAACAAAGGACAAGTGAACCACGTGACTGTGGAGGAGGTAGAGGAGCAACCAGATGCGGTTATAGGTAAGTTCTTAGTTAAGTCCATTACTGCACTCGTTCTTTTCGATACTGGTGCATCGCATTCATATATTTCAAGGGGATTCGTGGATAAGTATAAGCTGCCGACCCAAGCCCTTAGATCGCCCATGTTAGTAACCTCACCAGGAGCGGAGTATATGGCTAAGTCATGGTGTGATCAGTTGCCCTTAAGGATTGGTAATTACATTTTCCCTTCGGACCTAATAGTATTGGAATCTCAAGGACTGGATGTGATATTAGGCATGGATTGGTTATCTAAGTATGAAGGGAATATTGAATGTTCCAGTAAGACCATTTTGCTTACTACGCCGGAAGGAAGAAGGATCAAGTATGTATCCCGGCATGAGTCAAAGAGGAGTAGGTTAAATTCCTTGTCAGGAGTTGTTCAGGAGGAAGTGCCAGTAGTGAAGGATTATCCGGATGTGTTTCCAGAGGAGTTACCTGGCATGCCACCGGATAGAGATATAGAGTTTTTGATTGAACTTTTGCCAGGCACCGGGCCAATTTCTAAGAGACCATATAGGATGCCCGCAAAGGATTTGGAGGAGATAAAGAAACAGATTAAGGAGTTACTGGATAAAGGATTCATACGTCCAAGTTCTTCGCCTTGGGGTTCGCCAGTACTTCTAGTGGAGAAGGATGGATCATTAAGAATGGTTGTTGATTACCGAGGATTGAACGAAGTAACGATCAAGAACAAGTACCCACTGCCAATGATCAATGATCTGTTCGATAGATTGCAAGGAGCTAAGGTATTTTCCAAGATCGATCTGCGATCAGGGCACCATCAATTGAAGATCCGAGAGCAGGATATACCTAAGACGGCCTTTACCACTAGGTATGGGTTGTATGAGTATACCGTTATGTCGTTTGGTCTGACAAACGCACCGCCATACTTTATGAACCTGATGAACAAAGTGTTTATGGAGTATTTGGATAAGTTCGTCGTAGTGTTCATAGATGATATTTTGATTTTCTCGAAGGATGAAGAGGAGCATGCAGAGCATTTGCGATTGGTGTTGGAGAAGCTCAGAGAACATTAGTTATACGCCAAGTTTAGCAAATGCGAGTTTTGGTTGAAGGAAGTCGGATTCCTCGGACATGTTATATCTGGAGAAGGAATAGCAGTAGATCCCGCTAAGGTGGGCACTGTGACCCATTGGGAAGCCCCAACAACAGTTGGAGAGATCCGTAGTTTTCTTGGACTCGCAGGATACTACCGGAGATTTATCGAGAATTTCTCAAAGATTGCAAAGCCAATGACGGAGTTGTTAAAGAAGGACACCAAGTTCAGTTGGACAGAAGAATGTGAGGCCAGTTTCCAGGAATTGAAGAAACGGCTGGTCTCATCCCCTTTGTTGATTCTTCTAGATCAACATAAGGATTATGAGGTGTACTGCGACGCTTCACGTCGAGGACTTGGAGCTGTTCTTATGCAGGAAGGAAGAGTTGTTTCGTATGCTTCACGACAACTAAAACCTCATGAGATGAACTATGCCACCCACGATTTGGAGTTAGCAGCCGTAGTGGATGCATTGAAGACGTGGAGACATTTCCTCATTGGAAACCATTGTGAAGTATATACGGATCACAAGAGTCTGAAGTATATATTCACTCAGAAGGAGCTGAATCTTAGGCAAAGGAGATGGCTGGAACTCATTAAGGATTATGACATGAGATTGCATTATCATCCCGGAAAGGCTAACGTAGTAGCCGATGCGCTAAGCCGTAAGAGCCATGTCAACACCCTAATGATGGAAGAATTTCCAAAGGAGTTAGCCGAGGACCTACGAGAACTATGGTTGGAGATAGTTCTGAGAGGCTATGTAGCAACATTAGAAATCCAGTCTACCCTGATGGATAAAATCAGAGAAGCTCAGAAGGCTGACAAGGAGGTTGCCTCTATAAAGGAGAGGATGAGCGAAGGAAAAGCTAAAGGATTTCGTGAGGATGAACACGACACCCTATGGTTTGAGGATTGAATCTATGTGCCCAATGACCCGGAGATCAGGAAGTTGATTTTACAGGAGGCCCATGATTCACCATACTTGATTCACCCAGGAAATACTAAGATGTATTTGGATTTGAAGGATATTTTCTGGTGGACCGGTATGAAGAAGGATATTGCGGAGTATGTAGCAGTTTGTGATGTGTGTCAAAGAGTAAAGGCAGAACATCAGAAGCCAGCAGGATTGTTACAACCTATGCCAATACCCGAATGGAAGTGGGAGAAGCTTGGCATGGATTTTATCACCGGATTGCCCAGGACCAAAGCAGGATATGATTCAATCTGGGTAGTAGTAGACCGATTGACGAAGGTAGCCCACTTTATTCCTGTGAAAACCACATATACCAGTGCAAAGTTGGCAAAGATATACATGACCAGAATTGTATGTCTGCATGGAGTTCCGAGGAGCATCGTATCAGATAGAGGAACCCAGTTTACCTCAAAGTTCTGGAATCAGTTACATGAAACTTTGGGTAGCAGGCTAGAGGTTAGCACAACGTTTCACCCGCAGACAGATGGACAGACTGAAAGAGTCAATCAGATTTTGGAGGATATGCTAAGAGCCTGTGCATTAGATTATGGATCTAGTTGGGATGACAACTTGCCCTACGCGGAGTTCTCATACAACAACAGTTACCAAGACAGTTTGAAGATGGCACCGTTCGAGGCATTGTATGGAAGGAGATGCCGAACACCGTTGTCATGGGACAAAGTTGGAGACCGACAGTTTTTTGGACCAGACTTAATCAAAGAGTCTGAGGAGAAGGTGAAGTTGATCCGTGATAGACTGAAGGTAGCTCAGTCCAGGTAGAAGAGTTATGCAGACTCGAAGCGCAAAGAGATAACCTATGAGATCGGAGACAGAGCATACTTGAGAGTATCGCCTCTGCGAGGAGTTAAACATTTCGGAGTTAAAGGGAAGTTAGCCCCGAGATTTGTGGGACCTTACCGTGTTTTGGAACGCATGGGAGAGGTTGCCTATAAGTTGGAATTGCCCGAAGGATTGTCAGGAGTGCACGACGTGTTTCATGTATCGCAGCTTAGGAAGTGTCATGCGGAGATGGCCGATATACCACTTAAAGACACAGTACCCCAGGAAGCAATTCAGTTGGACAGTGATCTGACTTACGAGGAGAAGCCTGTTAAGATTCTCGAATTTTCGAGCAGAGCCTCTCGCAGTAAGGTTATCAAGTTTTGCAAAGTTCAGTGGAGTCACCACACCAAGGAAGAAGCCACCTGGGAACGAGAAGATGATCTACGCAAGGACCACCCACACCTGTTCTCTAGCCAAGTCGAATCTCGAGGGCGAGATTCATTCTATGGGGGGTAGGTTTGTAACATCCCAAATTTTCAATTTGGAATGTTATACATAGATCATACTTGCATTGCATGCTTTTTGCATTTTGTTTGTGGCATTCCTCGAAAATTCTAAGCAACTCAAGGACCTACGGAGAGAGTTGGGAATTTTACCATGTTCGTATTTGAGTTCGCTCGAATACCGGTACGAGGACAGTGTGATTCTAATTATTTTTCTCTCCTAAAAATATTTCTAAATAAAAAATATGAGCGGAGATAATATGACTTCTCCAAAATAACAGAAATATAGGAGGAAAAATGTTAAAAATCACTTTTGGTATTTTTCTGGATTTATTTGCGGATTTATTTGCATAGGAAAAATGCGTGTTTTTCAAAATTGCATTTGGGTCTGGAAAAAATGTTCACTTTGTCCTAAATATTATTAGAGGACGGTGAAAATTTATTTTGGGAATTTTGGAGTCCGTTTGGTATTTCTTTCGTTAGTTTTTCTGCGCCGGGACTCTATTTTTAAAAAAAAAGGTAAACCGACTTAGACTCGTATAGGGTCGGGAGACTGGGCTTTATAAGCGCCAGCCCCGCCGGCCCAAGTCGCCAGCCTCGCAGCCCCGCTCGCCCGCAAACCCTAGGGCCGCCAGCCCGTCGCCGCCGCCGCCCCGCCGCCAGCCCGCCGCCCCGCCGCCAGCCCGCCGTGCCGCCGCCGCCGCCGCACCACCTCGCCGGAGCACCGCCACCTCGCCACCGCCGGAATCCCGCCGGAGTTCGAGCCCGAGGTAGTTGCGTTTTTTTTGTAAAACCGATCGGTTTCGTAAAACCCTAGATCTGTTTTTTTATTTAGATCGGTTCGGTTTTCGTCGGTTTAGTTATTTAGCGGATGTTCGTCCGTACGTTCGTTTTAACGAACGGTTTTCGTTAGTTAGCCGCAGAACGTTCGTTCGTTAGCCTGTTCGTTCGTTTTTCTTTTCGGGGTTTTTATCCGCGGTTATTTCGATCATGATTTCTGCCCTGATCTTGTTTTTCGTTTTTCTTTTCGCTCGAGAGTCGGAATCAGGTGATTTAAAATCCCAGATCTTCGTCTCGATGCCCTCTTTACGTTTAATCAACTTGAACAAGGTTTTGACTACTGTAAAATTTGACTTTAGGCCAACTAGTAAACCGGAGCTCGTTTCTTTTGCAGTTTGAGTTTCGTTGCTTCTTTCGAGTTGATTCTTTTTGCAAACCGGAGTTCTTAAGTTGAACTTTCTGGTTAGATCTCTTATTTGAGTTTTACCCGTGCATTAGTTAAGTACTTATTGTATGCTTGTTTGATTGCGATAGAGTACCCGGAGTGCGCCGCTTGCTACTCTGAGTCTCTAGGTTTTGCGGATCATCTGCAAGGCAAGTAACACTTTGATCATACTTTCCAATTACCCAGTTTTCATTGCATTAGTTCAACGCTCACACATTGCATGAGTAGGATCAATTAACTTGTGGGACTGGGAAGTAGATTGAGGTAGTACCTATTACCTGCATTACATTCAAACCTTTGGGAGTTACTTCTACGTTTGCTGTTAGGACACGCTATGCTCGTAGACGTGGATTGGGTGAGTGAAATCCATGACAGATGTGAGTTTGTAAATTAATGGTTCAACTTAAGGTGGAAACATTAATACACATCTGGGTGGATTGAGGCACCTGGGTATTCCAGTGATTGCCTATTTTTCTTTTGGACCGCCACCCAGGCTCAAAGGGATCATGAGATTATTCATACTAGAAACTTCCGTGTGCAGCCACAATGCTATTATGGGCTCTAGCATAGTATGAGTAAGTCGTGAGAACTCTTACAGTGGTGGACTAGCAGATGTAGGGGATGTAGGTTGGTACGGTCCGTCCTATCGTAAGGTGCTAGCGCTTCTGAAAGACTATGTCTCGGTCATCCGTGTAATGCCCAGGATGGGACTATACCTCCTACGTGTCGAGGCACGACTTAAAGGTATAAGCCCATCCTAGAATGATCTCAAGTTTGGTATCTTTGCATGACTCATGTAAAAGAGGGATTAAATTGCAAAAGGAGGTAGCTGGCTTACACTCGCCACTTCACACAATACATTACATAAGCAAACATTATTCAAAACATCACAACCCGACTACGGGTGAAGATTCAAAAGAAAGATACCAAAACAACATAAAACCACAGGTCAGGATCGAATCCTAGTAGAAACCACTACTGATTGTCGAAACGTCACAAGCATACGGTCAAACTCTTCATCGAGCTCCTGGAAGTTCTGATCCATCTCCTGCATCAAACTCGGCTGAACCTGCATCTGGTGTTGAAGTATCTGTGAGCCACGAGGACTCAGCAATCCCGTTCCCGGGTAACACGACTATTTAAGCCTTGGGTGTGGAACAAGGCTGAAGAAAGAATAAGAGGTGAAGGAAAAACAAGAGTCTGCAGCAGCAACTAGCACTAGCTTACGTATACGAGAGCGAGAAGAGAAGGTGCATCGGTCGAGAGATGATCACGAAGTGATCCTAGCTAAAGCACGTCAAACATAACCCCACCGTGTTCATCTCCCGAAAGCCCTTTCGGAAAATGACAGTCATGGTACGCACCCTGGTAGTGTATTGGAACATGGTGTCAAGTTATCTACAACCGGATATTAACAAGCTCCCATCTGCCACATAACCGCGGGCACGGCTTTCGAAAGTTCAAAACCCTGCAGGGGTGTTCCAACTTGGCCCATGACAAGCCCACGATCCGCGGAGTCGCAACTCCAAAGGTGGGAAGGCCCGAGTATCCTCGGAATCCCGTGCTCAAGATACTCCGAACTAAGGTAGGCTAATCCAGCAAATCCTCCCGGCGTGTCGACACCCTGACAGGTAGCCGCGCGTATCTAGTCTCAGGACACGACCGGATGGGCGATTCTACAGGTTTTTACCAAACCTCGAGTTTCCTCGTGGTGGCCCCGCAGACTCCCCGTTTTGGACCAACACTCATGTGGAGCACTGGCCCGGGGTTGTTGAGTAAAAAAATAAAAGGGATAGCTAGTCCCTATGCAAGTTTTATTAGTTATTAGGCGAATAGTACCAAATGTTGGGACTTGCTGGAAAAGACTTAGCACTTAGCGGTTTATCGAGGGGGCCCCATAAACCCCAACCGTGTGAGGAACGCATAATCAAGGAACATAACACCGGTTTATACGGTTCCTAGCAGCATGAGTGGAACAAATCACCAAGCAAAAGGCTTAGCCTTCCACCCATTACCAATATATAGATGATTTCATTTTAAGCATTTATATAGTGTGATATAACCCAACAAACTTCAACATGAAGCAAGCATCTTCAATCTTCACCTGCAACTAACAATGATATAAGAGGGGCTGAGCGAAGCGTACTTAGCCATTCAACGGTTTGCATAGGTAGGGTGGTTAGACAGGTTCATGGTTACAATAGGAGGCTGATAGGAAAACATGGGCATCGAGGCAATATCCTAAAGAGCGATACTCTAGCAATAGGCAAAGATAGTAATGGTATCCGGGTTCGATCATCTTGCCTGGAATTCCACAAGGGAGAAGAAAGGATCCATGGAGTAGACGGAGCAACACAGTCGAGCGAATCGTCACAACTCCGGAACGAAACCGAAGCTATCAAGAGAAGCAAACCGGAAAGAAACAAACAACACGGTAAACACACAAGCATAAACATGGCATACGATGCACATCCAAGTATGATGCATGTACGGTTTAAATATGCATGGCATGGCAAAGTGCACAAACAACACTACAAGTTAAGTGGAGCTCAATATGCAACGAGTTGCATATTGACGAAACACCACATTTTATTATTTAGTTGACTCTCGTTTATTTACAAGACAAGATTAAAAGTTTGTTAACATGGCAAGAGGTGAAGCATAATAAAACTACACTATTAAGGCATTTTAAATGAGGCCGAAAAATAACAACAACAATTCCAGTAAAAATCCCCATAAGCATGTTTAGTAATTTATAAGCAAACAACAATTCACATTTAATGTTGTTAACATGATGCGGATGACATGATCAAGTTTATGCAATTTTTATTAAAAGTTGACAAGAAGAAGATATGAAGTATTGTCCCCGTGGTGAAAGAAAGGGTGCCACGGCAACGATCCGAAAATGATGCAACGCAACATCTCGGTTCCGGTAACCCGTTGAGAGACCGGGGCAAAAGAAAGATGGCGTGAGCGAGCGGAACAAGAAGAAAGGTGGGGTGATCCCGTTGCCGGGTTCCCACGAGTCGGCGACGAGGCAACCGAGGAGCACGACAAAAGATGAAACGGGCACGGTGCACACAAGGGCAAACATCTCATACAACACATGCACAAGCGTTCCACGGGTCATCGTCTCGGGTTATACCTTCGGGACAATCGTTCTCGGAGGGGTTCAAGTCGTCGAGGGACGTATTGGAAGTGGGCGTTCTCGCGGGTCGTAGAGGAAGTAGTGGTTCACGTTTCCGAAGAGGAAGTAGTCGTTCACATTCCGTTTCGGAGAGGTACTTGCCGGTCTCGAGTGCTCCGGGCGTCGCGGTACTTGGCGCTTCAAAACGTTCGTCGTGGTACACGTTTTGTAGGGGTACTTGTGGTCTCGGCGACGGTAGTGGAACTTGACGCATCACACATGTAGTCGTACACGTTTCGGAGAGGGACTTGATGAATCCAACATCTTCGGGGCGACGGTAGTCGTTCACGTTTCGTAGCCGTTCGGGTCGTCGTGGTACTTGGTCGTGGTACTTGTCGATTCCGCGTAGTCGCACACTTGTGGTCGAGGTACTTGGCGATCTCCGTCACACCGGAATAGACACTTGGTGAAACCCATGGCAGCAACTTGGCCGGCGGGAGCAGCAGCAACAAACTTGGCGACGAGGCCATGGCAGCAGCAACTTGGCGAAGCAGACAGGGACTCGCGCAGCTGGGGCGCTGGAGATCGAAGGGGTGCTCCTGGCCGCGGGCTGCTCGAGGGTGGCGACCGGCGGCTGCTGGCGATGGAGTGCGGGATAGGAGGCAGCAGGGGACGGCGCCCTGGAGGACGGACGAAGCGCTGAAGAGGATGGGAGGAGCCCAGAGGAGAGGCCATGGCCTCTGGAGGATGCGGGCGCTGCGGCTCGTGCCTGGCGAAGCGGGATGACCGAGCTCGAGGTGCGAGGCGACGGAGGGCGCTGTCGGCGCTGGCGATGGAGGGAGCGGGCCTGGCGCGGCAAGGACGGAAGGGGCGGCCGAAGGGGATCCCCGCGGCGGCTGGCGGCGGCTGGTGAAGGGGGCCGCACGGGGGAAGGTGGTCGCGGCTCCCGTGGAGGAAGGAGGTCGCGGCGCGCGGGGCCTGCGGGCGACCTGGCGAGGAGCACGGGAGCTCCTGGCGCGCGGGACTGGCGCAGGAGATGCTGGCGGGCGACCTGGGCGCGCGTCGGGCGCGGGAACGACGCGGGGATCGGGCAGAGAGGCGAGGGGGCCGCGAGCGAGAGAGAGAAAAGGGGATTGGGCACGGGTTGCGAGCGGGGAAAGATCGATGGGGAGGAGGGTTCGGGGTCGGCTAAGGGAGAAGCTGGCGGCGGAGGGGGAATCGGAGGCGCGACTGGGACTCGGTGGGAGGAGCGATCGCTGGCTTAGGGTTAGGAAAACCTGGGCCTGGCCAGATGGCTGTTGGGCCAAAGGAGGCCGGCTGGGCCTTGGCCAGGTGGAAGGCCGGCTGGGAGGAGATGGACTGGTGGCTGGGAAGGCTGCTGGGCTTTTTAATAAAACGCTTTAACAGAAAAAGAAGAAAGAGGGAAAAGAAAAGAGAGGCTTAGGGAAAAAATAGCACATGTGACTATTTTTCTCGGGCATTATAAAATGAGCACGGTCCGAGAAAAATATAAAAGGCATGATCCAAAAAAATATGATTCCAACACATTTGAGTTTAATTCAAATGGGTTTGAACTAAGACTTGATTATAGAAGTGTCCAAAAATGATGAGGTTTTTGGAGGAACCTCGATAAACGAGAAAAGAAAAATTGGCAAGGTTTTTGAAGGAGAAACTCGAAGTAGGAAAAGCATGGGGAAAATTATGCACGTGTGTTGGTTAATTCCAAACAAATGGAATATTATTATATATCTCCCTAATAATATTGAGAGACTTTTATATGTTATAAAGAGAAGTCATTCTTCCCTCGATTTAAATGGACCGAAGGCCCACATGATTTATTAGGTTGAGATGCAAAAATTAATGACATGAAAGCATGATGACATTATGCAATGCAAAAATAAATAACACAAGCACAAAAGAAACACATGGGAAAACCCGGAACATCTGGAATCTTCTGGGACGTCGGTCTTCGGGCGTCACAATCCGGTTCTCAAACACCATGCAGTGCGAGAAACCAAACGGAGGCGATCGAGTCTTGTGGGAAAAGTGCACGAACCTCTGCAGAGTGTACAAACTGATCATGATTAGCCGTGTCCCCGGTTATGGACGTCTTGAGTATCTAGTACTTGGATTTTCATGTGCATCTCAACATGTTACTCTAATTTAATATTGTTGGGTTTAATGATGAACTTTAATTGGGGTTGAGAGGATGTCTATCTTCTCAACGATGTTTCAACTACCATGATAGTTAATTAAAATCTATTCCTTTGAAGTAGGGAAAATTTGGCTTTACGCAAAAACTTAACCATAGAGCTTTCCACCAGCCAAATATTGCATATAGTATAGCCTTACTTTCATTGCATTCTCTTGTGTTACCTTGCCAGCATATTCCATGTGCTGACCCGTTTTCGGGCTGCAACGTTTCATGTTGCAGACTTTTCAGATGACGAGTAAGATGCCTTTTAGGTCGTGGTTCTATACTCAGTGATGCCGTTGGAGTTGACGGACTCACTTATCTTCCAAGCCTTCCGCTGTTATCGTGTTAGATGGCCTTCAGCCATATTATTTGTAATAAATTCATCGTTGGACTATCGATGTAATAAGAGTGTGATTGCTACTCTGTTATAAATCCTTCAAGTACTGTGCGTGTCAGCATTACTGATCCAGGGATGACACTGATGCATAGAGATCAGACTGTTTGAGGTCTGGTCGCTACAGGGACAATGCTCTAATAATGATGATCATCACACTTATATTGATTTACAACTCGATACTAGAACAAAGTATGACTCTATATGAATGCCTCTGGCGGTGTACCGGGATGTGCAATGAATCAAGAGTGACATGTATGAAAATTATGCATGGTGGCCTAACCACAAATACGATGTCAACTACATGATCATGCATGGCAATATGACAATGATGAAGTGTGTCATAACAAAAACGGAACGATGGAAAGTTGCATGGTAATATATCTCGGGATGGCTATGGAAAGGCCATGATAGGTAGGTATGGTGGCTATTTTGAGGAAGGTGTATGGTGGGTGTATGGTACCGGCGAAAGTTGCGCGGTATGAGAGAGGCTAGCAATGGTGGAAGGGTGAGAGTGCGTATAATCCATGGACTCAGCATTAGTCATAAAGAACTCACATACATATTGCAAAAATCTACAAGTCATCAAAACAAAGTACTACACGCATGCTCCTAGGGGGAGGTTGGTAGGAGTTAACCATCACGTGCCCCCGGTCTCCACACAAAGGATGACACTCAATGAAATATCTCATGCTTCAAATTTGTCACACAACGGTTACCATACGTGCATGCTACGGGACTTGCAAACCTCAACACAAGTATTTCTAAAATTCACAACTACTCTACTAGCATGACTCTAATATCACCATCCTCATATCTCAAAACAATCATCAAGTATCAAACTTATCTTAGTATTCAATGCACTTTATGTGAAAGTTTTTACTATACCCATCTCGGATGCCTATCATATTAGGACTAGTTTTATAACCAAAGCACATTACCATGCTGTTCTAAAAGACTCTCAAATAAATATAAGTGAAGCATGAGAGATCAACAATTTCTACAAAATAAAACCACCATCGTGCTCTAAAAGATATAAGTGAAGCACTAGAGCAAAACTATCTACCTCAAAAGATATAAGTGAAGCACATAGAGTATTCTAATAAATTCTAAACCATATTTATCTCTCTCAAAAGGTGTGTCCAGCAAGGATTATTGTGGCAAACTAAAAAGCAAAGACTGAAATCATACATGACGCTCCAAGCAAAACACATATCATGTGGTGAATAAAAATATAGTCCCAAGTATAGTTACAGATAGATGAAGACGAAAGAGGGGATGCCTTCCCGGGGCATCCCCAAGCTTAGGCTTTTGGTTGTCCTTGAATTTTACCTTGGGGTGCCTTGGGCATCCCCAAGCTTAGGCTCTTTCCACTATTTGTTCCATAGTCCATCAAAGCCATACTCAAAACTTGAAAACATCACAACACAAAGCTTAGCCAAAAAATCTCGTGAGCTCCGTTAGTATAAGAAAACAAACCACCACTTAAAGGTACTGTAATGAACTCATTCATTGTTTATATTGGTGTTAAACCTACTGTATTCCAACTTCATTATGATTCATACTCCCTAATACTACTCATAGATGCTTCAAAATAAGCAAACAACACACGAAAAACAGAATATGTCAAAAACAGAACAGTCTGTAGTAATCTGTTACTTTTGAATACTTATGTAACTCCAAAAAAATTGAAATAAAATAGTAAACGTGGGGAATTTGTCTATTAATCATCTGCAAAAAGAATCAAATAAATAGCACTCTCCAGTAAAATCTGGTGACTAATCTCGTGAGCGCTAAAGTTTTTTTTACAACATGATCATATAAACTTCACACAAGTCTTCCCAAAGGTTCTACTTGGCACAAACACTAATTAAAAAACAAAACCACATCTAAACAGAAGCTAGATGCACTATTTATTCCTAAACAGATGCAAAAACAAAGAAAATAAAATTGCGTTGCCTCCCAACAAGCTCTTTCTTTATAGCCATAAAGATATGCTTGAGAATTCAATGATGCTCACATGAAAGATAAGAATTGAAGCACAAAGAGAGCATCATATAGTATGTGAAAATCACATCTAAGTCTAACATACTTCCTATGCATAGGCATTTTATAGGAAAACAAATCAAGACAAGAAATATCTAGCATATGCAAGGTAGAAAAAGAAAACAAGATCAATCACAACATGAAGAGAGGTAATTTAGTAACATGAAGATTTCTACAACAATATTTTCCTCTCTCATAATAATTGCATGTAGGATCATAAGCAAATTCAACAATATAGCTATCACATAACATATTCTCAACACGATCCACATGCATACGAAGTTGACACTCTTCCAAAATAGTGGGATCAACATTAACTAAAGTCATGACCTCTTCAAACCCACTTTTATCAAAATTTTCATAAGATTGAACATTCTCCAAATATGTGGGATCTAAAGTTGACACTCTTCCAAACCCACTTTCCATATTATTGCAAACATTATTATCAATCTCATATTCATCATTGGGCTTAAATAAATTTTCAAGATCATAAGAAGAATCACCCCAATCATGATCATTGCAACAAGTAGTGCACATAGCAATACTAGCATCCCCAAGCTTAGGGTTTTGCATATCATTAACACAATTGACATTAATAGAATTTACAATAGTATCATTGCAATCATGTTTTTCATTAAAAGAGCTATCGTGAATCACTTCATAATTTTCTTCTTTCAATACTTCATCACAATTTTTAGATTCACGAATTTCAAGCAAAACCTCATAAAGATAATCTAGTGCACGCAACTCACTAGCAATTGGTTCATCATAATTGGATCTCTTACAAAGATTAGCAAGTGGATGAGGATCCATAATTTAGCAAGCGAAGATGCAAGCTAATAGAAGGCACATGGCAACGCAAGCAAACAAAAAGGCGAACGGAAAAAGGGCGAATAAAATGGCGCCAAAATTTCTTCTTGCTACTTCTCAAAGAGGAAACGGTGATGCAGCACAGTAGCGTAAGTATTTCCCTCAGTTTTTGAGAACCAAGGTATCAATCCAGTAGGAGACTATGCGCGAGTCCCTTGAACCTACACAAACAAATAAGAACTTCGCAGCCAACGCGATAAGGGATTGCCAATCCCTTTATGGTCACTTACGAAAGTGAGATCTGATAGATAGGATAGTTTAATGTTTTTGGTATTTTTGGATATAAGAATAGAAATTAAATAAAGCAAAGTAAAGTAGATGAAGGTTTAATATGTTGAGAATAGACCCAGGGGCCATATGTTTCACTAGTGGCTTCTCTCATGATAGCAGAACTCTACAGTGGGTGAACAAATTATTGTCGAGCAATTGATAGAAAAGCGCATAGTTATGAGAATATCTAGGCATGATCATTATATTTAGGCATCACGTCCGTGACAAGTAGACCAAAATGATTCTGCATCTACTACTATTACTCCACACATCGACCGCTATCCAGCATGCATCTAGAGTATTAAGTTCATAAGAACAGAGTAATGCTTTAAGCAAGATGACATGATGTAGAGGGATAAACTCAAGCAGTATGATATAAACCCCATCTTTTTATCCTCGATGGCAACAATACAACATGTGCCTTGCTGCCCCTGCTGTCACTGGGAAAGGACACCGCAAGATTGAACCCAAAGCCAAGCACTTCTCCCATTGCAAGAACTATAGGTCTAGTAGGCCAAACCAAACCAATAATTCGAAGAGACTTGCAAGGATATTATAATTAAACATAAAAGATTTCAGAAAAGAACCAAATATTTCTCATAGATAATCTTGATCATAAACCCAAAATTCATCGGATCTCGACAAACACACCGCAAAAAGTTTACATCGAATAGATCTCCTCGAAGATCGAGGAGAACTTTGTATTGAGATCCAAAAAGGGAGAAGAAGCCATCTAGCTAATAACTATGGACCCGAAGGTCTATGGTAAACTACTCACAACTCATTGGTGAGGCTATGGTGTTGATGTAGAAGCACTCCATGGTAGACCCCCCCCTCCGGCGGAGCTCCAGAACAGGCCCCAAGATGGGATCTCACGGGAACAGAAGGTTACGGCGCTGGAATTAGGGTTTTCTCTGTTTCCTCGATGTTTTCAGGGTACATGGCTATATATAGGAGGAAGGAGGGCATCGGGGGAGCCAGAGGGGGCCCACGAGGGTGGGGGCGCGCCCTGTATGAGGGGGCGCGCCATGGACCCTCGTGGCCGCCTCCTTCGTCCCGTCGCGTGTACTCCAAGTCTTCCGTGAAGATATGGTTCCAAAAATAACTCTCCCGAAGGTTTCATTCTGTTTGGACTCCGTTTGATATTCCTTTTCTGCGAAACCCTGAAATAGGAAAAAAAAACAATCTGCACTTGGCCTTGGGTTAGTAGGTTAGTCCCAAAAATAATATAAAAGATTATAATAAAGCCCATTAAACATCCAAAATAGAATATATAATAGCATGGAACAATCAAAAATTATAGATACGTTGGAAACGTATTAATTAGCAACAAAAGTGAAGCTAATCGAACATATGATGATTTGGTAATACCCTTTCATGTTCAAAGAAATTATATTGCATCAGTGGATTAAAATAATCCCATTGAGGGTAACCAATCATACCTGATGACGAATTCCATGGCATAGGCATTAATGGAATAGTTGAAGAATATGGATAATGTGTGGACCAAAGATGTTGAAACATTTGGCTTGGTCCTTCATAATTTTCACTCTTTTCCTTCTTCACCTTTGTCGCACTTCTTGTAATGGAAGCTTTCACATAATTCTTATTTTGAGTACTTCCTTTGGGAACCCATGTCATATTCTTTTCCTCAAGTTCTTGTGCACTAAGCTTTTGTAGTTTGTTCTTTTGCCAATATGATAAGCCGAGTGGGCACCCCGGCTGTGATGTTGTTTGAAGCAATTGCAATTCTTGTTTTACCTTGTGCACTCTCAACTTCTTCTCTTCAGATTTGACACTTGATTAACTTGCCTCATTGCCTTTATTAGCCAATGCCAACTCTTTAATTGGCTCTTTTTCATTTGAGATCAAATCTGAAGTAGCACTCGTACGACCATCTTTCTTAACACGGTAAACTTGCTTGACCACCTCTTTCCTGTTCCTTGAGCTTCGGACCGATTCCTTATGATTGAAGCGACCTTTGTGATGTGATTGTTCATCAAATATTGATATTTTTGGCTGCATAATGTTGGTGACATGGTCTAAAATAAGATGGATAATGTGCCCTTGTATCATACATGTCCCATGATGGATATGGATTTATATGAGCATAGAGAGGTATCCACGACATTGGCATTGGCGGCCCAAAGTAAGGATATGAATATGCTACATTGAGATTCTCACTTTGCCAATATCGATCCTCAGATTTGCACCTAGGGGGTGATCTTGATACTTTTGAATTACTTGGCCGATAAGAGCTTTTCTCCTCACTCTTCTTTTGATATTTTCCCAATAGTTGCGTGAAAGTGACTTTTGACCTTTTACCTTTGTGCTTACCTTGGCCTTTGCTTTATTTGGTTTGCTTTCATCAATCATTGGATTGGCTTGTTGTCCCCTAGTCCTTGGCGTCTTCATTGTAGATTCGATGGAATTCTTGCCCTCAAGTTTATGTTCATTATGCTCTTCAACAACTTCTATCTTGAAAGCTTGATCTCGTCACCTGTAGTTTTTACCTTCTCATGTTTAAATGGATCGACTTGAAGCAGCCGATGCAAAAAACTTTTTCCATCAGGACCAATCGGAATAAACTCGTCATCTCTTGGTATTTAAATAAATTTCAATCGTCCTTTATCAATGGCCGATTTAACTATTTGACGAAACATGTTGCAATCCTCAAAACTATGCTTGGACGAATCGTGGTGCTTACAATACATTCGTCCTTGGACTGATGGCTTGACATGGTGATCAAGAATTCTAATGTAATTATTTTTCAACAACAAATCAAATATTTGATCACACATGCTTGAATTGAAGGTATACTTCTTGTTTTCTAGCCGATCTTGGTGTGCAAACGGCTTTGGAGGTAAGCAAACGAATGGTTCAGATTTTGTATCAGCCAATTCGGATATGCATTGTGTTTTGCACTCTATCTCTAATGTCTTTGAAAAACAAATTATACTATCATCAGTTTTCTCAACAGAGTATAACCTTGGCTTTAAATTTCTGAAATAAAAATAGTTAGAACATACATGTCTCAATTAAGACCATGCGTAAGCCAAGTCTGAAGCAAGGAAAGCTACCCAATTAGATATGAAATTTAAATAAAGCAATGGGAAAAGCATTGGCTACAATAATTGTTGGGGAACGTAGTATTTCAAAAAAATTCCTACGATCACGCAAGATCTATCTAGGAGAAGCATAGCAATGAGCGGGGAAGAGTGTGTCTACATACCCTTGTAGACCGAAAGCGGAAGCGTTTGACAACGCGGTTGATGTAGTCGTACACCTTCATGATCCGCCCCGATCTCGTACCGAACATATGGCACCTCCGCGTTCAGCACACATTCAGCTCGATGACGTCCTCGCGTTCTTGATCCAGCAAGACGGGCGAAGTAGTAGATGAGTTCCGGCAGCACGACGGCGTGGTGACGATCGGTGATGAAGAACAATCTCTGCAGGGCTTCGCCAAGCACTACTGAAACTAGACATAGGATAAACTAGAGGGTCGGGGTTGCCGGCACATGGCTTGGTGTATCTTGATGTGTCTTAGGTGCTATCCTTGCCCCTCTATTTATATGTTGAGCCCTGGGGTCGAAACTTGGAGTAAAAGCCTCCAGAAAGTCGGTTTCTCCCGAAAGGCAAGAGTCCTTCTCAGACTCCAGGGCCAGACACCAGGGAACCTAGCGTCTGGCCCCTGGACTCCGCAAAACTTTCTTTTACGCTTTCCAAAAACCTTGTGGGCTTTCCCCTTTGGCCCAAATAAAGTATCCTCGTACCCAAACATTTCGGGAAACATCCAGAACCCCTTCGGGTGAATTCCGGAACCCTTCCGGAGGCCAAACACTATTATCCCATATATCAATCTTTATCTCCGGACCATTCCGAAGTTCCTCGTCATGTCCGTGATCACATTCGGGACTCCGAATAACACTCGGTCACCAACATACATAACTCATTCAATACTATATCGTCAACGAATGTTAAGCGTGCGGATCCTATGGGTTCGAGAACTATGTAGACATGACCGAGACATCTCTCTGGTCAATAACCAATAGCGGAACCTGGATGCCCATATTGGCTCCTACCTATTCTACGAAGATCTTTATCGGTAGAACCGCATAACAACAAACGTTGTTCCCGTTGTCATCGGTATGTTACTAGCCCGAGATTCGATCATCGGTATCATCATACCTAGTTCAATCTCGTTATCGACAAGTCTCTTTACTCGTTTCATAGTACATCATCTCGTGACTAACTCATTAGTCATTTGCTTGCAAGGCTTATTATGATGAGTATTACCGAGAGGGCCCAGAGATACCTCCCCGACACTCGGAGTGACAAATCCTATTCTCGATCTATGCCATCTCAATAAACACCTTTGAAGACACCTGTAGAGCATCTTTATGATCACCCAGTTACGTTGTGACGTTTGATAGCACACAAGGTGTTCCTTGGGTATTTGGGAGTTGCATAATCTCATCGTCAGAGGAACATGTATAAGTCATGAAGAAAGCAATAGCAATAAAACTAAACGATCATCATGCTAAGCTAATGGATGGGTCTTGTCCATCACATCATTCTCCTAATGATGTGATCCCATTCATCAAATGAAAACACATGTCTATGGTTAGGAAACTTAACCATCTTTTATTAACGAGCTAGTCTAGTAGAGGCATACTAGGGACACTATTTTGTCTATGTATTCACAAATGTATCAAGTTTCCGGTTAATACAATTGTAGCATGAATAAAAGACGTTTATCATGATATATAAGGAAATATAAACAACAACTTTTTTATTGCCTCTAGGGCATATTTCATTCAGTCTCCCACTTGCACTAGAGTCAATAATCTAGTTCACATCACCATGTGATTTAACACCAATAGTTCACATCGTTATGTGATTAACACCTATAGTTCACATCGCCATGTGACCAACACCCAAAGGTTTACTAGAGTCAATAATCTAGTTCACATAGCCATGTGATTAACACCCAAAGAGTACTAAGGTCTGATCATGTTTTGCTTTGTGAGAGAAGTTTAGTCAACGGGTCTGTCACATTCAGATCTGTATGTATTTCGCAAATTTCTATGTCTACAATGCTCTGCATGGAGCTACTCTAGCTAATTGTTATGTATCCAAATTGAGACTCTGAGTCATCTGGATCAGTGTTTAAAGCTTGCATTGACGTAACCCTTTACGACGAACTCTTTATTACCTCCATAATCGAGAAATGTTTCCTTAGTCCTCTTAGGTCACGAAGGATAATTTTGATCGCTATCCAGTGATCCATTCCTGGATCACTATCGTACCCCCTTGCCAAACTCATGGCAAGGTACACAATAGGTCTGGTACACAGCATGGCATACTTTATAGAACCTATGGCTGAGGCATAGGGAATGACTTTCTTTCTCTCTCTATCTTCTGCCGTGGTCGGGTTTTGAGTCTTACTCAACTTCATACCTTACAACTCAGGAAAGAACTCCTTCTTTGACTGATCCATTTTGAACTCCTTCAAAATCTTATTAAGGTATGTACTCATTGAAAAATCTTATCAAGCGTCTTGATCTATCTCATAGATTTTGATGCCCAATATGTAAGTAGCTTCACCGAGGTCTTCCATTGAAAAATTGTTATTCAAGTATCCTTTTATGCTATAAGAAATTCTATATCATTTCCAATCAGTAATATGTCATCCACATATAATATCAGAAATGCTACAGATCTCCCACTCACTTTCTTATAAATACAGGCTTCTCTAGAAGTCTGTATAAAACCATATGCTTTGATCACCTCATCAAAGTGTATATTCCAACACTGAGATGCTTGCACCAGTCCATAGATGGATCGCTGGAACTTGCACGCTTTGTTAGCACATTTAGGATCGACAAAACCTTCTGGTTGCATCATATACAACTCTTCTTTGAGAAATCCATTAAGGAATGTAGTTTTGACATCCATTTGCCAGATTTCATAATCATAAAATGCGGCAATTGCTAACATGATTCAGACAGACTTAAGCATCGCTACGGGTGAGAAAGTCTAATCGTAGTCAACTCCTTGAACTTGTCGAAAACCTTTCGCAACAAGTTGAGATTTGTAGACAATAACATTACCATCGGCGTCAGTCTTCCTCTTAAAGATCCATTTATTTTCAATTGCTTGCCGATCATCGGGAAACTCAACCAAAGTCCACACTTTGTTCTCATACATGGATCCCAGCTCAGATTTCATGGCCTCAAGCCATTTTGCGGAATCTGGGATCATCATCGCTTTCTCGTAGTTCGTAGGTTCATCATGGTCTAGTAACATGATTTCCAGAATAGGGTTACCGTACCACTCTAGTGCGGAATGTACTTTGGTTGACCTACGAGGTTCAGTAGTAACTTGATCTGAAGTTTCATGATTATCATCATTAGCTTTCTCACTAACTGGTGTAGGAATCACCGGAACTAATTTGTGTGATGAACTACTTTCCAATTCGGGAGAAGTTACAATTACCTCATCAAGTTCTACTTTCATCTCACTCACTTCTTTCGAGAGAAACTCCTTCTCTAGAAAGGATCCATTCTTAGCAACGAATATCTTGCCTTTAGATCCGTGATAGAAGGTGTACCCAACAGTCTCGTTTGGGTATCCTATGAAGATACATTTCTCCGACTTGGGTTCGAGCTTATCAGGTTTTAAGCTATTTCACGTAAGCATCGCAACCCCAAACTTTAAGAAACGACAACTTGGGTTTGTTGCCAAACCACAGTTTATAAGGTGTCGTCTCGATGGATTTAGATGGTGACCTATTTAATGTGAACGCAGTTGTCTCTAAAGCATAACCCCAAAATGATAGTGGTAAATCGGTAAGAGACATCATAGATCGCACCATATCTAATAAAGTATGGTTACGACATTCGGACACACCATTACACTGTGGTGTTCTAGGTGGCGTGAGTTGCGAAACTATTCCACATTGTTCCAAATGAAGACCAAACTCGTAACTCAAATATTCGCCTCCGCGATCAGATCATAGAAACTTTACTTTCTTGTTACGATGATTCTCTACTTCACTCTCAAATTCTTTGAACTTTTCAAATGTTTCAGACTTGTGTCTCATCAAGTAGATATACCAATATCTGCTCAAATCATCTATGAAGGTCAGAAAATAACGATACCCGCCACGAGCCTCAACACTCATCGGACCGCATACATCTGTATGTATTATTTCCAATAAGTCATTGGCTCGCTCCATTGTTCCGGAGAATGGCATTTTTAGTCATCTTACCCATGAGGCATGGTTTGCAAGCACCAAGTGATTCATAATCAAGTGATTCCAAAAGCACATCAGCATGGAGTTTCTTCATGCACTTTACACCAATATGACCTAAACGGTAGTGCCACAAATATGTTGCACTATCATTACCAACTTTGCATCTTTTGGCTTCAATATTATGAATATGTGTATTACTACGATCGAAATTCAATAAACCATTCACCTTGGGTGTATGACCATAGAGGGTATTATTCATGTAAACATAATAACAATTATTCTCTGACTTAAATGAATAATCGTATTGCAATAAACATGATCCAATCTAGTTCATGCTCAACGCAAACACCAAATAACATTTATTTAGGTTTAACACTAATCCGAAAAGTACAAGGAGTGTGCAATGATGATCATATGAATATTGGAACTACTTCCAACACACATCGTCACCTCACCCTCAACTAGTCTCCGTTTATTTTGCAACTCTTGTTTCGAGTTACTAATCCTAGCAACCGAACATGTATAAAATACCCATTGGATTCTATGAACACTAGTGAGGTACACATCAATAACATGTATATCAAATATAACTTTGTTCACTTTGCCATCCTTCTTATCCGCCAAATACTTGGGGCAGTTACGCTTCCAATGACCATTTCCTTTGCAATAGAAACACTTAGTTTCAGGCTTGTGTCTAGCTTTGGGCTCCTTCTCGGGAGTGGCAACTTGTTTGCCGTTCTACTTGAAGTTGCCTTTCTTTCCCTTGCCCTTTTTCTTGAAACTAGTGGTCTTGCTTAACCATCAACACTTGATGCTCTTTCTTGATTTCTACCTTTGCTGATTTCAGCATCGCGAAGAGCTCGGTAATCGTTTTCGTCATCCCTTGCATATTATAGTTCATCACGAAGTTCTAGTAACTTGGTGATAGTGACTAGAGAACTCTGTCAATCACTATCTTATCTGGAAGATTAACTCCCACTTGATTCAAGCGATTGTAGTACTCAGACATTCTGAGCACATGCTCGTTGGTTGAGCTATTATCCTCCATCTTGTAGGCAAAGTACTTGTCAAAGGTCTCATACCTCTCGACACGGGCATGAGTCTGAAATAGTATTTTCAACTCTTGGACATCTCTTTTGCTTCGTGGCGTTCAAAAAAATTTTGAAGTCCCGGTTATAAGTCGTAAAGCATGGCGCACTAAACTATCAAGTAGTCATCACACCGAGCTTGTCAAACATTCATAACGTCTACATCTACTCCTGCAATAATTTTGTCAACTAGCGGTGCATCGAGGACATAATACTTCTATGCAGCAATGAGGATAATCCTCAGATCACGGACCTAGTCCGCATCATTGCTACTAACATCTTTCAACTTAGTTTTCTTTAGGAACATATCAAAAACATAGGGGAACTATAACGCGAGCTATTGATCTACAACATAATTTGCAAATACTATCAGGACTAAGTTCATGATAAATTGAAGTTCAATTAATCATATTATTAAAGAACTCCCACTTAGATAGACATCCGTCAAGTCATCTAAATGATCACGTGATCCATATCAACTAAACCATGTCCGATCATCACGTGAGATGGAGTAGTTTTCAACGGTGAACATATTATGTTGATCATATCTACTATATGATTCACGCTCGACCTTTCGGTCTCCAGTGTTCCGAGGCCATGTTTGTACATGCTAGGCTCGTCAAGTTTAACCGGAGTATTCTGCATGCGCAAAACTGTCTTACACCCGTTGTATTTGAACGTAGATCTCATCGCACCCGATCATCACCTGGTGTCTCGGCACGACGAACTGTCGCAACAGTGCATACTCAGGGAGAACAATTGTACCTTTAAATTTTGTAAGGGATCATCTTATAATGCTACCGCCGTACTAAGCAAAATAAGATAAACATCACATGCAATCAAAATATGTGACATGATATGGCCATCATCATCTTGTGCTTTTGATCTCCATCTCCAAAGCACCATCATGATCTCCATCGTCACCGGCTTGACACCATGATCTTCATCGTAGCGTCGTCGTCGTCTCGCCAACTATTGCTACTACTACTATCGCTAACTCATAGTGATAAAGTAAAGCAATTACATGGCTTTTGCAATTCATACAATAAAGAGACAACCATAAGGCTCCTGCCGGTTGCCAATAATTTACAAAACATGATCATCTCATACAATATCGTATAACTCATCTCATACAATATCATAACTCATCTCATACAATATCGTATAACTCATCACAACATGACCTGCAAAAACAAGTTAGACGTCCCCTACTTTGTTGTTGCAAGTTTTACGTGGCTGCTACGGGCTTAGCAAGAACCGTTCTTACCTACGCATCAAAACCACAATGATTTTTCGTCAAGTGTGCTATTTAAACCTTCAACAAGGACCGGGCATAGTCACACTCGATTCAACTAAAGTTGGAGAATCTGACACCCGCCAGCCACCTATGTGCAAAGCACGTCGGTAGAACCAGTCTCATGAACGCGGTCATGTAATGTCGGTCCGGGCCGCTTCATCCAACAATACCGCCGAATCAAAGTATGACATGCTGGTATGCAGTATGACTATTATTGCCCACAACTCATTGTGTTCTACTCATGCATATCATCTACGCATAGACCTGGCTCTGATGCCACTGTTGGGGAACGTAGTATTTCAAAAAAATCCTACGATCACGCAAGATTATCTAGGATAAGCATAGCAACGAGCGGGGAAGAGTGTGTCTACATACCCTTATAGACCGAAAGCGGAAGTGTTTGACAACGCGGTTGATGTAGTCATACACCTTCACAATCCACCCTGATCTAGTACAGAACATACGGCACCTCCGTGGTCAGCACATGTTCAGCTCGATGACGTCCTCGCCTTCTTGATCCAGCAAGACGGGCGAAATAGTAAATGCGTTCCGGCAGCACGACGGCTGGTGATGAAGAACAATCTCTGCAGGGATTCGCCAAGCACTACAGAACTAGACGGAGGATAAACTAGAGGGTCGGGGTTGCCGACACACGTCTTGGTGTATCTTGATGTGTCTTGGGTGCTAGCCCTGCCCCTCTATTTATATGTTGAGCCTTGGGGTCGAAAAATGGAGAAAAAGACTCCACAAAGTCGGTTTCACCCGAAAGGCAAGAGTCCTTCTCGGACTCCAGGGCCAGACGCCAGGGTTCCTGGGGTCTGGACCCAGACGCGAGGGACCCTAGCATCTGGCCCATGGACTCCGCAAAACTTCCTTTTGCGCTTTCCAAAAACCTTCCCGGCTTTCCCCTTTGGCCCAAATAAAGTGTCCTTGTACCCAAACATTTCGAGAAAAATCCGGAACCCCTTCCGGTGAATTCCGAAATCCTTCCAGAGGCCAAACACTATTATCCCATATATCAATCTTTATCTCCGGACCATTCTGAAGTTCCTCGTTATGTCTGTGATCAAATCCGGGACTCCGAATAACACTCGGTCACCAACATACATAACTCATTCAATACTACATCCTCAACGAACATTAAGCGTGCGGACCCTACATGTTCAAGAACTATGTAGACATGACCGAGCCATCTCTCTGGTCAATAACCAATAGCGGAACCTGGATGCCCATATTGGCTCCTACATATTCTACGAAGATCTTTATCGGTCGAACCGCATAACAACATATGTTGTTCCCTTTGTCATCGGTATGTTACTTGCCAGAGATTCGATCGTCGGTATCATTATACCTAGTTCAATCTCGTTACCGGCTAGTCTCTTTACTCGTTCCATAATACATCATCTCGTGACTAACTCATTAGTCATTTGCTTGCAAGGCTTATTATGATGTGTATTACCGAGAGGGCCCAGAGATACCTCTTCGATGCTAGGAGTGACAAATCCTATTCTTGATCTATGCGAACTCAACAAACACCTTCGGAGACACCTGTAGAGCATCTTTATAATCACCCAGTTACGTTGTGACGTTTGATAGCACACAAGGTGTTCCTCCGATATTCGGGAGTTGCATAATTTCATAGTCAGAGGAACATGCACTAGTATAAAAAGGGCCTAATGTGAAGCACATTATTCTCGGTTTGTAACTGAACCGGCACTAATGATCACATTAGTGTCGGTTCCAATGGCTAGGTGGGCGGCGATCATTAGTACCAGCTCGTGGCGAACCTTTAGTACCGGTTCGTGCCACGAACCAGCACTAATGACGTGGTGGTAGGCTTGTGTCAGGCTGGGGCCCCACGATCACCTTTAGTACCGGTTGGTGATATGAACCGGGACTAGAGATTCACCTTTAGTCCCGGTTCGTATAACTAACTGGTACTAAAGGTCATCCTATAAAAAAACCTTCGTCCAGCGCAAGCGCTCTGTTCTTCCCCTTTCCCCTCTCCTCTATTTTCTTCCTCTTCCTCTCAAGCTCACACTCCATTTTTGCCAAAATTTGTGAAGATTTGAAGGCACCCCATCCATCCAAGTGATCACAAAGGTTAGCAACTTTGTTCTTTCATCTCTCGTTGCTAGATTAGCTCTTGCAATGCTCTATAAGTATAGTGATTTGTGGGTTTTATTTTGGGAGGAATTATATGTGGTAGTATTCGATTTATATGCAATTTGTGGTCAAAATAACTCTTAGTTTGCATATGTAGGTGTGGTTTACTTAGTGCCTTCCCTTCTCCGTCCTAACCACCGTCGATCGCCCGCACCGTGCCATCGCCGGCACCACCTTGTGGTGAGCCTCTTGTCCTTATATTTTTTATATATAAAAAATCATGTTTGTGTGATTTTTATATATAGTTACTTGTCCAATTTTCTTACCCGTACGTTGTTTGTTATACATAGTGCCATGGTTTTGATATCCGTCCCCGTCAGCCCTCATCCGGTTTATGATTCGGATGTGGTATATTCTCTTTTATAACTATTTGTTGCATTTCGTGTTTATGACAAATTATGCCCATCAAGTTGACATAGATATTTTTATCTAGGAGGTATGTGAACCGGAAATTCCAACTGACCCTATTGTCGAGAGGTTAAATTTAATTGAAAAAGAAAACAAGACTTTGAAAGAGAAATTGAAAAGAATTGAGGGGGCAGATGGAATTGGAGTTGCATGTTGCCGATGTCGTCGATGATCCCAAGATCAAGATGGAGAAAATGCGCTTGAAGATTAGAAATATTTAGAAAATATGCCATTGATAGTGAGACTTGGTATCATTATGCTGTTGGATCAATTGTTACCTTAGTTGCGATCTTGATCGCATTTGTTGTTGCATTTAAATGCTTTAGCTAGAGAGTTATTTGTATGTTGCATTTAAGTGTTGTATGAACTTTATGTGTTAATTTGGTCTTTTCGGTGTTGTGTAATGAAGATGAGCCGGCAATGGATGTACGATGACCGATGCTCTCCCAAGTTCATTGATGGCGTGCATACTTTTCTGCTTGCGGCTGAGGCTAACTGATACTTCCAAAACGTATCTATAATTTCTGCTTGCTCCATGCCACTTTTGGGTGATATTGCTATGATATTCATACACTTCCATACACTTTTGATCATATTTGGACTAACCTACTAATCCAGTGCACCCCGGTGCCAGTTTCTGTTTTCGGCTGTTTTTGTATTTCACGTTTTCACGTTACGAGAACTGCCAGGAAAAATCCAGAAAAATTATATAAAAAATTAGCGTTCCAGAACCTACCTTGCGCCCGAAGGACATCCGGGGGGGGCACCAGGGCTCCAGGCGCCCTCGCGGCGCGCCCCCCGAGCCCCGTCTGGTGCCCCCCTTCGGCATATATTTAGAGCGTCCTTCGAAACCCTCGGGACGGAAACTCTTTTTCGTGATCTCATCTCTGTTCCGCCGCCGCCGCCGCTTCCAAGATCGGGAGCACCAGGAGAACTCTTCCCGGCACCCTGCCGGAGGGGAGGATCACCATCGGGAGCCTCTCCACCACCATGGACGCCTCCCGGATGAGTTGTGAGTAGTCTCCCTTGGACCATGAGTCCATGACCAGTAGCTATGTGATGATCTCCCCCCGTTCTTGTGCTTCACTAATTAGTCCTCGTGAGCTGCCCTACATGATCGAGGCACATATGTAATCCTTATGCTGTTGCTATGATGAGTTTGCTGGGATCCGATGGATTATGAGATTATGTTCAGATTGTTCTTGAGTAATATATTTGATCTACCTCTTTTATATTTATGTTCATAAGTAATTCTTGCATGTTGTCCGTTGTTATTTATTGCTTTGGCCAAGTAATACGTAGTGACTCCAAGAGGGAACGTTATGCTCGATTGTGGGTTCATGCCCCTCGATGACTAGCTTGAGTGACAGAAATATGAGTCTAGGGGATGTGCTGTTGCCACAAGGGGGAAAACAACAGTGCTTGTGCCCGCGGGTGCAAGGATTGTTTACTTTACGCAAAGTTCTTTCAATGCAGTTGTGTGTTGCATTGAGTTTACACTATGGGTGGGACTCGCAACTTAATACCAGCGAGATGTTCTGGATAGATATCTCAAGGTGGATGATTAGTAGTAGATATTGATGGATTTCGGTCTACTTACTTTGGCGTACCGCCCATGCTTTGAACCTCAACCTTTCTTGCAATGTAGTCAGCATTGGTTTGCGTTCGTGGTCCTGTCAATTGCCCAGCTGTAATTCGTTTACCTCACATAGCTGTTTATCGTCTTTTGGGAGAGAGACATCACTAGTGAACATCATAAGACTCCGGTCCATATTACCATCATTGATCACATCCGCTATTTACTTTTCACTTTTATTTACTATTGCAAACATTATCTATCACTACTATCATTTGCGTTTAATCCTTTGTGAACTACAAGGCCGGAGGGATTGACAACCTCTCTGTACTCGTTGGGAGCAAAGTTATTTGTATCTGTGTGCAGGTCCACGTTGATTGCTAATCCGGCGCCGTTAGCAGTTGACACCTACTTGTTGAACCTAGGAGTCTCTGGGGATTCGATCCTTGGCATCTTTGCTAAGGGAAAAACTTCCACAACACTGCATCTTACACCTTCCACTTGGGGTAACCAACGAGGGGTTAGAGGCCCATCAAGGAGTTTTTCTGGCGCCGTTGCCGAGGACTCCACTCTTTAGGATAGGGGAGTTGCATGCTATCTTTTACCTTTGCTTTTTAGTCTTGTTAGTTTACCTTTCAGGTTTTGCTTTAGTATCTTTTATCAAAAATCACAAAAACAGTTATCTCGTTCTTTAGTCGTCATTATGTCGGGTCCTTTTGTCTTTGACGAGGCAGAAGTTCTCACCTTTAAACAAAGAGGTGGGGAAAGTTTGAAAGATGCTTGGTATAGGATTAATGATTCACAAAAAAGAGCCACCTAAAAGCAACCTACTACTATCTTGCTTAGAAATTTTTATGTTGGAATTACTTCTTGGAATAGGTTTATTCTAGATACTGCTATCAATGGGAATTTCCTAGAGGCCCCAGTTTGGGAGTCTCTTAGTATTATTGAAAATCTTGTTGGGAATCTCCCTGTTGGTAGCATTCGAGAGGACATCACCCTAGCTCACATTATGAAAAAACTTGAAAAGATAGAGCTAGAGATGCCAAGCATTAATAAGATAAATGAGTTGGATCGTAAGATCCAAGGAAATTTGAATAGACTTGATAGCTCCATGCATAAAAAATTTAAAATTTTGGAGACCGTCAAATTCCATGACTTGGACTCTTCTAGGATAGACAAGATTCAGGAAATATTTGATACCCTAGGAACTACCTTCTCCTCGATCAAAACCAAAAAGGTAGAAACTCCGGCAAAGAGGGAGCCTAAGTTCGTTCACGTTCCAAAGGCTCCCCGATCTAAAAGTAATCCATCTATTGCCAAAGGGGTTGAAACTGTAAAGACCTTGGAAGAAACACCTGTCTTTGATAAATTTATAAATGAATCTTCCCTTGACTTTTATCCTTTTGGTCTTCTACCTAGGAGTATCTCTATGAGGCCTTTATTTGAGAGTCCTCTTAAGACTAGTTGTATTATTGAAGAGCTTTTTGATGATCTTGATGATGGTTCAATTGATACAACTTGATCTCTATGCATTATGCCTAGCTTAAAGGCATAAAAGAAAGCGCTTTTGGGAGGCAGCCCACATGAATAAATTTTTATATTTTGCTTTTGTTGTGTCTCGATGTTGTTTACTACAGTAGCATCATCATTGTATCTTTGCTTTTCATAGTTGTGCCAAGTATAGCCTCTGATTGCTAGAAAGTTCAAAAGTTGTGAGGTGCTGTCCAGGAAACAGATTCTGTCCTTGGATAGAAAAAATCGTATAAGATCACCAGATCATCTTTTTGGTCTGAATTGTTTCGACAGCGTTCTCTATATAATTGTCTTTCGTGCGTCTGTTCTGAGTTTTTTGATTTGAGTTGCATAAGTGCCCCGAACAAATCAATTATTACCTGCTGTTCTGTTTTTCACAGATTCTGTCCTGTTTTGCCTTTCCTTCATTTTGCAAACCAAGAGCTTGCTTTTTCTTTGCAAAAACCTTTTGGAAATCTTGAGAAACAATAGAACTTCAAGAATATCTTTATTTCCAGCAAGGTATAATTATTTTATTAAGGGTACTAACCTCGCTAATCAGATTATAATGAGTTATGCATGAAGGGAGTTTTCAAGTGTGCGAGGGAAGATGATAAAAAGATTCAGGAGTGTCAAGCGCTCAAGCTTGGGGATGCCCCCGTGCACCCCCAAGAAATATTCAAGGAGACTCAAGCGTCTAAGCTTGGGGATGCCCCCGTGCATCCCCTTCTCCATCAACATTATCAGTTCGTCTTTCGTTTCGCTATATTTTTATCACTTCATGTGTTATGTGCTATGCTTGGAGCGTCTTGCTTTTAGTTTTCTTTTTAGTTTTTCATAACGAGTCGGAACTCAGCGTTCTTTATGTGGGAGAGAAACACGCTCCACTTCTACCTAGAACATAACATGGAATTTTCATGTCTATCTTTGCTGTGTGTGTTCTTTGTCTTTTAATAGCTACTATCATGCTCTGCTCTTAGTATTCATGCTTATCTTTTCAAAGAGCTTTTGTTTAGTTGGTTGCTTGAACTCTCTTTAATTATCATGCTTACCTTATTAAGAGAGTTTGCTTCCGTTGCATTGGTTAATATGTCTATGATAAAGATGCTACGTGCATAATGGCGCTTAGTAGTTCAGGCTTTCTTATGGTTAGTCTCAAATAGCTGGGGGATTCCCAATGTGTTATTGGAGTCCCAACTTGATTTGTTTGCCGATGATGTGGTATGGTTTAGTAATATCTTCCTTTGAGAATTTATTTTGATTGACTTGGCGTATGCTCACGCATATTTAAGACTATAAAGAAAGTCTGTCAAGCCTTGATGATCTTTTATTTCTGAGTAGCGATATAACTTCCATGCCTGATTCAATATTGCTTTGTCGCTCTGCATGATTATGACCGTCATTGCTCTCTTAGTTGGTCGCTCCCAGTATTTTGCTAACCTCCACCTGTACTAAGCAGACTAACTTTGCAATTCATAGCTCATGGGAAAGTAGCTTAAAAACTATTGTGGTAAAGAATATGTTGCCTATGTATCTTATTTCTTATAAGTTGCTTGCTGAGCGGTAACCATGTTTCTGGGGACGCCATCAACTGTCACACTTTTGTTGAATATCATGTGAGTTGCTATGCATGTTCGTCTTGTCTGAAGTAAGGGTGATTTGCCATGGGTTGAATGAGTATGCATATTGTTAGAGAAGAACATTGGGCCGCCAACCAAAGCCATGTATCATGGTGGAAGTTTTAGCTTGGACATTAATCCTCAATCTCTTATGAGAATATGCTTATGCATTAAAGAGGACTCCATCATCTATTTTCTATGCTGTCCCGGTATGGATGTCTTCAAGTTGAGATCTATCAAAAACGAGAAATCAAATGCGATTTATCTCCTTGGACCTTTGTACAGGTGGCATAGAGGTACCCCTTTGTGACACTTGGTTGAAACATATGTAATGCAATGATAACCCATGGAAATCCGAGCTAATTAGGACAAGGTGCGAGCACTATTGGTATTCGATGCATGAGGCTTGCAACTTATAGGATGTCTTATGCATGACACATATGAAGTACTACTACCGTTGACAAAATTGCTTCTATGTTTTCAAAATAAAAAGCTCTAGCACATAACCATTCTTTTACTTTTAAGTTGAGTCTCCACCTTCTTTCTTCAAGAACCAACTACTGAAAGCATGATTGTCATTCTGAGTGTAATGTGCATTGTCCCAAAGTAGCATTGTCTTTTGCATGATTGTAATATCGTTTATTTTGAAATCATTGTATCTAGTCATCACTTAAACCTTGAAGGTGCCCCTGCATTTATGTTTTGCTTCACTAAAGGGGGCAAGCTAGATATCACTTTATCATATTTGCACATCATGTTCATTGCAAATCTATTTGATGCTTCATTGTCATGTTGTAAAACTTTCAGTCATTTGTGATTTTCTCATGAGGTAACTTAATTACTATAGAATCATTGTCTCGGTAAGCTTTTGTCATACGACTATGAATAAGTCCTATATGGTTAATAAGCATGTCACCACAGAAATTATTCTTGTTATCATTTACCTACTCGAGGACGAGCAGAAATTAAGCTTGGGGATGTTGATACGTCCAAAACGTATCTATAATTTCTGCTTGCTCCATGCCACTTTTGGGTGATGTTGCTATGATATTCATACACTTCCATACACTTTTGATCATATTTGGACTAACCTACTAATCCAGTGCACCCCGGTGCCAGTTTCTGTTTTCGGCTGTTTTTGTATTTCAGGTTTTCACGTTGCGAGAACTGCCAGGAAAAATGCAGAAAAATTATATAAAAAATCAGCGTTCCAGAACCTACCTTGCGCCCGAAGGACAGTCGGGGGGGGGGGCACCAGGGCTCCAGGCGCCCTGGCGGCGCGCCCCCCTGGGCCGCGCCGGGGGGCGCCTGGGCCCCCCGAGCCCCGTCTGGTGCCCCCCTTCGGCATATATTTAGAGCGTCCTTCGACACCCTCGGGACGGAAACTCTTTTTCGCGATCTCATCTCTGTTCCGCCGCCGCCGCCGCTTCCAAGATCGGGAGCACCAGGAGAACTCTTCCCGGCACCCTGTCGGAGGGGAGGATCACCATCGGGAGCCTCTCCACCACCATGGACGCCTCCCGGATGAGTTGTGAGTAGTCTCCCTTGGACCATGAGTCCATGACCAGTAGCTATGTGATGATCTCCTCCCATTCTTGTGCTTCACTAATTAGTCCTCGTGAGCTGCCCTACATGATCGAGGCACATATGTAATCCTTATGCTGTTGCTATGATGAGTTTGCTGGGATCCGATGGATTATGAGATTATGTTCAGATTGTTCTTGAGTAATATATTTGATCTACCTATTTTATATTTATGTTCATAAGTAATTCTTGCATGTTCTCCGTTGTTATTTATTGCTTTGGCCAAGTAATACGTAGTGACTCCAAGAGGGAACGTTATGCTCGATTGTGGGTTCATGCCCCTCGATGACTAGCTTGAGTGACAGAAACATGAGTCTAGGGGATGTGTTGTTGCCACAAGGGGGAAAACAATGGTGCTTGTGCCCGCGGGTGCAAGGATTGTTTACTTTACACAAAGTTCTTTTAATGCAGTTGTCTGTTGCATTGAGTTTACACTATGGGTGGGACTCGCAACTTAATACCAGCAAGATGTTCTGGATAGATATCTCAAGGTGGATGATTAGTAGTAGATATTGATGGATTTCGGTCTACTTACTTTGGCGTACCGCCCATGCTTTGAACCTCAACCTTTCTTGCAATGTAGTCAGCATTGGTTTGCGTTCGTGGTCCTGTCAATTGCCCAGCTGTAATTCGTTTACCTCACATGGCTGTTTTATCGTCTTTTGGGAGAGAGACATCACTAGTGAACATCATGAGACTCCGGTCCATATTACCATCATTGATCACATCCGCTTTTTACTTTTCACTTTTATTTACTATTGCAAACATTATCTATCACTACTATCATTTGCGTTTAATCCTTTGTGAACTACAAAGCCGGAGGGATTGACAACCTCTCTGTACTCGTTGGGAGCAAAGTTATTTGTATCTGTGTGCAGGTCCACGTTGATTGCTAATCTGGCGCCGTTAGTAGTTGACACCTACTTGTTGAACCTAGGAGTCTCTGGGGATTCGATCCTTGGCATCTTTGCTAAGGGAAAAACTTCCACAACACTTCATCTTACACCTTCCACTTGGGGTAACCAACGAGGGGTTAGAGGCCCATCATTAACAAGCGGGCGAATGGTTCTATGCCTTGTCCAGGTGCTGCCTGTAAGAATGATCGGAATTACTCTAAGTTAAAAACCATTCACATCCATCTGTTTGAGTCCGGTTTCATGCCCCACTATAATGTTTGGACCAAGCACGGAGAAAGATGTGCTATGATGGAAGACAATGAAGAAGAAGAGAGGACGACGACAGCTATCCTGGCCATGGGTTCCTTGAATATGATGGTACAACAATGGGGGTAGAAGCTGAGCCGGCAATGCGGGAAGAAGCTGAAGAAGAGGCATCAGATGAGCTTGCTGATGATCTAGGTTGGTGTCGGTGTCAAAATCGGCGGATCTCGGGTAGGGGGTCCCTGATGTCTACTATGCACCATTCTTCTTGTAGACGTTGTTGGGCCTCCAAGTGCAGAGGTTTGTAGGACAGTAGCAAATTTCCCTCAAGTGGATGACCTAAGGTTTATCAATCTATGGGAGGCGTAGGATGAAGATGGTCTCTCTCAAACAACCCTGCAACCAAATAACAAAGAGTCTCTTGTATCCCCAACACACCCAATACAATGGTAAATTGTATAGGTGCACTAGTTCGGCGAAGAGATGGTGATACAAGTGCGATATGGATGGTAGACATATGTTTTTGTAATAATAAAATATAAAAACAGCAAGGTAGCAAGTGGTAAAAGTGAGCATAAACGGTAGTGCAATGATAGTAAACAAGGCCTAGGGTTCATACTTTCACTAGTGCAAGTTCTCTCAACAAGGATAACATAATTGGATCATATTACTAGCCCTCAACATGCAACAAAGAGTCACTCCAAAGTCACTAATAGTGGAGAACAAACATGGAGATTATGGTAGGATATGAAACCACCTCAAAGTTATTCTTTTTGATCGATCTATTCAAGAGTCCGTAGTAACGTTCAATCTATCATAGAGTTCATACTAGAATAACACCTTAAGATACAAATCAACCAAAACCCTAATGTCACCTAGATATTCCATTGTCACCTCAAGTATCCGTGGGCTTGATTATACGATATGCATCACACAATCTCAGAAACATCTATTCAACCAACACATATAACTTCAAAGAGTGCCCCAATGTTTCTACCGGAAAGTCAAGTCGAAAACGTGTGCCAACCCCTATGCATAGATTCCCAAGGTCCCGGAACCCGCAAGTTGGTCACCAAAACATACATCAAGTGAATCACGTGATATCCCATTGTCACCACAGATAAGCACATGCAAGACATACATCAAGTGTTCTCAAATCCTTAAAGACTCAATCCGATAAGATAACCTCAAAGGGAAAACTCAATTCATTACAAGAGAGTAGAGGGGGAGAAGCACCATAAGATCCAACTAGAATAGGAAAGCTCGCGATACATCAAGATCGTGCCATCTCAAGAACACGAGAGAGAGAGAGAGAGAGAGAGAGAGAGATCAAACACATAGCTACTGATACATACCCTCAGCCCCGAGGGTGGACTACTCCCTCCTCGTCATGGAGAGCACCGGGATAATGAAGATGGCCAGCGGAGAGGGATTCCCCCACCGACGGGGTGCCGGAACAGGGTCTAGATTGGTTTTTGGTGGCACCAGAGGCTTTCGTTGGCGGAACTCCCAATCTAGGTAAATTTCCGGAGGTTTCAGTATATATAGGAGGTGTTGGAGTCGAGGCCAAGCAAAGGGGGGCTACGGGCTTTCCACGAGGCAGGGGGCGTGCCCAGTAGGGGGGAGGCACCCTCGTGGGCAGCCCGTGGGTCCTCTAGTCCCCCTCCGGCACTTCCTAGGCTTCTTTAGGTCCAAAAACTTCCCCCGTTAAATTTTAGGTCAATTGGGCTCCGTTTGATATTCCTTTTCTGTGAAACCCTAAAACAGGGGAAAAACAGAAACTGGCACTGGGCTCTGGGTTAATAGGTTAGTCCCAAAAATCATATAAAAGTGTACATAAAAGCCCATAAAACATCCTAGAAGGATAATATAATAGCATGGAACAATAAAAAAATATAGATATGTTGGAGACGTATCAAGCATCCCCAAGCTTAATTCCTGCTCGTCCTCGAGTAGGTAAATGATACAAACAGAAGTTTTGATGTGGAATGCTAACCAACATAATTTTCAATGTAATTGGCATGAATGTTCAGATCTGAAAGATTCAAGACAAAAGACTATATTGACATAAGAAATAATAATACTTCAAGCATACTAACAAAGCAATCATGTCTTCTCAAAATACTATGGCTAAAGAAAGTTATACCTAAAAAATCATATAGTATGGCTATGCTCCTCACACAAAATATTCATATAATGCACAACCCCGGTTTCAGCCAAGCACTTGTTTTCATACTCTATTCTTTCAAACCTTTCAACTTTCACGCAATACATGAGCGTGAGCCATGGATATAGCACTATGTGGAATAGAGAGGTGGTTGTGGAGAAGACAAAAAGGAGGGAGATTGTCTCACATCGACTAGGCCTATCAACGGGCTATGGAGATGCCCATCAATAGATATCAATGTGAGTGAGTAGGGATTGCCATGCAACGGATGCACTAGAGCTAAAAATGTATGAAGGCTCAACAAAAGAAACTAAGTGGGTGTGCATCCAACTTGCTTGCTCATGAAGACCTACGGCATTTGAGGAAGCCCATCGTTGGAATATACAAGCCAAGTTCTATATTAAAAATTCCCACTAGTATATGAAAGTGACTAACATGAGACTCTCTATCATGAAGAACATGGTGCTACTTTGAAGCACAAGTGTGGAAAAAGATAGTAGCAATTGTCCCTTTTCTTTCCTTTTTTTCTTTTTTCTTTTCTTGTTTGGGCCTTTCTTTTTCTTGGCCTTTCCTTTTTTGGAGGGGCTTTCTTTATTTAGCCTTACCTCACATGGGACAATGCTCTAATAATGATGATCATCACACTTATATTGATTTACAACTCGATATTACAACTCGATACTAGAACAAAATATGACTCTATATGAATGCCTCCGGCGGTGTATCGGGATATGTAATGAATCAGGAGTGACATGTATGAAAAATTATGCATGGTGGCTTTGCCACAAATACGATGTCAACTACATGATCATGCATGGCAATATGACAATATGAAGCGTGTCATATGAATGGAATGGTGGAAAGTTGCATGGCAATATATCTCGGAATGGATATGGAAATTCCATGATAGGTAGGTATGGTGGCTGTTTTGAGGAAGATATATGGTGGGTGTATGGTACCGGCGAAAGTTGCGCGGTACAAGAGAGGCTAGCAACGGTGGAAGGGTGAGAGTGCGTAATATCCATGGACTCAACATTAGTCAAAAGAACTCATATACTTATTGCAAAAATTTATGAGTCATCAAAACAAAGCAATCAACACATGCTCCTAGGGGGGAGGTTGGTAGGAGTTAACCATCGCACGCCCCCGACCTCCACACAAAGGTTGACACTTTACAAATACCTCATGCTCTAACTTCGTCACATAGCGGTTCTCCATACGTGCATGGTACGGGAATCACTAACCTTAACACAAGTATTTCTTAATTTCATAATAACTCTACTAGCCTGACTCTAATAACACTATCCTCATATCTCAAAACAATTATCAGGCATCCAACTTCTCATCATATTCAATGCACTTAGTATGAAAGTTTTTACTACATTGATCTTGGGTGTCTATCATGTGAAGGCTAGTTTTATAGCCAAAGCACATTACCATGTTCTTATAATAGACTCTCAAAAGGATATAAGTGAAGCATGAGAGTTCATCTATTTCTTCAGAATAAAACCACCGACGTGCTCTAAAAGATATAAGTGAAGCACTAGAGCAATAACAAACTACTCCGAAAGATATAAGTGAAGATGAATGAGTAGTTGAATAATTATGTAACTATGTGAAGACTCTCTAACATTTAAGAATTTCAGATCTTGGTATTTTATTCAAACAACAAGCAAAACAAAAGAAAATAAAATGACGCTCCAAGCAAAACACATATCATGTGGTGAATAAAAATATAGCTCCGAGTATAGTTACCGATAGATGAAGACGAAAGAGGGGATGCGGGGCATCCCCAAGCTTAGGCTTTCGGTTGTCCTTGAATTTTATCTTGGGGTGCCTTGGGCATCCCCAAGCTTAGGCTCTTGCCACTCTTTGTTCCATAGTCCATCGAAGCAATACTCAAAACTTGAAAACTTCACAACACAAAACTTAGACAAAAATCTCGCGAGCTCCGTTAGTATAAGAAAACAAACCACTACTCAAAGGTACTGTAATGAATTCATTCTTTGTTTATATTGGTGTTAAACCTACTGTATTCCAACTTCTCTATGATTCATATCCTCCAATACTACTCATAGATGCATTGAAATAAGCAAACAACACACGAAAAACAGAATCTGTCAAAAACAGAACAGTCTGTAGTAATCTGTAACTTTCACATAGTTCTGTAACTCCAAAAAATTGATATAAATTGGTAAACGTGAGGAATTTGTCTATTAATCATCTGCAAAAAGAATCAACTAAATAGCACACTCCAGTAAAATCTGGTGACCATTCTAGCGAGCGCTAACGATTCTGTTTTTCACAGCAAGATCATATAAACTTCACACAAGTCTTCCCAAAGGTTCTACTTGGCACAAACACTAATTAAAACACAAAACCACATCTAAACAGAAGCTAGATGCAATATTTATTCCTAAACAGAATAAAATCAAAGAAAAAAAGTTGGGTTGCCTCCCAACAAGCACTATCGTTTAACGCCCCTAGCTAGGCATGATGATTTCAATGATGCTCGCATAAAAGATAATAATTGAAACATAAAGGGAGCATCATGAAGAATATGACTAGCATAATAAGTATAACCCACTTGCTATGCATAGGGATTTTGTAAGCAAACAACTTATGGGAACGATAATCAACTAGCATAGGAAGGGAAAACAAGCATAACTTCAAAACCTTAAGCACATAGAGAGGAAACTTGATATTATTGAAATTCCTTAATGAGTAATGGATAGCACCGATAGTCATTGTTCAAGAACTCAGCCGAGTTACCATTTAAATGCCCATTTAATCGCTACTCAGTGCCTAACTGAGGCGAATAGCACATACTCGGTTCATTAAATGGTCAGGCCAATTAACTGGCATTTAATCGGTTGTCAGACGATTAACTGGTTGTCAAACCGATTAATCGGTGATGGGTCAGGTAACTGAAGCAACATCCATAAAAAAGGGGGTACCGAAGTGGCAATCCATGACATTATTTGGCCCCGTAACCTCCGGCGCTGCATCCCCCCTCTCCCAAAACGCAACGCCCCTTCCTCTCCTGACTCCTCATGAGTCACGACCATGGCTTCTCCTCGCCGGCTCTAGCCACCTCCGGCGATCGCCCTGCTCCCGTCGCCGGCCCTAGCCTCCTTTGCTGACCCCCATCCCCTCCCGCATCCTCCCTCTCCCAAATCGCAGCGCCCCTTCCTCTCCTGACTCCTCATGAGTCACGACCATGGCTTCTCCTCGCCGGCTCTAGCCACCACCGGCGATCGCCCTGCTCCCGTCGCTGGCCCTAGCCTCCTTCTCTGACCCCCATCCCCTCCCATCCTCTTCTGCCCGTCTCTCCTCCAGCCCCTACCCGCAGGCTGCAGCAACAATGACACAGGATAGGCAGCAGCATCGACCTAGGCCAGGAAGCAGTGCCGGCGACCTAGGCAAGGCAGCAGTGCGGGCGACCCCCCGAACCAGGTCCCCAAGGACCAATAAGGTACAGTTCTACTAAGATTCATCTCATGTGCAGCTGTGAGCATTGGATTATGTGGTGTACAATACATGAAAAACTAGTTACATGTTGTCAATATATTCTCATGTGCAGCGGATTAATGATCGACCGATTAATTCAATTAAATGGCCAATTAACCGATTAATCGCTAATCAGTAGTCGACCGAGCAGTTACCAGTTACCGAATTCCTGAACAATGCCGATAGTATAGCAATTATCATCACAATGAGTAATGGAAGCAACATCATTTGGAAGGGATACCTTTTTGTCTTTGCTTCTCCGTCTTTTCTTTTTCTTCTTCTCATTATGTGTGGGTTTAATCTTCTTTCTGGAGCTCCTTATTACTGAGATTGGTAAAATAAGAGGCTCCTCCTCGTTACCTGATTCATCATAAGAAATAATAGGAGGCTATTGGGAAATCTCTTCCCTTTCATTAGTATTCTCTTCATCTCCTATTTGTTTTCTTGACTTAAGGTAATTGGCAATATAAGGATTTTCAATGCAATTCACCGCACAATACATATAAATTTCCTCTATATCAAAATCAAGAAGTTTATCAAGGGCAAATACTGGAAGATGCTTAGTTTTACATTTGATTTCTTCATAACCCAAAAGCAAGATAAGTTCATTATGATGTGCAAGGGAAATCAAGTGATCACAATTTTTGGACACGATTTGATCATGAAGCAATTCACATTGGGTAATGAAATGACCACGTTCATTGCAAAGTTCACAAGTACGGCTAAGAAATTTTAAATTTTCAGCACAATCATATAGCATGTGTAGCAACCATTTAGTTTCTACATACTTATGCCTCTTGCAAAATCTATCTTCTTTTTTTTGTATGTACTTGCAAACTCTATGCACTCCACAAAAATCAACATGCTTATATGAGATATTTTCATCATGACTAGTGCAATCATCATTAGTACCATGGATATTCCAAGGATTCACACTAACAATATTGCAAGCATGCTCATCATTCAAGTTTTTAGTGTCGAGCATTCGATGTAATTCTTCTTCTAGTACTTGAGCACAATTTTCCTTTCCATCATTTTCACGAAAGATATTAAAAAGATGAAGCATATGAGGTAACCTTAATTCCAATTTTTGTAGTTTTCTTTTATAAACTAAACTAGTGATAAAACAAGAAACTAAAAGATTCGATTGCAAGATCTAAAAATATACCTTCAAGCACTCACCTCCCCGGCAACGGCGCCAGAAAATAGCTTGATGTCTACTACGCACCCTTCTTCTTGTAGACGTTGTTGGGCCTCCAAGTGCAGAGGTTTGTAGGACAATAGCAAATTTCCCTCAAGTGGATGACCTAAGGTTTATCAATCCTTGGGAGGCATAGGATGAAGATGGTGTCTCTCAAACAACCCTGCAACCAAATAACAAAGAGTCTCTTGTGTCCCCAACACACCCAATACAATGGTAAATTGTATAGGTGCACTAGTTCGGCGAAGAGATGGTGATACAAGTGCGATATGGATGGTAGATATAGGTTTTTGTAATAAGAAAATATAAAAATAGCAAGGTAGCAAGTGGTAAAAGTGAGCATAAATGGTAGTGCAATGATAGTAAACAAGGCCTAGGGTTCATACTTTTAGTAGTGCAAGTTCTCTCAACAAGGATAACATAATTGGATCATATTACTAGCCCTCAACATGCAACAAAGAGTCACTCCAAAGTCACTAATAGCGGAGAACAAACGAGGAGATTATGGTAGGGTACGAAACCACCTCAAAGTTATTCTTTCTGATCGATCTATTCAAGAGTCTGTAGTAACGTTCAATCTATCATAGAGTTCGTACTAGAATAACACCTTAAGACACAAATCAACCAAAACCCTAATGTCACCTAGATACTCTGTTGTCACCCTCGTGGGCAGCCCGTGGGTCCTCTCGTCCCCCTCCAGCACTTCTTGGGCTTCTTTAGGTGCAAAAAGTTACTCCGTTAAATTTCAGGTCAATTGGGCTCCGTTTGATATTCCTTTTCTGCGAAACCCTAAAACGGGAGAAAAACAGAAACTGGCACTGGGCTCTGGGTTAATAGGCTAGTCCTAAAAATCATATAAAAGTGTATATAAAAGCCCATAAAACATCCTAGAAGGATAATATAATAGCATGGAACAATCAAAAATTATAGATACGTTGGAGACGTATCAGTCCCGAACTGTGCGTTTAAGGTCGATGGTTACAGGAGACTGGGGACACGATGTTTACCCAGGTTCGGGCCATCTGTATGGAGGTAAAACCCTACTTCCTGCTTGATTGATCTTGATGAATATGAGTATTACAAGAGTTGATCTACCACGAGATCATGATGGCTAAACCCTAGAAGCCTAGCCTGTATGACTATAGTAATGAGTCTATCCTTTCCGGACTACACCCTCTGGTTTCTATAGACACCGGGAGGAACTAGGGTTACATAGAGTCGGTTACATAAGAAGGAATCTTCATAGTTGGTCGCCAAGCTTGCCTTCCACTCCAAGGAAAGTCCCATCCAGACATGGGTACGGTCTTCGGCCTTCATGTCTTCACAACCCATCAGTCTGGCCCATTGATGATAGGCCAGACGCCCGAGGACCCCTTAGTCCAGGACTCCCTCAGTAGACCCCAAACCAGTCTTCAATAACGAGGTCTTCGGCACACAAATTTTCTTCGACATTACAAGGCGGGTTCCTCCTCTGATGACCTTCAAGTAATGTATTCAGTCGTTGATCCAATGTCGCTCCCCTCAGCTTCTACGCGTTAAATAACTTCGTCTTCCACGTGTCGAGCGAATGTGGAAGGTTAGGGTATTTTTGCCAATAGCACCACGTCGATGCAAGGAAGAGCGCCTATTAAAGAGATTGGAGCTTAGACCCATTTGGCACCACGCAGAGAAAATCCCCAGAGACTGCTAGGAGAAACCATTCCAACATGGCTAACCTTCCCAGCTCCTCCTCCCGTTCCGGCCCAGAGAAATGCGAGTGCGGGAGGTGTTCTGTGTCCCACAGTCAATTAGCGAAGCTGCAAACGCCAAGATTTCTTCCCCCTACAGATCTGGTCCCTGTTCGAGCGGGGCTAGCCGCCTAAAATGGTGAGACTCGGGTAGAGGACTTCCCCAATCCCTCCGGGGGGGAGCGAGTGTGTTTCGTCCCCTATCTGCTGAGAGGCGTCGGATTTCTGATCCATCCGTTCCTCCGAGGGCTTTGGGAATACTATAGCCTCTAGCTGCACAACTTCACCCCTGCCTCGATTAACAAAACTAACTCGATTACATGATAAATCTCATCCAACCCGTCACCGTCCAGCAAGACTACGATGGAATTACTCACACACAGCGGTGAGCATAATGAAATTGGTGATGCGGGAAGGTTGATGATGTTGACGGCGACGATCTCCACTCTCCGTAGCCCCGAACGGACTCTAGATCAGGTCTCCCGAGGAAGAACAGGAGGTGGCGACGCATCCGTATCGTAAAACGCGATATATCCTTCTTCTCTATTTTTTCTCCCCGAACACCAATATATGGAGTTGGAGTTGAGGTCGGTGGAGGTCCAGGGGGCCCACAAGGACGGACGGCGCGCCCCCACCTTGTGACTAGGGTGTGGGCCCCCTTCGGTGGATCTTTTCGCCAGTATTTTTTATATTTTCTGAAAATACTCTCCGTGAAATCTTAGGTCATTCCGAGAACTTTTATTTCTGCACAAAAATAACACCAAGGCAATTCTGCTGAAAACAGCGTCAGTCCGGGTTAGTTCCATTTAAATCATGCAAATTAGATTCCAAAACAAGGGAACAAGAGTTTGGAAAAGTTGATACGACGGAGACGTATCAGTTGCTGTGCCCCAGATGCAAGTGAGCTCTTGAGTTTTGTTGGCTTCAGGCCAGTCGCAAGTTTTCTTGCTTCGGCTTGCATAGACAGTTCCTGGATCCTTGCCATAAGTTCAGAAAAGATAAGAACTTCATCAAAAGTAGAGTTGTCAAAAACTCTACACCACCTGCGTTGATAGGCCAGGAGACCCTGGATCAGTTAAATGATCTCAAGACAGATCTAGAGCGTCGAGGGTATTTCAAGGGGTATAATTTGAGACACGCCTGGACTCACAAGACATGCTTGTGGGATCTGCCTTACTTCAAAGACCTCCTTTGCCCACACAACATCGACGTGATGCTCACTGAAAAGAATATCATCGAGGCAATTTTAGTACATTGTTCGGCATAGAGGGGAAGTCAGAGGACAATACTAAAGCTAGAGTCGATCTGGAGGCGCTATGTGATAGACTGTTACAAAACATGTAACCACCAAAAGGAAAGTAGAACTGGACAAAGCCTAAGGAATGGTTCAATCTTGGAAGGCCAGCTATGTGGGAAATTATCTTGTGGGTGAAAAGGCAGTTGATGTTCCCCGATGGGTATGCAGCGAATCTAAAGAGGGGAGCGAGTCTTGCAAAATTGAAGATATTTGGTTTCAACAGTCATGATTGGCACATATGGATTGAGCGGGTAATGCCAGTGATGTTGCGTGGCTTTATCCCTGAGGATGAATAGCTAGTACTGGCAGAGCTGAGCTATTTATTCCGTGTTCTTTGTGTGAAAGAACTATCGCCTGGCCTGCTAGAAGAAATGGAAGAGTTGGCGCCAAAGTTGATCTGCAAGTTAGAGAATATCTTTTCGCCGGGCTTCTTTAATCCAATGCAGCACTTGATTTTGCATCTCCCGACTGAGGCAAGATTGGGCGGGCGTGCAAAATCGTTGGTGCTACGCAACTGAGAGGATGCAGAAGATGCTTCGAGCAAAATGTAAAAATAAACATAGAATTGAAGCATCGATGGCCGAGGCATTCATTACTGAGGAGGCGGAAAACTTCATGATAGCACACTACGAAGCCAAAATTGTCATTTGCATAATCCGAAGCCTCGGTACAATGCTAGTGACCCTAAAAAGAGTGGATCCAACCTCAGCCTATTCAAAGGTAATCTCGCACCAGCCGGTGCTTCTAATTCCTTAACGTTGGATGTCGAAGAATGGCGGACCATTTAGTTGTATATCTTCAACAACCTAACAGAAGTGCGGCCGTACATCGAGTAAGTTCTCGGTACATTGTTTCACAACTTTTAATTCCTTTTAACTACTCTTATTCCTGGATATATTTGATACAGTCAATATGTTGCCAAATTCTCGTATGGAGCGGTGATCCAAAAGGATTCTGTTGAAGAGTATGAGCTTCTGGCAAAGCATGGAGGCGGCTATCCCGGTTTCATCTGCCGGTTCAAACAAAGAACAATTTCCATTAGACCATTTGATTTCTTCGTCTAATTTGCGGCTAATGCAACAATCTTTTCGTATTAAACTTGTAGTCTAATTCAGAGCTTATGGACGCCGAATTGAAACAAGTCGCTAATTGTTTTGACTTTAAGGTTCGTTCATTTGACAAATACGACATCAACGGGTATCGCTTTCGTACCTATGGCAAAGAGCTATCTATGGCCGACCGAAAGTCTACAAATTGTTGTGTCTCTGCTATCGGCGAAGGAGATACTAAGTATTATGGAAGAGTTGAAGTAATTTATGAACTTCAATTCTATGGTGCAAACCCAGCAAATGTCATAGTCTTCAAATGTTATTGGTTCCAGTTGAAGGAGACTAGAAGGACTCATGAACATATAGGGCTAGTGGAAATAAAACAAAGCACCCATTTGGATGTTCCTGATGTCTATATTATGGCTCAACAGGCAACCCAAGTTTTCTATCTACCGTGGGCCTGTCAAAGTGATCCAAATCCTAATGGTTGGGATGTCGTTTATGAAGTTCCGCCACATGTTAGACCACCTCACCCCAATGAAGAGGATTATGAACCTCACGTTAACCCAGACACATATGAAGGAGAATTCCTCCAAGAAACATGTCTTTTAAAAAAAATTCAAGAACCACTCTACTTCACACTAGAAGATTGAGCTAGATAGCGACAATGAATCCGACTTCACCCTCGAGTCAGAACAAGAAGAGCCGGAACTAGAAGAGGTTACTGCTGTGGATGACCTGTCAATGCTTGACCGATTACGTAAAGGAGGCCTTCCACATGTTAATGCATTTATTGATGATGATGATGATGATGATAATGAGCATGTCATTACTGATAGTGATGATGATGATGATCCATTTATTGATCCTAGAGCATATATAGACGATTAAGAGTAATATTAGTAGTGTCATGTATTCAATTATTATTATGTAAATATATATACTATTAATTAGTTCATGTTATTAAGTATTCAATTTGTTATTATGTTCATGATGATGATACAATATTTTTTTTATTATGTTTATGTTGTACTAATTTCGTTTACTCTTTGTCATTGCACGTGTTGACAAATGGTGGGTGCGGGTCGAGAGCGCTCCGAGCCTCCTTCCTTGGCGCGTGCTGGGAGGGGTGCTTCCATTCCACCTCAGCACCTCCGAAGAGCGCTGCTAGACAATATGCAGAGACCACCGGCGGGCGCTTCTTCTTCGGTCGGGAGAGGTCGGGGAAAAACGAAGAGGGATGCTAGAGGTGGACGTGGCGGCGGGAGAGGTAGGAAGGCCCCTACGCCTTCCTCGCCATCACCCCCAGCTGATTCTCCCGACCACAGGACTGCTCCATCTGAGGTGGACCCATCTAACGTGGACCCATCTCGGACTCCGGTCCACGAGCCTCGGGCCGACGAGCCTCGGGTCGCCGAGCCTTCATCCCACGAGACTCGGGTGGCAGAGTCTTCGTACCACGAGACTCCGGTCCTAGACTCTTCGTCCCATGTGACTCCAGAGGCTAGTGACCATGCTAATAGTGGTGAGGACAGTTTTTCTGAGGATAGCTATAGCGAGGGCGAGCTAGTTGAGGGGGGCAAGAAGGTCTACCAGCGTGGTGGTACAAAGCTCCCGCCCGTGCCGTTGACTCGCGATCAGAGGTGGTTGATTGCGCCTAATGGAGAGAAGTAAGTGCATTTACTCTTTTTAAACATTTTGCCTTCATGTTTCTTAAAATTAATCTCTATTGTGTTGGCCTTGTCATACTGCAGGGGTTGGACACACACCCGTGGTGTCCGCGGGCCTAACCAGGTCCTTGGTGTGCTTTGCGTGCAGAACTTCCCAGGGTGGATCACGTTGCCCGGTGAGGGTGAGGTTCCAGAACTAGCACTGAGCTGGGAGCTGTACTTGGCTGCCCCTGCCCCGCCGGAGGATAGGGTCGACGGTGTCTTGTGCGAGACGGTGGCCGACATTGTGATCCAGACATTTTGGGTAATTTCTGCTTTACATGATTAAAAATCAACAATACATAGTGATTGTACTAATCAGTGTTGTCTTGTTTGATTGCATGCCTTCTACAGGTGTCTTGAGGAACACGAGGCGGACGCGCATATGATTGTCGAAGCCGAGTGCAAGCGCCTACTTCAGAACTTACGGCACGAGGCTCGGGTGTGGGTCCAAGAAGAAGTGTCGTGCCAAGTTTCTAAGTAAGGAGAAGTACATGAAGGTGATTACCTATTCTTAAGGCCTTGTACGTAGTTTCCTTGATTGTTTCGTAGGCGTAGCACTGAAATTGCTCTTGTCTAACTTAGGTGCCCCCAAGATGGTGTGCGGAGAGGATGGACTGTTGGGAGGCGTTGGTGGATGAGTGGTGCTCTCCCCAATGGCTAGCCGTCCACAACAAGGCCAAGGATAAGCGTGCCCAAATGCAAGGTGTGCCACACCATCAAGGGAGCTCCAACCTGTTTGAATACATGGATCACTGGGTATGTGGTTTGCTTCATGATTCATGCAATTTCATTCTTCGTGCTAGCTTGAGCCTTTAACTAATATTTTGTTCCTCTCTTTTAGGCGCGACACAACAAGAAGGAGGTGCCATCGATGTTCGACCTCTATGCCATGGCCCATACTGCCTCGTACAAGAAGACCAAGGCATTCTCTGAGTCTGACCTCGATCATCCAGAGTGCTTCCCCAACATCACCTCCCACAACAAGCTCATGAGGTACAGAGACGTTGGGAATACGAGTAAAGGGAAGGACTTCAACCCGAGCCAGAGTCCTTTTGATCCCGAGCTCGTGAAGATATCTGGTGGCGGGAGGTACCATGGCTCAGTAGCCATTGGGGATGGACTGATACGTTGTCCTAGGACTCTCCCGAAGATCAAGAAGTGCCAAACGAGCTCCAACCCTGAGATAAGGCCTCGTCCATGGCCAATGGAGCTCGCCATTGAGGCTAGGGCCCAGGAGCTTCTGGCGGAGGCAAACAGGCAGGCGGTGGAGAGGGAGAGGGACATGGAGGAGAAGACGGCTAGGCTATTGGAGGAGGAGATGAACTAGAACGACGCGTCTCACCGTGTCCTATACGACCTCCTCATGGTAAGTTTCTCCTTCATATTAGCCAAATCATGCATGTAATGTTCATTTCATTACTAACTAATATGACTGACTCGTGAAAACAAAATGTGCAGTCCATGTGCCAGAGCAACGGTCCGACCCCTCCGCCGATGCCCCAGATTGGTATAGCGCCCACGGTTAGTTTCATTTGAATGGTCATTTGTTACTGGTATTCACATTTAAGTTGCATCATGCTAACGAGACATTGCAAATGATCTTTGGTGCAGCATGCCTCCCGACAAGCATTGACCGATCCTTCTTCGTCTGGCACTGGCGCAACCCCAATCGGTCCTTCACGTCCGTGATGATGGTAAGTTTTCCCAAGTGTTTTGCTTAACAAATGCATACTTAGCTTAAGAAATTACCTATTTAGCTCCAAAATGACCTATACTTAGCTTATTTTCCATGAAAATGGCATAATAACCTTACTTAGCTCCAAAATGACATATTTTCCCTAGGATGGCTATAAAATGACCTATACTTAGCATTTTCCCTCCAAAATGACTTAATATGCTTAGTTAGCTAAAAATGGCATAACTACCTGGGATACCTCAATAATGATCTATACTTAGCTTAGATAGTTCATTTATGACATAATTAGCTTACTTAGGTAAAACAAATGGCATAATAACCTTGGTATAGCTCCAAATTGTCATATAATTATTTTATTTTCCTCCAAAATGACAAAATAACCTTACCTAGCTCCAAAATGACCGATTTTAACTAGGATAGCTCTAAAAATGACCTACACTTACCATTTTGTCCTCCAAAATGAATAAATATGCTTAGTTAGCTCAAGAAATGGCATAACTACTGATGTTAGCTCAAAAATGGCGTACATGTAGCTTCTTTTGTTCATTTATGACATACTTAGCATACTTAGGTAAAAATGGCATAATAACCTTGGTTTAGCTCCAAGCCATCATATCATTAGTTTATTTTCCTCCAAAAATGACCTACACTTACCATTTTGTCCTTCAAAATGAACAAATGTGCTTAGTTAGCTCAAAAATGGCATAACTACCTACGTTAGCTCAAAAATGACCTATACTTAGCTTCTTTAGTTCATTTATGACATACATAGCATACTTAGGTCAAAATGGCATAATAATCTTGGTTACCTCCAAAATGACATATACTTAGCTTATTTTCCTCGAAAATGACATAATAACCTTACTAAGCTCCAAAATGACCTATTTACCTAGCTTAGCTCTAAAATGACCTACACTTAGCGTTTTTACCTAGCTTAGCTAAAAATGGCATAATTACCTAGGTTACCTTAATTAGAAGAAGAAAGAAGATAAAGAAGAGGATAAAGGAAAGAGAAGAAAATTTCTTCTTCTACTACTACTACTACTACTTCTTCTTCTTCTTCTTCTTCTTCTTCTTCTTCTTCTTCTTCTTCTTCTTCTTCTTCTTCTTCTAGTCTTCTTCTTCCTCTACTAACCTTCTTCTTTCCAAATTTGCAGATTTGCTTTAGATCACGGAAGCTTGCGTTGATGGAGTCTACTCTTCACCTTGTCCTTCCTTTTTGTTTTGATTTTGTAGGATGAACAATGTGAAACTTGCTACCTATATATGTATGTATGGATGAAACCATTGTATGCTTGTTGTTGGATATATGTTGGCTATATGTATGTTCGATATGGGATTTTGAGTTGGTATGTATATGTGTTGGATGATCATATCCATACGGCAGGGATATATATGCTTGTTGAAAGTATTTTCAAATGTATAATCCATATGGCCTATTTGTGAAATTGATTGAATTTAAGAAAAATAGAAAAAAAACAAGGGAGAGGTTTGTCGTCTGCTAGTAGACAACAAAGTTGCCATGTGGCAGCTACCTGTGCAACCTGGGGGGCACTAGGCTGGCCTATATGGTTGCTTTGCCGTCTACCAGCACACGTCATGGCCATCCACGTGACAGCTACCTGGGGGGCACCTCGGCTGGCCTATTTGTCCACTTTGCCGTCTGCTGGCAGACGACAAAGATGCAATGGTGTTTGCCGTCTGCCAGCAGACGGCAAAGCACGCCATTAACCCCTTAAAGGACCTAAGCCTAACATGTGTCGGCCATACCCTTTGTTGTCTGCTAGCTGACAGCAACGACCTTTGCATCTTTGTTGTCCGCGAGCAGATGGCAAAGTGCCCTTTTTGTAGTTTGTTCAGCCGGACATGGTGCCATATGCTGGCTGACGACAAAGGCCTTTGCCATCCACCCGGCATGCCTTTGCCGTTAGCCATGGCAGACGGCAAAGTGCATGATTCCTATAGTGATAGGAGTCACTACTGCTGGATGCTGCTAATGAGACACTACGATGAGAGACCCTTCAACGAAACTGTGTGTGAAGCCATAATCGCAGATGGCGTTGTAGAAAACCGTCAAAAAAGGTGAAAAATGTTTGCGATGGAGGATGCATCAAACACGGTTCAGATTTTAGTTGCGTGTGCGATGCAGGGCATACGGTTCAGTTCAATTAATTGTTTGCTATGAGGAGGAACAAAAGAAACGGGCAGCCAGATGAAGGTGTGTGTGATATACAGCATACGGTTCGCTTGGATGAACTGTTTGTGATTAGGCAACACAAAAGAAACGGTCAGCCAGATCAAGGTGTGTGCGATATACGGCATGCGGTTCACTCGGATGAACTGTTTGCATTGAGATAAGAGAACAGAAATGGTTCAATATAACAAGATGTGCGTGATACACGGCAAACATGTTTGTAAACAGAAATGTGTGCGAATATCGATAATAACACAGACGATTGCTTCTAATAAGACGTATGTGATATGCTCTGTCTACACAACATGTATTGGCCATTGGGCGATGGGTGGTCATCCGGGTACGCCATAAGGATGCAAAGAGGGCATCCTATATCAGCAAGGACTAGCTATTCCACCAATACCTCATCTGAGAGAACTCACAAGTTAATTGTGCTCAGGCTGGAGCAGCCATGAGATGGGTGACCGGATGGGAAGTTGTCTTGATGTTAATCCGATTGATTGGATGTATCTTAAAGGTCCATTAAGGACATTTATGATACATCCCATCATTGGAATTAACCTCAAAGTCCTTGTTTTGAATTTTTTAACACATGTTAAAGAAGGTCTACCGCATTACTTTTTGAGAATGTGTGATACGTGGCATACAGTTGATCCATCCGACCTGTTTGTGATGGACCAAGCCGTGTGTGTTGTGGGGTGGAATTAACCTCAAGGTCCTTGTTTTGAAAAAAAATAACACATGTTAAAGAAGGTCTACTGCATTACTTTTTGACAATGTGCGATACATGGCATACAGTTGATCCATCCGACCTGTTTGTGATGGAATAAGACATGTGTGTTGTGTTGGAAATATGCCCTAGAGGCAATAATAAAAGTATTATTATTATATTTCCTTGTTCATGATAATCGTCTGTTATTCATGCTAAAATTGTATTGTACGAAAACAGCGATACATCTGTGAATATATAGACCACAATGAGTCCCTGGTAAGCCTCTAGTTACCAGCTCGTTGATCAACAGATGATCACGGTTTCCTGATCATGGACATGTGATGTCAGTGATAACGGGATCACATCATTAGGAGAATAATGTGATGGACAAGACCCAATCCTAAGCATAGCACGAGATCGTATAGTTCGTAATGCATAAGCTTTTCGGTGTCAAGTATTTATTCCTTAGACCATGAGGTTGTACAACTCCCGGATACCGTAGGAATACTTTGGGTGTGCCAAACGTCACAACGTAACTGGGTGGCTATAAAGGTACGCATCGGGTATCACCGAAAGTGTCTGTTGAGTTGGTACGAACCGAGACTGGGATATTGTCACTCTGTATGACGGAGAGATACCTCTGGGCCCACTCGGTAAGACATCATCATAATGAGCTCAAGGTGACTAAGGAGTTAGTCATGGGATGATGGATTACGGATCGAGTAAAGAGACTTGCCATGACGAGATTGAACAAGGTATCGAGAATACCGACGATCGAATCTCGGGCAAGTACCGTACCGATGGACAAAGGGAATAACATACGGGATTGAGTGAATCCTTGACACGGTGGTTCATCCGATGAAGATCATCGAGGAACACGTGGGAACCAACATGGGTATCCAGATCCCGCTGTTGGTTATTGACCGGAGAGTGGTCTCGGTCATGTCTACGTGTCTCCCGAACCCGTAGGGTCTGCACACTTAAGGTTCGGTAACGCTAGAGTCGTAGAGATACATGCACGTGGAAACCCGAAAGTTGTTCGGAGTCCCAGATGAGATCCCGGACGTCACGAGGAGTTCCGGAATGGTCCAGAGGTAAAGAATGATATATAGGACGTCCAGTTTCGGCCATCGGGTGAACTCCGGGGGTCACCGGGAGTGTCCCGGGACCACCGGAGGGGTCCTGGGGGTCCACCGGGTGGGGCTACCCATCCCGGTGGGGCCCCTAGGCTGCGAGGGGGAAGTGGCCAGCCCCTGGTGGGCTGGCGCACCACATGGGCCCCCTCCCCATGCGCCTAGGGTTGAAACCCTAGGGGGAGGGGGAGCCCCCCTTGCCTTGGGGGGCAAGACTCCCCCCAGGCCGCCGCCCCCTGCAGATCCCATCTGCAGGGCATGGCGCACCCCCTGTCCCCCTATATATATATGTGGGGGGGGAGAGGGCAGCCCCACCAAGTTTTTGGCGCCTCTCCCCCTCCCATCACACCTCATACTCCCTCCGCAGGGCGCCGGCGAAGCCCTGCAGGAATTCCAGTTGCATCCACCACCACGTCGTCGTGCTGCTGGATCTCCGACGACCTCTCCTCCCCCCTTGCTGGATCAAGAAGGAGGTGACGTTGCTGTACCAGATGTGTGTTGAACACGGAGGTGCCGTCCGTTCGGCGCTAGATCATCGGTGACGAAGAACGCGAAGAGAACGACTACTTCATCCACGCTTCTTCGAAAGCTTCCGCTCGCAATCTACAAAACGGTATGTAGATGCACTCTCATATGCTCGTTGCTAGATGTCTCCTTAGTTGGATCTTGGTGAAAGCGTAGAAATTTTTTGAATTCTGCTACGTTCCCCAACAGTGGCATCTGAGCTAGGTCTTATGCGTAGCATCTTGCACGAGTATAACACAAAGCAGTTGTGGGCGTTTGAGTTTGTTCAATCTTCTTGCTGTTACTAGTCTAATCTTGATTCGGCGGTATTGTGGGATGAAGCGGCCCGGACCGACTTTACACGTACGCTTACGTGAGACTGGTTCCACCGACAGACATGCACTAGATGCATAAGGTGGCTGGCGGGTGTCTGTCTCTCCTACTTTAGTCGGATCGGATTCGATGAACAGGGTCCTTATGAAGGGTAAATATAAATTGACAAATCACGTTGTGGTTTTGGCGTAGGTAAGAAACGTTCTTGCTAGAAACCTATAGAAGCCACGTAAAACTTGCAACAACAATTAGAGGACGTCTAACTTGTTTTTGCAGCATGTGCTATGTGACGTGGTATGGCCAAAGAAGATGTGATGAATGATATATGTGATGTATGAGATTGATCATGTTCTTGTAATAGGGAATCACGACTTGCATGTCGATGAACTTGACAACCGGCAGGAGCCATAGGAATTGTCTTAATTATTGTATGACCTGCGTGTCACTGAATAAACGCTATGTAATTACTTTACTTCATTGCTAAACGTTAGCCATAGTAGTAGAAGTAATAGTTGGCGTGACGACTTCTTCAAGACATGATGATGGAGATCATGATGATGAAGATCATGGTGTCGAGCCGGTGACAAGATGATCATGGTGCCCCGAAGATGGAGATCCAAGGAGCAAGATGATATTGGCCATATCATGTCACTTTAATTGATTGCATGTGATGTTTATCATGTTTATGCATCTTGTTTACTTAGAACGACGGCAGTAAATAAGATGATCTCTCACTAAAATTTCAAGAATTGTGTTTCCCCTAACTATGCACCGTTGCTAAAGTTCGTTGTTCCGAAGCACCACGTGATGATCGGGTGTGATAGGTTCTAACGTTCGCATACAACGGGTATAAGCCAGATTTACACACGCAATACACTTAGGGTTCACTTGGCGAGCCTAGCATGTACATACATGGCCTCGGAACACGAAAGACCGAAAGGTCAAACACGAGTCGTATAGAAGATACGATCAACATGAAGATGTTCACCGTTGATGACTAGTCCGTCTCATGTGATGATCGGACACGGGCTAGTCGATTCGGATCGTGTATCACTTAGATGACTAGAGAGATGTCATTCTGAGTGGGAGTTCATTAAAATTTGATTAAGATGAACTTATATATCATGAACTTAGTCTAAATTCTTTACAATATCTCTTGTAGATCAAATGGCCCACGCTCAAGTTTCCCTCAAATTCAACGCGTTCCTAGCGAAAACCAAGCTGAAAGACGATGGTAGCAACTATACGGATTGGGTCCGTAACCTGAGGATTATCCTCATAGCTGCCAAGAGATCATATGTCCTTGAAGCACCGCTAGGTGATGCACCCGGTCCCGATGCGACCCAAGACGTTTTGAACGTCTGGCAGTCGCATAGTGATGATTACTCCCTGGTTCAGTGCGGCATGCTTTACAGCTTAGAGTCGGGGCTCCAAAAACGTTTTGAGAACCACAGAGCATATGAGATGTTCGAAGAGCTGAAAATGGTTTTCCAAGCTCATGCCCGAGTCAAGAGATATGACGTCTCCGACGCATTCTACAGCTGTAAGATGGAGGAAAACAGTTCTGTCAGTGAGCACATCCTCAAGATTTCTGGATTGCACAACCGCTTGTCTCAGCTGGGAATGAATCTCCCAGATGAAGCGGCCGTTGACAGAATCCTCCAGTCTCTCCCACCAAGCTTCAAGAGCTTCGTGTTAAACTTCAATATGCAGGGGATGGAGAAGTCCATTCCCGAGGAGTATTCGATGCTGAAATCAGCGGAGGTGGACATCAAGAAAGAACATAAAGTGTTGATGGTCAATAAAACCACTAAGTTCAAGAAAGGCAAGGGTAAGAAGAACTTCAAGAAGGACGGCAAGGGAGTTGCCGCGCTCGGTAAGCCTGTTGCCGGGAAGAAGCCAAAGTATGGCTCCAAGCCTGAGACAGAGTGCTTTTATTGCAAAGGAACGGGTCACTGGAAGCGGAACTGCCCCAAATACTTAGCAGACAAGAAGGCCGGCAACGTCAAAGGTATATGTGATATACATGTTATTGATGTGTACCTTACCAGCGCTCGTAGTAGCTCCTGGGTATTTGATACCGGTGCAGTTGCTCACATTTGTAACTCAAAACAGGAGCTGCAGAATAAGAGGAGACTGGCGAAGGATGAGGTGACGATGCGCGTCGGGAATGGTTCCAAGGTCGATGTGATCGCCGTCGGCACGCTGCCTCTACATCTACCCTCGGGATTAGTTTTAAACCTTAATAATTCTTATTTAGTACCAGCTTTGAACATGAACATTGTATCTGGATCTCGTCTTATGCGAGATGGCTACTCTTTCAAATCGGAGAATAATGGTTGTTCTATTTATTTGAGAGATATGTTTTATGGTCATGCCCCGCTGGTCAATGTATTATTTTTGATGAATCTCGAACATGATGATACACATATTCATAGTATAGATGCCAAAAGATGTAAAGTTGATAATGATAGTCCCACATACTTGTGGCATTGCCGCCTTGGTCATATTGGTGTCAAACGTATGAAGAAGCTCCATTCATATGGACTTCTAGAGTCTCTTGATTATGAATCATTTGACACGTGCGAACCATGCCTATTGGGCAAGATGACCAAGACTCCGTTCTCCGGAACAATGGAGCGAGCAACCAACTTATTGGAAATCATACATACCGATGTGTGCGGTCCAATGAGTGTTGAGGCTCGCGGAGGCTATCGTTATGTTCTCACCCTCACAGATGACTTGAGTAGATACGGGTATATCTATTTGATGAAACACAAGTCTGAGACCTTTGAAAAGTTCAAGGAATTTCAGAATGAGGTTGAGAATCAACGTGACAGAAAAATAAAGTTCTTACGATCAGATCGTGGGGGTGAATATTTAAGTCATGAATTTGGCACACACCTTAGGAACTGTGGAATTGTTTCACAATTGACACCGCCCGGAACACCTCAACGTAACGGTGTGTCCGAACGTCGAAATCGTACTCTGTTGGACATGGTGCGATCTATGATGTCCCTCACCGATTTACCGCTATCTTTTTGGGGTTATGCTTTAGAGACTGCCGCATTCACTTTAAATAGGGCTCCGTCGAAATCCGTTGAGACGACTCCGTATGAACTTTGGTTTGGAAAGAAACCGAAGCTGTCGTTTCTAAAAGTTTGGTGTTGCGATGCTTATGTCAAGAAACTTCAACCTGAAAAGCTCGAACCCAAATCGGAAAAATGCGTCTTCATATGATACCCAAAGGAAACGATTGGGTACACCTTCTACCACAGATCCGAAGGCAAAGTCTTTGTTGCCAAGAATGGATGCTTTTGGGAGAAAGAATTTCTCTCGAAAGAAGTGAGTGGGAGGAAAGTAGAACTTGATGAGGTGACAGTCACCCCTCCTGAAAGTAGCGTAGCGCGGGAAATTGTTCCTGAGGTGCCTACACCGACAAGGGAGGAAGTTGATGATAATGATCATGAAGAAACAGATCAAGTTACTACTGAACTTCGAAGGTCCACGAGGGCACGTTCCGCACCAGAGTGGTACGGCAACCCTGTCCTAGAAATCATGTTGTTAGACAACGGTGAACCTTCAAACTATGAAGAAGCGATGGCGGGCCCGGATTCCAATAAATGGCTTGGAGCCATGAAATCCGAGATAGAATCCATGTATGAAAACAAAGTATGGACTTTGGTGGACTTGCCTGATGATAGGCACGCCATAGAAAACAAATGGATATTTAAGAAGAAGACAAACGCAGATGGTAATGTGACCATCTATAAGGCTCGGCTTGTCGCTAAGGGTTATCGACAAGTTCAAGGGATTGACTACGACGAGACTTTCTCTCCCGTAGCGATGCTGAAGTCAGTCATAATCATGTTAGCTATTGCCGCATTCTATGATTATGAGATATGGCAAATGGACATCAAAACAGCATTCCTTAATGGCTTCCACAAGGAAGAGTTGTATATGATGCAGCCGGAAGGTTTTGTCGATCCAGAGAACGCTAACAAGGTATGCAGGCTCCAGCGCTCGATTTACGGGCTGGTGCAAGCATCTCGGAGTTGGAATATTCGCTTTAATGATGTGATCAAAGCGTTTGGCTTTATACAGACTTATGGAGAAGCCTGTATCTACAAGAAAGTGAGTGGGAGCTCTGTGGCATTTCTCATATTATATGTGGATGACATATTGCTGATGGGAAATGATATAGAATTCTTGGAAAATGCAAAGGCCTACTTGAATAAAAGTTTTTCAATGAAGGACCTTGGAGAAGCTGCTTACCTATTAGGCATCAAAATCTATAGAGATGGATCAAGACGCCTCATTGGTCTTTCACAAAGTACATACCTTGACAAGATATTGAAGAAGTTCAATATGGATCAGTCCAAGAAAGGGTTCTTGCTTGTTTTGCAAGGTATGAGATTGAGCAAGGCTCAGTCGCCGACCACGGCAGAAGATAGAGAAAAGATGAGTGTCATTCCCTATGCCTCGGCCATAGGTTCTATCATGTATGCCATGCTGTGTACCAGACCTGATGTGAACCTTGCCATAAGTTTGGTAGGGAGGTACCAAAGTGATCCCGGTGTGGAACACTGGACATCGCTCAAGAACATCCTGAAGTACCTGAAAAGGACTAAGGATATGTTTCTCGTTTATGGAGGTGACGAAGAGCTTGTCGTAAAGGGTTACGTCGATGCTAGCTTCAACACAGATCTGGATGACTCTAAGTCTCAAACCAGATACGTGTATATTTTGAACGGAGGGGCAGTCAGCTGGTGCAGTTGCAAGAAAAGCGTCGTGGCGGCATCTACATGTGAAGCGGAATACATAGCTGCTTCCGAAGCAGCGCAGGAAGGAGTCTGGATGAAGGAGTTCATCACCGACCTAGGAATCATTCCAAGCGCGTCAAGCCCGATGACTCTATTATGTGACAACACTGGAGCTATTGTCATTACCAAGGAGCCCAGGTTTCACAAGAAGACCAAGCACATCAAGCGCCGTTTCAACTCCATTCGGAATTATGTTCAGGATGGAGACATAGATATTTGTAAAGTGCATACGGATCTGAATGTTGCAGACCCGTTGACTAAACCTCTTCCACGGGCAAAACATGATCAACACCAGAACTCTATGGGTGTTCGATTCATCACAATGTAACTAGATTATTGACTCTAGTGCAAGTGGGAGACTGTTGGAAATATGCCCTAGAGGCAATAATAAAAGTATTATTATTATATTTCCTTGTTCATGATAATCGTCTGTTATTCATGCTTGAATTGTATTGTACGGAAACAACGATACATGTGTGAATATATAGACCACAATAAGTCCCTGGTAAGCCTCTAGTTACCAGCTCGTTGATCAACAGATGATCACGGTTTCCTAATCATGGACATGTGATGTCAGTGATAACGGGATCACATCATTAGGAGAATGATGTGATGGACAAGACCCAATCCTAAGCATAGCACGAGATCGTATAGTTCGTAATGCATAAGCTTTTCGGTGTCAAGTATTTATTCCTTAGACCATGAGGTTGTACAACTCCCGGATACCGTAGGAATACTTCGGGTGTGCAAAACGTCACAACGTAACTGGGTGGCTATAAAGGTACGCATCGGGTATCACCGAAAGTGTCTGTTGAGTTGGTACGAACCGAGACTGGGATATTGTCACTCCATATGACGGAGAGGTACCTCTGGGCCCACTCGGTAAGACATCATCATAATGAGCTCAAGGTGACTAAGGAGTTAGTCATGGGATGATGGATTACGGATCGAGTAAAGAGACTTGCCATGACGAGATTGAACAAGGTATCGGGAATACCGACGATCGAATCTCGGGCAAGTACCGTACCGATGGACAAAGGGAATAACATACGGGATTGAGTGAATCCTTGACACGGTGGTTCATCCGATGAAGATCATCGAGGAACACGTGGGAACCAACATGGGTATCCAGATCCCACTGTTGGTTATTGACCGGAGAGTGGTCTCGGTCATGTCTACGTGTCTCCCGAACCCGTAGGGCCTGCACACTTAAGGTTCGGTAACGCTAGGGTCGTAGAGATACATGCACGTGGAAACCCGAAAGTTGTTCGGAGTCCCGGATGAGATCCCGGACGTCATGAGGAGTTCTGGAATGGTCCGGAGGTAAAGAATGATATATAGGAAGTCCAGTTTCGGCCATCGGGTGAACTCCGGGGGTCACCGGGAGTGTCCCGGGACCACCGGAGGGGTCCCGGGGGTCCACCGGGTGGGGCTACCCATCCTGGTGGGGCCCCTAGGCTGCGAGGGGGAAGTGGCCAGCCCCTGGTGGGCTGGCGCACCACATGGGCCCCCCCTCCCCATGCGCCTAGGGTTGAAACCCTAGGGGGAGGGGGCGCCCCCTTTGCCTTGGGGGGCAAGACTCCCCCCAGGCCGCCGCCCCCCTGCAGATCCCATCTGCAGGGCATGGCGCACCCCTAGCCCCCTATATATATGTGGGGGGGGGGAGAGGGCAGCCGCACCAAGTCTCTGGTGCCTCTCCCCCTCCCGTCACACCTCATACTCCCTCCGCAGGGCGCCGACGAAGCCCTGGAGGAATTCCAGTTGCATCCACCAGCACGCCGTCGTGCTGCTGGATCTCCGACGACCTCTCCTCCCCCCTTGCTGGATCAAGAAGGAGGTGACGTTGCTGTACCGGACGTGTGTTGAACACGGAGGTGCCGTCCGTTCGGCGCTAGATCATCGGTGACGAAGAACGCGAAGAGTATGACTACTTCATCCACGCTTCTTCGAAAGCTTCCGCTCGCGATCTACAAAACGGTATGTAGATGCACTCTCATATGCTCGTCGCTAGATGTCTCCTTAGTTGGATCTTGGTGAAAGCGTAGAAATTTTTTGAATTCTGCTATGTTCCCCAACATGTTGTGGGAAAACGCTTGCTAGTATTCAATCGTTTGCGATTGATGAATTCATCACCGACGGGTTCCCTAGTGTGGTCTGTCTTCATCTTATCAAGATCTACTTCTTGTGCTAGCTTGATGTTCCTTCTATGCTAAGTTTCCATTAATTGATGGCGTTTTGTGAACACACCACCATTTCCCGCCATTTCCTCACCTGTTTCCGGCCACTCAGCGATATTGCACATAAACCTAGGTGGCGCGCGACGCACGGAGGCGACAAGCACCGCCTCTGCCATCAACCTCGTTGACGAGGAAAATGAGCAGGCGCCACAGCCCGTCGAGGCCGAGGTGCTCCTTGGCAATGCGATGGACGACGCCATGATGCGCGTCATCACCAAGGTTGAGCAGACGTTTGGCGCATGGGGCTGGAGCGCCCCGGATCAAGACAAGCATGTCAACGCCGATAGGGTGCAGCTCGCCGCACAACATGATGGATGGCGCGCCGCAGAGCAAGCTAGGTGTGTCCGCGCTGATAGGCTGCGGCTCGCCGCACGGCAAGACCGTTGCAGCCCCGCAGAGCAAGAGGTGCAGCGTGCCGCATAGCAAGAGCGGGCCTATCGGCACTTGCCTGTTGTCGACACGGCGTTGCAGCTGGGTACACGTCCCATCAGTACCCCCATTCCTCGTCGGGAGTGGGCAGAGGCCCTTAGCACCGTACTTGCACCAGAGGCCGGCCGCGCCATACTTGCACCGGACGCCCGCCGTGACGTTCACATGGGTGGCGCCGTTCACCTTGTCCGCGGCCCTCTGGATGCCAATGCGCTGGTCCGTAGGCTCGACCACCTCCTTGGCCCAGGTATCCACCTAGGCGCAGTAGAGGAACATGGCCGTCACATCCTCGAGCTGTTGATCTCCGATGAAATAGCCAACTTGGAGCTCGAGATCGCGCTCTAGATGTACCGCGAGCGTGTCGACCACTTGGACGAACGCCTGCACGAGTTCAGGCAAAGCCAAGAGCTGATGGTAATGGTCTGACGAACGTGTTTTATTTTGTTGAGTTGTGTCGACGTGGATAACGATGTATTAACAGCAATCATAGTATTGCTTTGTTAATTTCTTTGTTTCAATGTGTTTACTGTTTTCCGTTCTTATATGTTATGTTTCAATGTGTGTATATACGCTTTTCATTCTGTATATGTGGATGATAACAGTTAGATTCAAATTAGTATACAAAAACAGATAGAAAATGGAATTCATAATATATATATATATATATATATATATATATATATATATATATATATATATATATATATATATATATATATATATATATATATAATACTAGTTCATCACAAAATCTATATAATATCATCACATATACGTGATGATACTTAACTACTAGGTACAATGCATAAAATTGAAAACAAACAATACTAAAACTAATAACCACTCCTGATGCACCGTGTCATCCCAGCGGGGAGGCAGTACTCCGCCTCCTCCGCCTCGCAGTGCTTGACGTACCGATCTGCCTCTTGCTGGCGGACGAGCACGGACAATTGTGCCATTTCGTTGGGCGCCCACTGGAGCTCCTCGTCGGTGGCATGCTGGAGCTTATCGGCCCATCCAAGCAGCGATGAGGCGCCTAGCGCCTTTGGCCTTCCTCGCAAAGTACCCGTCTATGTACACCTCCTCCGCACGACGACGCACCCGCACCCAAAGTGTCGGTGTACTAAGGTAGGGGTACCTTAGTACCCCAACTTGTGCACGGGCAGTAGCAGCTTCCCGCGGCAGGGTTTACCACGTGCTTGCCGGAAACCTTTCCGGTCCTTATTAAGCCATTCAAAAACAAAGTATACAAGACAGAAGATCAAGGCCCCGGCAAGTGGAGCCTGCCGGGAAGGTCGTCCTAGGCTCCAGATTATCACATTAACACAAGACCCTGGCAAGAGGAGCTTGCCAGGAAGACCAGAAGACTGGATCTCAGAAGACATGCCTCGGTGCACCCTGCGCCCCGGCAGGACCCGGGGAGCGACAAGCTTCCGGGCCCGGCAAGATCAAGACCCCGGCTAGGTGCTTGCCGGGGGAAGCCTGCGCTGTGTGCCCGCGCTCCAGATCATCGGCCCACGCGTCGCCCTGGGGCCCTTCCAGGGACGCGTGGCGGATGGCTGTGCAGCCTGGGGGACACGGTGGCACGCCACGGTGACGAGGCTACCGCCGTGGCGAACGGAGACGCATGGACGGGTGCTTTTGGGGTCGACGGTGACGGGCATTTAATGCCCTTGTCCCCCACTGTCAAAGTTAGGTGATGACCACTGTTCATCCACTGTTCACACACTATTCCCGCACTATTACAACTACCACCAAAGTTACATTTTTACCCTCCTCTACGTTGACACCTGTCGGTGACCCCTTGAGCTATAAAAGGAGGCCCATGCACAACGTAGAGGGGGTTCGAAACCTAGAAAACTCTCACGCTTGGTGTAGCTAGCACTGTAGTTCTTCAAGCTCACGAGCTCAATACAATCTAAGCAGGAGTAGGGTTTTACGCGTCCGCGCGGCCCGAACCTGGGTAAACTGCCCGCGTGTGCTTCTCGATCCGCTCTTTGTGCTCCCTCCGCTCCCTTACCGCAACGTACAAGGGGCTCCGGTCCCATAGGTGCTCGTGGTGGACAGTTTCCCCCGACATCTTTGGCGCGCCAGGTAGGGGGCGTCGAGGTTGTGCGAACCTGATCCGGCGCTCACGCGGGCGCATCCTTCATCAACCTCTTCAGCTTCACCAACTTCATCAGCAACAGCATGGCTCCAAAGAAGAAAGCTTCGGAGGTCGCAGGCCCGTCTGCGTCTCTTCCACCGCCACCAGAACCAACGGTGGGTGGAGGAGACACCGGCGGAAGGGTGGTTGCCGGCGAGGAAATTCACGGCGCCACCAAATCCAAGGACAAACCGGACGACCGAACCAACTCCAAGGCCTCGGTGTTCGTAGACGCGCCACGTCCATCTCAGCAGACGACAGGCCAGCAGCGCCGTGGTATAGGAGGTACCATCCGCTTGCTGGGCCAAGGACAAATCGGAGGATCGCGGGATGCTCAAGGCCATCGTCCTGGCACGAGCAAGGCACGGTCGCCGGGGCGGGAAACTGCTCCTTCTAACCCCGTTAGGAGTCCGAGCATATCCCGCTCCTCGCACCGCTCGCCATCGCTCCTCTCCTCTCCAGCAGAAGCCCTCGCAAGAGCGCAACTGCTCCTCGATTTCCCTCCAGCGGCAGACAAGGCCGACGACTGGAGGGCGACGATACAAAGCCTCATCGCCTTCGCCAACAACGACACGCCACAGCAGCCGGCGACATCGCGGCCACGGCAAGTCGACCAGACGAAGGCCGACGGCGACAAGACCGCCGGGGGTGCAACCACCGTGCACTCCCCGCCGCGGAAGCAGAAGACGCCTCCCCGCCGGATTAACGTCGACGATGACTCCACGGCATCGTCGGATCCGCGGGCTCGTCGGGACCAGCGCCAAGTCCTCGACGATCGGCGGCAAGAAGATGCTCGGACGACAATCGAGCGCCGAAGAGAAGCCCGGCGACAATCGGATCAGCGCGCTGGGACCGCTGTCGACACGCACGCGCCCGGTGAGCCAGGCGGCTTGCCATACGCGGCAGGTTGCCCTGCGTTCACCCATGAGCTGCGGCGCGTCCAGTGGCCCAGCATGAAAAACTTCAAGCCCGACGTACCCGAGAAGTACGACGGCAAGACGCACCCCTCGGAGTTCCTCAGCATCTACACCATCGCGGTGCAAGCTGCCGGGGGACGCGACGAGAAGATATTGGCCAACTACTTCCCGCTGGTGCTTAAGCCAAACGTCCGTTCTTGGCTTATGCACTTGCCGGAAGGCTCCATTTCTTCGTGGGCAGATTTGTGCCACCAATTTGTTGGCGCCTTCACGGGCGGCCACAAACCCCACGGCCAGGAGAGTGATCTCCACATCTTGGCCCAGAAGGAAGGAGAACCCCTGCGCAAGTACATTCAACGGTCCAGCCGCGTGCAGCACAACATTCCCGACGTCCACCCTGCTGCGGTTATCAGCGCGTTCCACCAGAACGTGCGTAACCGCCGCATGCGGGAAGAGATGGCCATGACCAAGATACGGGATGTCAGCGAGCTCTACGCTCTGGCTGACAAGTGCGCGCGCGCCGAAGAGGGGAGGAGACTCCCCGGGGAGGATGCTGGCACAGGGGGAAGCAACAGTGAGGATGCCGCCCCGGCAAAGAAGAGCCGGTGGCGGAACAATAGAAAGAAGAAGAGCAAGGAAGTGCTAGTCGTCGAGCAGTCCGGCAAGGAGGCTCCCGCCAAGAAGGCACAGGCTGGCGGCTCCGGCAAGGAGCCTGCCCCTGTAGTGGCAGCCGACAAGCAGGACGGCTCCGACAAGCAATATTGCAAGATCCACCGCACCAAGGGCCACGACCTTTCGAACTGCAAGCGCGTCGAGTACCTCGTAGAACAGCAGAAAGTTGAATACGAGCGTCGCGACAAGGAGAAGGCCCAAGGTGGCGGAGGAGAGCCAAGCAAGAAGCGGCCATTCAATGGCCGGGGAGGATGCCGCGACAAGGCCAAGCAGCGGCAAGGTGACCGACCTCCCCGGGGCCGCGACAAGGATGAGGAAGAAGACGACGACGACGACATGGAGGAAGGTGATAACAGCGAGCAGGAGTTCCAGAAGGCCACAGAAGTTCTGTGTGTTGACGGAGGCGCCTCTCTGCATACTTCCCACCGCCAACTCAAGCAGTGGGTGCGGGAAGTAAATGCAGCTGAGCCGCCCGTTGAGTCACGCAGGCTTCTGAAATGGTCCAGCACGCCCATCATTTTTGATCTTGAGGATCACCCTGACCGCACAACGGCGGTCGGATGCTTGCCGATGTTGGTCTCACCCACCATCCGCAACCTCAAGGTCACCAAAATGTTGGTTGACGGCGGGGCCGGCCTGAACATGATCTCCTCAGCTGTGATCAAGAAACTCCAGATCCCAGACGGCGAGCTCGAAGAAACCGGGTCGTTCCAAGGAATAAACCCGGGAAGGAGCAAGCCCAAGGGGAAGATTACTCTGCCAGTGACCTTTGGCGGGGAGCTCAACTTCAGGACAGAGAGGATAACCTTCGACGTTGCCGATATCCCATTGCCATACAATGGGATACTTGGACGTCCTGCCCTCGCCAAGTTCATGGCAGCTTCCCACTACGCCTACAATGTACTCAAGATGCCGGGGCCGATAAGCGTCATCTCTGTCCCTAGCGACAAGAAGGACGCGCTTATCTGCGCCGACAAGATCTACCGGGATGCAGCAGCCGCAGCGGAGAGCAACACACTTGCCGCTGAAGCTCCCGGGGGGAAGAAGACCAAGACCAAGTCCGGCAAGAGCTCTGGGGCCCACTCCGGCAAGCGCACCTCTTCGGAGTGCTGCGCTGCCGTCGAGGACGTTCCATCGAGCTCCACCGGCAAGTGCAAGAAAGGAATGGCCGCTCCACCGGCAACCAAGAAGGTGTCCGCCAAGGAGGATGGCACTGGTGGTACCTTCACCATCAGTGCTACACTTGACAACAAATAGGAAAGCGCACTCGTTGCCTTCCTGCGGGCGAATGTCGATGTGTTTGCATGGCAACCATCTGACATCCCCGGTGTTCCCAGGAAGGTAATTGAGCACAAGCTTGCTGTTTGTCCTCATGCGCGGCCCGTCAAGCAGAAGGTCAGGAAGCAAGCCGTGGAGCGCCAAGAATTCATCGCCGAAGAGATAAAGAAGCTAGAAGCAGCGGGCCTGGTTAGAGGCGTGATCCATCCCACGTGGTTAGCAAATCCAGTTGTCGTGCGTAAGGCCAACGGGAAGTGGAGACTGTGTATAGACTTCACTGATGTGAATAAAGCATGTCCAAAGGATCCATTTCCCTTGCCGCGCATTGACCAGATTGTTGACTCCACCGCTGGATGTGAGCTGCTTTCCTTCCTTGATGCATATTCAGGCTACCACCAGATTTTCATGGCCAAGGAAGATGAAGAGAAGACTGCATTTATCACTCCATGTGGCACGTATTGCTTCATACGCATGCCCTTTGGATTGAAGAATGCAGGCTCAACATTTGCAAGGGTGGTGCACACTGCTTTTGAGCCACAGATACACAGAAATGTGGAAGCCTATATGGATGATATAGTGGTCAAGAGCAAGAGCAAAGATACCCTGATCCAAGACTTAGAAGAAACATTTGCAAATCTGCGCAAGATCCAGCTCAAGTTGAACCCCAAGAAGTGCGTCTTCGGAGTCCCCTCCGGCAAGCTTCTCGGGTTCTTTGTGTCCCAGAGGGGGATTGAAGCCAATCCCGACAAGATAAAAGCCATCGAGCAGATCGAAGCCCCGAAGCACGTCAAGGACGTAAGGAGACTTGCAGGTTGTGTGGCTGCCCTCAGTAGGTTCATTTCAAAGTCTGCAGAACGCGCCCTGCCTTTCTTCAAAATCTTGAAGAAGGCAGGTCCTATGAAATGGACTCCGGAAGCGGAGGCAGCGCTGCAGGATTTGAAAGGATACCTGTCCTCCACTCCAATACTTGTCGCACCTAGGCCACAAGAGAAGTTGCTGCTGTACTTAGCGGCAACCAATCAAGTGGTTAGTGCTGCGTTAGTGGCGGAAAGGGAGGCAGAGGAAGAACCAACACCCCCGGCGAGCAAGTCCAGCGACAAGCAGGGGGCTCTACCGGCAAGCTCTGGCCCCGACAAGGACAACTCTGCGCAGGAACAAGGAGAGGTGCGGAAGAAGATGGTGCAGCGCCCAGTGTATTTTGTAAGTTCCCTCTTGCAGGGGGCTAGATCAAGATACTCTGGGGTACAAAAGTTGCTTTTCGGTCTCCTCATGGCCTCGAGAAAGCTGCGCCATTACTTCCAAGCACATGAGATAACAGTGGTCACTCGCTTTCCATTGAAGAGGATATTGCAGAATCCAGAAGCAACAGTCAGGATCGTCGAGTGGGCACTGGAGCTGTCAAGCTTTGGTCTCATGTTTGAGAGTACTTCAACTATACAGAGCAGAGCTTTGGCAGAATTCATAGCTGAATGGACCCCAACGCCCGATGAAGAAGTTCCAGAGACAAGCATCCCCGTCCAAGAAGCAACAAGCGAATGGGTAATGTACTTTGACGGTGCCTTCTCGCTGCAAGGCGCCGGTGCCGGCGTGGTACTCATAGCGCCCACCGGAGAGCACCTCAAGTATGTTATCCAAATGCACTTTCCCAGGGAACAAGCGACAAACAATACTGCTGAGTATGAAGGCCTGCTTGCCGGCCTCAGAATTGCAGCCGAGCTTGGGATCAAGAAGTTGATTGTGCGAGGAGATTCACAGTTGGTGGTCCGACAAGTGAACAAGAGTTACCAGAGCCCTTTGATAGAAGCTTATGTAGATGAAGTGAGGAAGCTTGAAAAGCACTTTGAAGGTCTGCAGATGGAGCATGTCCCAAGAGCTCAGAATGATATCGCAGATGGCCTTTCAAAGTGCGCTGCAATGAAGTTACCTGTGGAACCAGGGACCTTCCTGCTCAAGCTAACTCAACCATCCGTTACACCATCAGTTGGGCAAAGTAAGAAAAGAAAGTTGGTCTTCGGCGACTAGTTGCCGGCGGATCTCCCTGAAGCCGCCGCCAAGGTCCCCAAGATCAACAACCAGAACGCTGAGGAACAGTTTGCTCCTGCAGGCCCAAGGGTCTGTGCAGTTGAAGCAAACATTCCCGACGAGCCTTGCCCCGGCAGGCTTGCCGGGGGACCATCAGCTCCGGCAGAACCAGAGGTTCTTGCCGTAGAAGCTGGGGTTCCCACAGCGGCCCTCATGCCTTTAGTCCTTGCCGTTGAGCCCCGGGCTCCGGCATGGGCACAGCAGATCATCCGTTTTCTGCAAACTGGAGAACTTCCCGACGACCCAGAAGAGATAGAGAAGATAACCAGGCAGTCAAGTATGTACCAGTTCGTGGACAATGAACTGTACAAAAGAAGGCTCAATGGTGTCAGGTTGAAGTGCATTTCCAGAGAAGATGGACAGAAGCTGTTGGCAGAGATACATGGAGGCATATGTGGCCACCACATTGGCGCAAGGGCACTTGCCGGGAAGGTGTTCCGGCAAGGGTTCTTCTGGCCAGAAGCCCTCCAGGATGCAACTGCACAAGTAACCAAGTGTGAAGCGTGCCAGTTCCATGCCAAGCAAATTCATCAGCCAGCTCAAGCTCTCCAGACAATCCCTTTGTCCTGGCCCTTCTCGGTCTGGGGACTCGATATCCTCGGCCCTTTCCCCCGAGCTGTCGGGGGCTTTGAGTACTTGTACGTTGCAATCGACAAGTTCACAAAGTGGCCAGAAGTGGAACCGGTGAGAAAGGTGACAGCACAGTCAGCAGTCAGGTTCTTCAGGTCGATTGTTTGCCGTTTCGGGATCCCTAACAGGATCATCACCGACAACGGTACACAATTCACTAGTCGCACCTTCATGCAGTACGTCCAAGACCTTGGCGCCAAGGTCTGCTTCGCTTCTGTTGCTCACCCGAGGAGCAATGGTCAAGCGGAGAGGGCCAATGCTGAAGTGTTGCGCGGACTCAAGACAAGAACCTTCGACAGGCTGCGCAAGTGCGAAAGAAATTGGATAGAGGAGCTGCCGGCTGCTCTTTGGTCAATCAGGACGACACCAAGTCGAGCCACCGGATAGACACCCTTTGCTCTTGTCTATGGAGCAGAGGCAGTTCTCCCCACGGAACTCGTATACGGATCTCCTCGAGTGCTCGCTTATGATGAGCTCGAGCAAGAGCAACTGCGACAAGATGATGCATTGCTCCTCGAGGAGGAACGTCTCCAGGCTGCTGTACGAGCTGCTCGATACCAGCAAGCCTTGCGTCGCTATCATAGCCGCAAGGTCAAGGCTAGGAGTCTCGAGGAAGGCGACCTTGTTCTTCGGCGTGTTCAGTCCGCCAAGAATTCCAACAAGTTGACGCCGAAGTGGGAAGGCCCTTATCGGGTGAGACAAGTCACAAGGCCCGGCGCTGTCCGCCTTGAGACCGAAGAAGGCTTACCGGTGAGCAATTCCTGGAACATAGAGCATCTTCGCAAGTTTCACCCATAAGGCGCGGTTGCCGTGATCCGTTCCGGCAACCACCTTTTGTACGAGTCTTGCCGCTGTTGCATGTAATCCTTTGTACAAAGCCGGGCGCAGATCCCGTGCATCAGTAAAGCTTTTGTGTTTCGCGCTATTTGCCATTTCCATGCTTTTCTTCGTTATTCGCATGCATTGTTTGGCATCTTGTGCAACACACATACCCGGTAAGCATTAGCATGCCGAGAGGCCCTATACTTGTTTTCCCTCTTCTTTTTCTTTCCCTCTTAAGCAGAAGGAATATTCCTCGCGCACAAGTTTGCCGGGGGGGAAGGAGGTGGAGGATGAACCAAGTGCTGTTCAAGAAAGAGAAGCTTGCCGGAGAACGAACAGATTATGAAAGCTAAGTTACCAGAATTTGAGCAGTTCAAATTTTTAAATTTTAGTTATCTTCCTTGAACAACCACACTTTGTATGGTAAACCTGTGCGCGGAGGAACCTACCCATAGCTAGCCGCATCCTTACTTTGTTTTCGAGTACGCTCAACGACTTAAGTGAGCTGCGACAAGTGTCGCGCCCTTGCTTCGTTTTTGAGTTCGCTCAGCAAGCTAAGTGCGTTGCGACTAGCTGCGGCAAGGTTGCTTGCCGGTAAGGCCTTTGCCAGCAGGCTGCTCAGAGTCCAGCACTCAGCGCTCGCGGCAAGGGCCCCTTGCCGACAAGTTCCCTAAAAGCGTAGGGTAAAAAGCATACAAAGTAGAGGACCAAAAGCAAGGGAGATAACAATGCATTGATTGATCAAAAACAAGATAATATATTACAAAGATAACTTGTCGCAATAACTAATAGATTCATGTTCATGGCACACTTTGCAGCAGCAAAGGAAATAAAAAAGAAGAGGCATAATCTACGCGGTCGCCCTCACGCCTGGAGATATTGTTCACCTTGGCGATAATTTGGGCGACCTGCGCCTTCAGTGCCTCCAGATCCGCATCGGCCGGCAAGCTGCGGAGGACGTTGACAAGATTAATGCCAGGGTTGCGGTAGACGATCTTCGTCAGGACGCGCTCCAATGTGCCCGCGCAGAGCTGACGCGACTCCTCGGCCAGCTGCGCGGGGAGCTTCTCCTGCAGCCGTGCAAGCGCCGGCGCGATTCCCCTGAAGAAAAGGCTTAGCTTGGCGTTGTGGGGGAGATTCGGGTCCGGAGAGTACACAAGGTGCTCCACCCTCAGCGCCATCAGCTCCTTGTCGATATTGGCGGCGGAAGTGACCAGGTCCTCCGTCCATTGCTCCACCGCCCGGTTGAAGTTGTTCGCGGAGGTGGCAGCGCTCTCCACCAGCTCCCGCTCCTTGCGGAGCTCCTCCTTCAGCTTGGTCTCTCGGTCCCGGGCGGCGTCGAGTGAATCTTTCAAAGTGGAGACCTTCAACTCCAAGTCAGCGATTGAATCTTTGGCGGCGGTAAGCTCGTCGCCCTTCTTGGAGAGGCGTACCTGAAGGTCGGAGTTGGTGTGGGCGTCCTTCTCGCGCTCTACGTTGAGCGCGGTGAACCTATCCTCACTCGCCTTCAGGTACCGCTCCAGATGATCGACTTTGAGTTCCAGTTCCCTCTTGGCGGTTTCCGCAGCGACTGCGGCTTCCTTCGCCTCCTTCATAGCTTGCTCCCGGGCGGTGAGCTCGTCGTCATGGGCGTCGAGCTCAACCTTCCGCTGGTTGAGCGCTCCTTCTCGCCGGGACAGTTCTTCACCAACCAGTCGCTGCTGCTCCTCGGCCTCAGCTTTCTCCAGGAGGAACTCTTGCTGCTCTCCGGCAAGCCTTTCGCGCTCCTCCGCCAAGTCGCGGAGGGCCGCCTGGTTGGCGGCGCGGAGCTCCGCGGCGCGCTTCTCCAAGTCTGCTCCAGCCTTGGCGGTGAGGGCTTCCCGGGACTCCAGTTTCGCCTGCCTGGCCCGATAAAGGGCCAGGAGCTGCCAAAGAAGCTTTTCCTCCTCGGGCTCGTCGCTCCCGCCAGGCGCTTCAACAATCTTCAACCCCGCGGAGGCGAGGACCTCTCCATCAAAGGTCTCTCCCTCCACGGGGGCTCGCGACGAAGACCCCCACGGGACTTGTATGAAGACCCCGTTGGGGGCCTCAAGATAAACGCCAGGCTGCTCCTTAGCGGCGGAGGGATCGGCGGCTGGTGCAGCGCTTGACGCTCCTGCTGCCTCCGGGCCAGCAGTGTGGTCGCCGTTCCCCTCCCCTGCCGCGGCGTCTGCGGCCGGGGCGGTCTCCTCAGCAACGGGCTCGTTGGCTCCATCCATGCCCTCAGTGGTAGTGGCGTTGCCGTCGCCGCCGTGCACCTCCTCCTCGACGGTGACCTCCGTCTCCATCCGCTCCGGGGGAGGAGGATCTATCAGAAGAAGAAAAGAAACGATCAAGCAAATATCCAAAAATACAAGTCCAAGAAGAAGAAGCTACAAGACTCACCTTCGCGGACGTCTTCGACGACAGGCTCCCTCGCCGGGGAGTCCTCCCTTGGCGGTGGAGCGGTGGCCCCTGCTGGCGGAGGGGCGCCCGTGCCCTCCCTTGGCGGGGTGGCCATCCTCGTCGGGCTGCTCGCCCTTGGCGGAGTACCCGTCCTTGGCGGAGCGTCCTCCCTCGCCGGGGAGTTCGCCCTTGGTGGGGAGGGTGGAACATGCAGCTCCTCGGGGGTGACCTCCGGTTGCTCCTGCGGCTGCGGCTCCGCTTCTGCATAAGACAAACAAGGCAACAAGATATTAGTACAAGCAAAAACCTCAAGCGCGCCCGACGAATGGAAAGCTCAAGACCAGACTTACGCTGGGGGCTGCGCTGGGGGCTGCTCCTCGGAGCAGCGGGTTGATCCGGCAAGTTCGTCGCCGGCGCGTCCCCTGTCGCCGCGACGGGCGAGTCGTCCTCGACCTCAACCACGGGGATCTTGGCCCTCTTCGCCATCCGCTGGGTCAGGGTCCTGAAAGCAAAGCAAGAACAAGATCAGAATCATCAAGAAAGGATCAAGACAGAATCGAAGAAGTTACAAATTACAAACACTTACTCCTCTTCCTCGTCGTCGTCGCTGAGGGCGGAGAAATCGAACTCCACCTGAGGTGCTCCCGCGCGAGGAGCAGGAGGAGAAGGCTCCCTCGGGCGCTTGGCGGTCTCCGGAGCTGGGGGCTGCGAAGACCCAGCCTCCGTTGACACCGAGGCCCGAGGAGCAGGCGGAATGGCCGTTCCGCTCCGGGAAGATCCCCCTCCGCTTGGCGCTGGTGCGCGGGGCGCCTCCGTCGCGGCTTGGCTCACTCTGGTGGCGCGCGCCGCCCGGCGAACAGGCTGCTGTCGAGGCGCCTGCGTCCTCGTCGCTGTAGGCGCCTTGCGGAGGCGTTTCCCCGGCGCTTGCTTGGGACTTGCCGGAGGTGGGGAGTTCTCCGACGACGAGGAGGCGTCGTCGTCGAGTCCTAGAGATCCGCCGGTGTCTTCATCGGCCTCGACGTCTTCCTCCTCCTCCCCAGCAGGCCCGCTGGGTCCAGCATCCTGCCTTGCGGCCTCACTCCCTCCGACGGCTCTGCTCCCTCCGGCACCCTCGCCTCCTGCGGCGGCCTCGCTCACAATCCCGGGAATCCCGGCATGCCTCAGGGAAGGAACCCCGGCAAGCTCGTCGGGCGGAAGCTTGAGCAGCCTGTGGATCTCTGCCTCCTCTGCTTGGCACACCTCGTCCGCGGCCTGCGCCTCGTCGACGGTGAATCCGAAGTCTCCCGCCGCTGCGGCTGCGGCGGCCTCTTCCATCCGGGAAGCGATATAGGCTATATCCCGCTCCATGGTGGCCCGGGTGAGACCCTTGTTCTCCTCGGTCTTCTTCGGCACCTCGACCAAGTTGTCGAAGAAACTCAGTATCGCGTCCGGCGGAGGCTCTATCCAGGTGGGGTCGACACCGTGGGAGTCACACGCGGGCATCGCCGCGCGCAAGGAGTCCCGGGCAGTGCTGTTGCACAGCGGCACCACTCCCCGGGGAGATCTAAACCACTCCGGGTGGGCCGGGTCGTGCTTGAAAAGCTCCTGGACCATCCCCTTCAGCTCCAAAGCTGTGAAGTTGAAGTTCAATCCTGGGCGCAGCCTCATAATATCCGCCGCATTGCCAAATTCCCATGCTGGCCTTTTCCTTTCTTGTAAAGGGGCAATGCGGCGGCGGAGGAAATCTGCCCCTACTTCTCCAATGGTCAAATTGGCTACCCGGAGGCGTAGTATCCTGATAAGGGCGATGTTGAGCTTGCTGTCCTCCGGGGCCAACTCGCTCCAGTCTCTGCCGCGCACTATGGCTGTTGTGCGCGGCGCAGTAAAAGTCTCCGGCTGGTCCTCCACTACCCAACACCAGTCTGCGCGCCACTCTTCCCACTTGCCGCGGAGTTCTCCTTTCAGATATGAATCCTTCTTGTTCAACCGGAAGATCCAGGAGATACCGCCGGAGAGGGGAGCGCCGGCCTCTACTCTAGGCATAAAGAAATGGCGAAAGAGCGCTACGTTGGGATGGATCCCCACATAGTTTTCGCACAGATGTGCGAAAACCGCCATCGTAAGGATGGCGTTGGGGGTGAAGTCTAGGAGGTGGAGGCCGTATGTGTTCATAATGTCACAGAAAAACTCCGAGAACGGAGGGCACAAGCCGCAGTGAAAGAAAACAGCAAAGAAGAAATACCCGCCGGGAAACAAATCTCTGGCGACGGCGGGGTAGACTCTGGTGCGGGGATGAGCTTTGGTCTCCTTGGCCCAGAAGAGGTAGTACTTGTTCCACAGCTCCCTCGCGCTGAGCCTCGGCGCGAAGACCACGTTCCTCTTCCGCAGGGCGACAAGCTTCGCCGCCTGCTCGGACTTCTCCCTCTTGGCCTTCTCCGCTTTCGCCTTCTCGCTCTTCGGAGCCATGGTGGAGGCGGCGGGGGAAGGGGCGAGGAGCTCGACGGCGCCGCGGATGCGGAAGACGGCGGAGGAGGGGTGGAGGCGCGGAGCAGCGGAGAATTTCTAGAGGTTGAAGACGCAGTGAAGACGGAGGAGGGAAACTGCCCCTGCTTCCTCTGCTTTTAAGGGGGAAGTGGGGGACGCTCCGTATTTCCCATTAAAGAACGAGGCCACGATCTCTCCCACGACGCCGCAATCGACGCGTGCCGTTAGGGAGGGGCGCGGCGGATGCTGAAGGGAATCTACAGCTTGCCAGGGGCCGCGCGTGCCCGTGCACTGTTCTGTGCCTGCCCCAACAGCGCTCGGCACCGTGTGTGGCCCAGGCCCGGGGGCTCCTGTCGGTGTACTAAGGTAGGGGTACCTTAGTACCCCAACTTGTGCACGGGCAGTAGCAGCTTCCCGCGGCAGGGTTTACCACGTGCTTGCCGGAAACCTTTCCGGTCCTTATTAAGCCATTCAAAAACAAAGTATACAAGACAGAAGATCAAGGCCCCGGCAAGTGGAGCCTGCCGGGAAGGCCGTCCCAGGCTCCAGATTATCACATTAACACAAGACCCTGGCAAAAGGAGCTTGCTAGGAAGACCAGAAGACTGCATCTCAGAAGACATGCCTCGGCGCACCCTGCGCCCCGGCAGGACCCGGGGAGCGACAAGCTTCCAGGCCCGGCAAGATCAAGACCCCGGCAAGGTGCCTGCCGGGGGAAGCCTGCGCTGTGTGCCCGCGCTCCAGATCATCGGCCCACGCGTCGCCCTGGGGCCCTTCCAGGGACGCGTGGCGGATGGCTGTGCAGCCTGGGGGACACGGTGGCACGCCACGGTGACGAGGCTACCGCCGTGGCGAACGGAGACGCATGGACGGGTGCTTTTGGGGTCGACGGTGACGGGCATTTAATGCCCTTGTCCCCCACTGTCAAAGTTAGGTGATGACCACTGTTCATCCACTGTTTACACACTATTCCCGCACTATTACAACTACCACCAAAGTTACATTTTTACCCTCCTCTACGTTGACACCTGTCGGTGACCCCTTGAGCTATAAAAGGAGGCCCATGCACAACGTAGAGGGTGTTCGAAACCTAGACAACTCTCACGCTTGGTGTAGCTAGCACTGTAGTTCTTCAAGCTCCCGAGCTCAATACAATCTAAGCAGGAGTAGGGTTTTACGCGTCCGCGCGGCCCGAACCTGGGTAAACTGCCCGCGTGTGCTTCTCGATCCGCTCTTTGTGCTCCCTCTGCTCCCTTACCGCAACGTACAAGGGGCTCCGGTCCCATAGGTGCTCGTGGTGGACAGTTTCCCCCGACACAAAGCTCCACCTTCTCCTTTTTCCAGGCGGCATCACGGGCTATATAGGCCATCTGGTACCTGGCTTTCTCCTCCGCCATCTCCTTCTTGAACGCCACTTGCCTAGCTTTCTCAGCCGGCGACAGTGACTTCCATAGACAAAGATTGTACTGACCCCAAAACCAATCCAAAGT
>LR738714.1:485846917-485859369 GCA_902687465.1 Secale cereale
ACCGGCGGCGCGTAGGGGTCCTCCTCGTCGTTGCTCATCGAATGAGCGTCCTCGGTGTGACGCCCGAGACTGACGTCCCAGAAGATTCCAGAAGCTTCCCGAAGATTCTAGATGTTCCGGGTTGCCCGTGTGGTTCTTTTGTGCTTGTGTTATTTATTTTTTTTGCATTGCATCATGTCATCATGCCATCATGTCATATTTTATTTTGCATCTCAACCTAAATAAACCGTGTGGACCTTCGGTCCATTTAAATCGAGGGAAGGTGACTTCTCTTTATAACTTATAAAAGTCTCTCATTATTTTAGGGAGCTATATATTAATTATTCCATTGCTTCGGAATCACCATAACACACTTGCATAATTTTCCCCATTGTCTTTTCACTTCGAGTTTCACCTTCTAAACCTTGCCAATAATTCTTTTCCGTTGTTTCGAGGTTCCTCCGAAAATTTGAACATTTTTGGACACTTCCTTATTCAAGTTTTAGTTCAAAACTATTTGAATTAAATTCAAATATGTTTGAATTATTTCCGATCTGGCCTTTTATAATTTTCTCCGGTCGTGCTCATTTTTACGAGCCCGAGAAAATTATCATTGTGCTATTTTTCCCTAACCTCCCTCTTCTTTCTTTTCTTCTCTCGTTTGTTTCTGCCAAAATCAGTTAAATCAGGGGGCCCAGCCGCAGCAGGCCCTTCTCCCTCTGCAGCCCAGCCGCACCTCCCTCCTCCTGGCCCATCTCCTCCCTTCTCCTCCTTTCCCTCCTTTCGGCCCAACATCAGGCCCAACCGCAGCGCCCTCAAACCCTAACTCCCCGAGCCCGCACCAGCTCCCTCCGCTCCTCCCAGTCGCCGCCGCCACTTCTTTCGCTCTGGCCCGAGCACCCCTCGATCGAGCCCGATCTCCCTCCCCTCTCGCTAGCTGCCCGCACCCCCGCTCCTTCTCCATCGCGCCCAGGGCCTCCGCCCCCTCGTCCTCCTACCGGCGCCCTGTCTCGTCGCCCTCTCCTCGTCCCCGACCAGTAGGAGCCGACGCCGGCGCCCTTCTTCCTCCTCCAGCCGGCCTCGTCCTTCCTCCGAGCTGCGCCGCCCCTCCGGCTGGCCAGGAGCGGCCCCCTCGCGCTAGTCCCTCGCCCGCAGCGGGAGGCCCGATTCCCCTCTGCCCCGGCTTCCAGCGCCAAGGGCGCCTCTCCTTCTTGCCTCGCCAAGGCCTCTGCCGTTTACCAGGAGCTCGCGTCCTCAGCGCCCTGCCCCGAGCGCCTGCCCCGCGCGCCAGCTAGGGCCGAGGCCCTCCTCCGGTTCCGTCAAGGCAGCGCCGCGGCCCCGTCCTCCAGCGCCCCATCTCCCCGACGCCGGCCGTGGTCTTCCCTGTGCGGCCCTTCATCAGCAGCTCCGAGGCTCCCTCGCCTCCTCTCCAGCGAGCACGGGATTCCCTTCCCGCGACGAGGCCCCCTGCTGCCTCCTTCCTTGTCGCTGCTGTCCCGCTGTTGCTGCTGTGTTCTTTTGCCGTGCTGCGTTCTGTTGGTTTTGTGTTGTTTTTGCTGGAGTTAACCTTGACAGAGAACGGAAACGACTACCGGCGACCCGACCAAGTACCCCTTCGGACAAGTACCACTACATGTACGAGTACCTCGTCGCCCGGAGCACTCGAGAACGACAAGTACCCCTACATCCGTGTACGACACGTGTACCACGACGACCAAGTACCACGACGACCGAACGAAACGATGACAAGTACATCTACGATGCGGGAACGCCTACACTACGTCCGACGACCGCGAGTACCACTACCGACGCCCCGTGTACCACGACTCGTGTACAACTACTACCACTACTTCCTCTACCGTCGCCCGAGTACAACTACCGCCTACGGAACGACTACTTCCTCTACTTCCTCTACGATCTCGAACCGCCCCGAAACGCACGCTTCAAAGGTATAACGAGACGACCCCGTGGATGACCCGTGTGATGCATGCTTGCTTGTGTTGTATGAAATGTCTCCCGTGTGTGCTTCGTGCCCGTTCCACCTTTTGTCATGTTCCTCGGTTGCCTCGTCACCGACTCGTGGGAACCCGGTAACGGGATCAACCCACTTCCACCTCGTTTGACTCACTCCGCCATCTTTCTTTTGCCCGGACTCTCAACGAGTTACCGGTACCGAATTGTTGCGTTGCATCATTTTCGGAATCGTTGCCGTGGCACTCTTTTCTTTCCACCACGGTGACAAATGCTTCATATCTTGTTAATTGTCAACCTTTTAATAAAACTTGCATAAACTTGTTCATGTCATCCGCATCATGTTAACAACCTTTGAATGCTTAATTGTTGTTTGCTTATAATTTAAACATGCTCATGAGGATTTTCCGGATATGTTGTTGTTATTTCCGGCCTCATTTAAAATGTCTAGTTGTGTAGTTTTATTATGTTTCACCTCTTGCCATGCTAAAAACATTTAATCTTGTCTTGTAAATAATGAGAGTCAACTAAATAATTAAATGTGGTGTCTTGTCAATATGCAACTCGTTGCATATTGATCTCCACTTAACTTGTAGTATTTGTTTGTGCACTTTGCCATGCCTTGCATATTTAAACCGGACATGCATCATGCTTGTTTGTGCATCGTATGCCATGTTTATGATATGTGTGTTTACCGTGTTGTTTGTTTCTTTCCGGTTGCTTCTCTTGTTAGCTTCGGTTTCGTTCCGGAGTTGTGAGGATCCGCTCGACTGTTGCTCCGTCTTCTTCTTGGATCCGTTCTTCTCCCTTGTGGAATCCCAGGCAAGATGACCGAACCCGGATACCATTACTATTTTTGCCTCTTGCTAGTAGTCTCGATCTATAGTTTTGCCTCGATGCCCATGTCTTTCTTGTCAGCCTCCTACTTGTAACCATTGCCATGCTTAACCACCCTACCTACGCAAACCGTTGCTTGGCTATACGTAGGCTTGCTCAGCCCCTCTTATAGCATTGTTAGTTGCAGGTGAAGACCGAAGATGCTTGCTTCATGTTGAAGTTTGGTTGGGTTATATCACACTATATAAATGCTTTAAATGAAATCATCTATATACTGGCAAGGGTGGAAGGCTAAGCCTTTTGCTTGGTGTTTTGTTCCACTCATGCCGTTAGGAACCGTATAAGCCGGTATTATGTTCCTTGATTATGCGTTCCTAACACGGTTGGGGTGTATGGGACCCCCTTGATAAACCGCTAAGTGCTAAGTCTTTTCCAGCAAATCCCAACATTGGTACTATTTGCCTAATAACAAACTAATAAAAACTTGCATGGGACTAGCTATCCCTTTTATTTTAATTCAACCCCCCGGGCCAGTGCTCCACATGAGTGTTGGTCCGAAACGAGCAGACTGCGGGGCCACCTCAAGGAAACTTGAGGTTTGGTAAAAACCTGTAGGATGACTCATCCGGTCGTGTCCTGAGACCTAGATACGCGCGGCTACTATCAGGGTGACGACACGCCGGGAGGATTTGCTGGATTAGCCTTACCTTAGTTCGGTTTAACTTGAGCACGGGATTCCGAGAATACTCGGGTCTTCCCAACTATGGAGTTGCGACTCCGCGGATCGTGGGCTTGTAATGGGTCAAGTTGGAACACCCCTGCAGGGTTTGAACTTTCGAAAGCCGTGCCCGCGGTTATGTGGCAGATGGGAGCTTGTTAATTCCGGTTGTAGATAACTTGACACAATGTTCTAATACACTACCAGCGTGCGTACCGTGACTGTCAATTTCCGAATAGGGATTCGGGAGTTGAACACGGTGGGGTTATGTTTGACCGGTTTAGTTAGGATCACTTCGTGATCATCTTTCGACCGATGCTCTTCTCTTCTCGCTCTCTATTACGTAAGTTAGTGCTAGTTGCTGCTGCAGACTCTTGTTTGTTTTCCTTCACCTCATATTCTTTCTTCAGCCTTGTCCACACCCAAGGCTTAAATAGTCTTGTTACCCGGGAACGGGATTGCTGAGTCCTCTGTGGCTCACAGTTACTCCACCACACCAGTTGCAGGTTCAGCCGAGTTTGATGCAGGAGTTGGACCAGTTCTTCACCAGGAGCTCGATGAAGAGTTTGGCTGTTTGCTTGTGACGTTTCGATAGTCAGTAGTGGTTTCTACTAGGATTCGATCCTGACCTGTGGCTTTTGTTGTTTTGGTATCTTTCTTTGGATCTTCACCCGTAGTCGGGTTGTGATGTTTTGAATGATGATTGTTTATGTAATGTATTGTGTGAAGTGGCGAGTGTAAGCCAACTATCTCCTTTTGCTTTTAATCCCTCTTTTACATGAGTTGTGCAAAGATACCAAACTTGAGATCATTCTAGGATGGGCTTATATCTTTAAGTCGTGCCTCGACACGTAGGAGATATAGTCCCATCCTGGGCATTACAAGTTGGTATTCAGAGCCTTCTCCGACCTAGAAGCCCCCACTGATTGATCGAATCGTTGACGGTTGAGTCTAGGCACACACTGAAAACTTTTGAGTCCTATATTATATCGGAGAGTAGGATTTCTTTGCTTCTCATCCCCTTTCTCTCTGGTGAGGACTCCTGACGTCTACTCTTGTCTCTCCTATCTTCAAAATTTGCACAAATTTTTTTTAGGATCCCGCGAGTATTCTGGGATTGTTTCGATGTTCTTGTGACAAGGATATTGTTCTCGATGCCTCCTGTTCCCGAGGAGTTGAGCTTCGGGGTATCATTGACACAAGCATATCGCGGCAGTACTAAATACTTAAGACGGCCGACATCGAAAATCTCTCCTATACGGCCAGTGGCAAGATAACCCCGACATCACCCAGTACTGGGGAGGTAGTTCGAGAGTATTGCCATAGCTTGTTATAGTGGATGCGTTTTCGAAGGTCCGAGGTACACAGTTTCCGAGAAAGACTGGTTATGTGTTGAAGGATGGATACACCTGGATGTAGGTTTAGAGTTGATTGCGCGGTGCTTCCCGTGTATCCCCAACACCTGATTGCATAACTGGAAACTTTCGGAAATCTATAGGTGGGTTCATCTAGTAGTTCTAGGCATTCTTCCAACGAGTGCTCGATATGAAGTTTGGGGTTCTACATTGAGTGAAGTGGTTTTATGGACTTGTTCTGATCGGGAGTTGCATCTTAAAGGGTCCTTGGCTATGCTGATCCGGGGATTGCAAAACCCTTTTGTAACACGTTCCATGAGCTTTCAGCACGAAGATGTCGAACGAAACTTCTATCTTGTATTTGTTCTATCTGATCCTTGTTCCTTTTTATTTACCTTTTGCTCTCCAAGTGGTTTCTCGTCAAGCTGATGTATCTGTGGAATTCATTCGTTCAATTCTCTGCTCGGATGATGTTGTGAAGATTAGGCTGTTGCATATCTATCCTTTGTTCTTGTTTTGATTCTGGTATTCGAGTTGCTTCGATGTCAAATGTTGATTCCATACCTTTCTTAATCGGTGTTCTCATATTTCTATGAGAGTGCTATTCCTTCTTAACCATCGAGATGGTCATGCTAATTCTTCTCAACGGTGTCCTTTTTGTTCATCTCAAGTTGTCTTTGTTTTTCCCACCCTCCCACCCTTCTTTTTCTTGGAGCCAGAGAATTCTCAAATGAAGTATCCATTTTATTCATGTGATATTTCTTCATTCTTTTTCCTTCAATATTCTTATCCGGTGATTTATCGTGAAGATGCTCAAGAGCTCCAAGTTCATCATTCTTTTGTTCTCGAATTCTTCCGGTGGATATAATTCAAGTTTTCGGTGTTGATCTTATCCTTTTCCTCAGTTCACAATGCTTTCTTATTCCGGTGCCCCAAATTAATTATTCTCCTCATGCTATTCTTATCCGGAGTGCTGAAGATTCATAATTCCATTCTTAATCGTTTCAAGCTATTTGAGGATTATCATCTTATCCAAGCCATTTAATTCAACCGGTGCTATATCTTTAAGCAATCCTTTCCAACGGTGATTTCTTTGAGTGGGCCTTAACCCACAGGTCTTTTCCCAGGATCTTACATGACTCTTCTTTTTCTGGAGTTATTCTCAAATTCTTTCCAAAGTGTGACATAAGAATGATTTCCATCAGTCACATGCCTTCTCCAAGATCGTTTTCAAATTCTTGTTCATCATTGGTTCAACCTTTCTAATTCTCATTCCGGAGTGCTCAACAATTCCTCATGGCATTTCTCGTCTTCATCCTCAACATTTGAAGACCGGAGAAGTGTTTCTCTTAAATCTTGGCCCTTCTCTTGAAGATTCGTGGTTCTAGCTTCATGCCATCCTCATTATTGTTTTGATTGTGAGGAATTCTTTTCATACCCATCCGAAGCATTTCATGAATTCTTTTCTTTGTGATCCTCCGAAGGCCATCATTTCAGAATATTTCTTCGCTCTCAGTTTTCAACTTCGTCCTCCAAATATTCTTCATTGATGCCTCTTCGTTCGTCTCCATATTTTTACGGTGGTTCATTCAAATTTACTCTTCCTTGTTATCATATCAATTCATTTGTTCTTTCATAATCCTACCGGTGCTATGTTGAAGTTTATCCGAGCTTGTGCTAGATCCCTCTTTAATTCTTTCCAATGAGAATAAGTAGTATGCCAAATCCTTTGGTTGTCATCAATTTAATTGGTGAAGGAGATGCATCACATAATTCTTATTCTTGTTCCTTCAGGTGAGTTAATTCTTTTGTCTGGAGCTTTTTCATCATATCATATCCTTGGTTCTAAATTCTTCATCTTGTTTTCCGGAGCTCCAAGTTATTTCGATTACATCATTTCAACCCCCATCTAATTCATCGCAGACCTCGAGTCTTATCCTTTTCTTCTTTCACTTCCATGCTTTCGTTACCGGAGTTCTTCATGGTGGTTCATCATCATTTAATTCATCCTCGAAGGATTCATCAAGATTCTTGTTGGAGTTCAAGCATTCTTCATCATGCTTTCCAATTGTAATTCTTTCTACCTTATCTTTTTAGGTGGTGTTATGCCATTCTTGACAATTCCTTCATGTTTTATGATTCATAAGTTGTCAAGATTGAGATATTTAAAACCATCATTTCTTTCTCTTTAGGAGATCCTTTCAACCCCTCATTTTATCTCTTGGAGTTATTTTGGGTTGTATTTCACCTAAAAGCTTTCCCTAAGGATTGTTGCTATTGTGGTGCTTATAATGACCCAAGTTCTTCATTTATCATTCCGGTGAAATAAGTTTTTCATCTCCTTGTTGATCTCAACCCAATCAATTGTTTTCCATTAGTGGCTGGTTGTCACCTCTTAATTTTGAGATGTTTTCCATAAGCCCACATCAAGCTTATTCTTTTCGTTGTTGATTTTCCATCAACTCCGTTCAACCCTTCTTCGTAAAGATGCTCTTTCAAATTTAATTTTGAGAGAAGTTGTCATTTTCTTCTCCGTTCTTTCTTCCCAACGATCTTATATGCTATTCCTTCATTCCGGAGGCTTTGTGATGTTGCTCTCTCCAAACCATCATCTCGTTTTTATCGAGATCATGTTCTTTTCCCTTGCTTATCATTTAACCGGAGTGTTGTATTCTTCATTCCAGTTCTCTCATCTTATCTAGCTTTTCCTCTCTTTTAACCGGAGTGCTGTCTGAATCGTTCTTAACCCCTTGTGCCATTCTTTTAATTGTTTCGGAGGCAATATGTTGTTGTTTTCTTCAAGTATCACTACATCTCCTCAAGTTTTTGTTCTTTTCCTTCCATTTTCAGACGGAGTGCTGCCCAAATTCTGTCATTCTTATTCCTTGTCTATACCATTGCAGTTTCACATTCTTTTGGTCCGTGAGCTCTTGTTTCATGTCTTTCAACCTCCAAGGTTCTCATAATACTCCTTGTTACTCATTTTACCGGAGTGCTCTTAACTTCATTCATCTCTGTTGCATTCTTTCTTTCAACTTGTTCAACCTCTCAAGGTTCCTTGGTTTCACTCGTCTGTCAAAGAAGCAACTTTGTTTTACCTCTTCCTCTTCCGTTTTTACCCGGTGATATCTCTAGGATCTCGGGTCGAGATCCTCTGTTAGTGTGGGAGAGTTGTGACGCCCGAGACTGACGTCCCAGAAGATTCCAGAAGCTTCCCGAAGATTCTAGATGTTCCGGGTTGCCCGTGTGGTTCTTTTGTGCTTGTGTTATTTTTTTTTTTTGCATTGCATCATGTCATCATGCCATCATGTCATATTTTATTTTGCATCTCAACCTAAATAAACCGTGTGGACCTTCGGTCCATTTAAATCGAGGGAAGGTGACTTCTCTTTATAACTTATAAAAGTCTCTCATTATTTTAGGGAGCTATATATTAATTATTCCATTGCTTCGGAATCACCATAACACACTTGCATAATTTTCCCCATTGTCTTTTCACTTCGAGTTTCACCTTCTAAACCTTGCCAATAATTCTTTTCCGTTGTTTCGAGGTTCCTCCGAAAATTTGAACATTTTTGGACACTTCCTTATTCAAGTTTTAGTTCAAAACTATTTGAATTAAATTCAAATATGTTTGAATTATTTCCGATCTGGCCTTTTATAATTTTCTCCGGTCGTGCTCATTTTTACGAGCCCGAGAAAATTATCATTGTGCTATTTTTCCCTAACCTCCCTCTTCTTTCTTTTCTTCTCTCGTTTGTTTCTGCCAAAATCAGTTAAATCAGGGGGCCCAGCCGCAGCAGGCCCTTCTCCCTCTGCAGCCCAGCCGCACCTCCCTCCTCCTGGCCCATCTCCTCCCTTCTCCTCCTTTCCCTCCTTTCGGCCCAACATCAGGCCCAACCGCAGCGCCCTCAAACCCTAACTCCCCGAGCCCGCACCAGCTCCCTCCGCTCCTCCCAGTCGCCGCCGCCACTTCTTTCGCTCTGGCCCGAGCACCCCTCGATCGAGCCCGATCTCCCTCCCCTCTCGCTAGCTGCCCGCACCCCCGCTCCTTCTCCATCGCGCCCAGGGCCTCCGCCCCCTCGTCCTCCTACCGGCGCCCTGTCTCGTCGCCCTCTCCTCGTCCCCGACCAGTAGGAGCCGACGCCGGCGCCCTTCTTCCTCCTCCAGCCGGCCTCGTCCTTCCTCCGAGCTGCGCCGCCCCTCCGGCTGGCCAGGAGCGGCCCCCTCGCGCTAGTCCCTCGCCCGCAGCGGGAGGCCCGATTCCCCTCTGCCCCGGCTTCCAGCGCCAAGGGCGCCTCTCCTTCTTGCCTCGCCAAGGCCTCTGCCGTTTACCAGGAGCTCGCGTCCTCAGCGCCCTGCCCCGAGCGCCTGCCCCGCGCGCCAGCTAGGGCCGAGGCCCTCCTCCGGTTCCGTCAAGGCAGCGCCGCGGCCCCGTCCTCCAGCGCCCCATCTCCCCGACGCCGGCCGTGGTCTTCCCTGTGCGGCCCTTCATCAGCAGCTCCGAGGCTCCCTCGCCTCCTCTCCAGCGAGCACGGGATTCCCTTCCCGCGACGAGGCCCCCTGCTGCCTCCTTCCTTGTCGCTGCTGTCCCGCTGTTGCTGCTGTGTTCTTTTGCCGTGCTGCGTTCTGTTGGTTTTGTGTTGTTTTTGCTGGAGTTAACCTTGACAGAGAACGGAAACGACTACCGGCGACCCGACCAAGTACCCCTTCGGACAAGTACCACTACATGTACGAGTACCTCGTCGCCCGGAGCACTCGAGAACAACAAGTACCCCTACATCCGTGTACGACACGTGTACCACGACGACCAAGTACCACGACGACCGAACGAAACGATGACAAGTACATCTACGATGCGGGAACGCCTACACTACGTCCGACGACCGCGAGTACCACTACCGACGCCCCGTGTACCACGACTCGTGTACAACTACTACCACTACTTCCTCTACCGTCGCCCGAGTACAACTACCGCCTACGGAACGACTACTTCCTCTACTTCCTCTACGATCTCGAACCGCCCCGAAACGCACGCTTCAAAGGTATAACGAGACGACCCCGTGGATGACCCGTGTGATGCATGCTTGCTTGTGTTGTATGAAATGTCTCCCGTGTGTGCTTCGTGCCCGTTCCACCTTTTGTCATGTTCCTCGGTTGCCTCGTCACCGACTCGTGGGAACCCGGTAACGGGATCAACCCACTTCCACCTCGTTTGACTCACTCCGCCATCTTTCTTTTGCCCGGACTCTCAACGAGTTACCGGTACCGAATTGTTGCGTTGCATCATTTTCGGAATCGTTGCCGTGGCACTCTTTTCTTTCCACCACGGTGACAAATGCTTCATATCTTGTTAATTGTCAACCTTTTAATAAAACTTGCATAAACTTGTTCATGTCATCCGCATCATGTTAACAACCTTTGAATGCTTAATTGTTGTTTGCTTATAATTTAAACATGCTCATGAGGATTTTCCGGATATGTTGTTGTTATTTCCGGCCTCATTTAAAATGTCTAGTTGTGTAGTTTTATTATGTTTCACCTCTTGCCATGCTAAAAACATTTAATCTTGTCTTGTAAATAATGAGAGTCAACTAAATAATTAAATGTGGTGTCTTGTCAATATGCAACTCGTTGCATATTGATCTCCACTTAACTTGTAGTATTTGTTTGTGCACTTTGCCATGCCTTGCATATTTAAACCGGACATGCATCATGCTTGTTTGTGCATCGTATGCCATGTTTATGATATGTGTGTTTACCGTGTTGTTTGTTTCTTTCCGGTTGCTTCTCTTGTTAGCTTCGGTTTCGTTCCGGAGTTGTGAGGATCCGCTCGACTGTTGCTCCGTCTTCTTCTTGGATCCGTTCTTCTCCCTTGTGGAATCCCAGGCAAGATGACCGAACCCGGATACCATTACTATTTTTGCCTCTTGCTAGTAGTCTCGATCTATAGTTTTGCCTCGATGCCCATGTCTTTCTTGTCAGCCTCCTACTTGTAACCATTGCCATGCTTAACCACCCTACCTACGCAAACCGTTGCTTGGCTATACGTAGGCTTGCTCAGCCCCTCTTATAGCATTGTTAGTTGCAGGTGAAGACCGAAGATGCTTGCTTCATGTTGAAGTTTGGTTGGGTTATATCACACTATATAAATGCTTTAAATGAAATCATCTATATACTGGCAAGGGTGGAAGGCTAAGCCTTTTGCTTGGTGTTTTGTTCCACTCATGCCGTTAGGAACCGTATAAGCCGGTATTATGTTCCTTGATTATGCGTTCCTAACACGGTTGGGGTGTATGGGACCCCCTTGATAAACCGCTAAGTGCTAAGTCTTTTCCAGCAAATCCCAACATTGGTACTATTTGCCTAATAACAAACTAATAAAAACTTGCATGGGACTAGCTATCCCTTTTATTTTAATTCAACCCCCCGGGCCAGTGCTCCACATGAGTGTTGGTCCGAAACGAGCAGACTGCGGGGCCACCTCAAGGAAACTTGAGGTTTGGTAAAAACCTGTAGGATGACTCATCCGGTCGTGTCCTGAGACCTAGATACGCGCGGCTACTATCAGGGTGACGACACGCCGGGAGGATTTGCTGGATTAGCCTTACCTTAGTTCGGTTTAACTTGAGCACGGGATTCCGAGAATACTCGGGTCTTCCCAACTATGGAGTTGCGACTCCGCGGATCGTGGGCTTGTAATGGGTCAAGTTGGAACACCCCTGCAGGGTTTGAACTTTCGAAAGCCGTGCCCGCGGTTATGTGGCAGATGGGAGCTTGTTAATTCCGGTTGTAGATAACTTGACACAATGTTCTAATACACTACCAGCGTGCGTACCGTGACTGTCAATTTCCGAATAGGGATTCGGGAGTTGAACACGGTGGGGTTATGTTTGACCGGTTTAGTTAGGATCACTTCGTGATCATCTTTCGACCGATGCTCTTCTCTTCTCGCTCTCTATTACGTAAGTTAGTGCTAGTTGCTGCTGCAGACTCTTGTTTGTTTTCCTTCACCTCATATTCTTTCTTCAGCCTTGTCCACACCCAAGGCTTAAATAGTCTTGTTACCCGGGAACGGGATTGCTGAGTCCTCTGTGGCTCACAGTTACTCCACCACACCAGTTGCAGGTTCAGCCGAGTTTGATGCAGGAGTTGGACCAGTTCTTCACCAGGAGCTCGATGAAGAGTTTGGCTGTTTGCTTGTGACGTTTCGATAGTCAGTAGTGGTTTCTACTAGGATTCGATCCTGACCTGTGGCTTTTGTTGTTTTGGTATCTTTCTTTGGATCTTCACCCGTAGTCGGGTTGTGATGTTTTGAATGATGATTGTTTATGTAATGTATTGTGTGAAGTGGCGAGTGTAAGCCAACTATCTCCTTTTGCTTTTAATCCCTCTTTTACATGAGTTGTGCAAAGATACCAAACTTGAGATCATTCTAGGATGGGCTTATATCTTTAAGTCGTGCCTCGACACGTAGGAGATATAGTCCCATCCTGGGCATTACACTCGGGGGGCGACGACTCCTCGTCGGCGCGTGGGCAGATCGACGGCGCCATGGCAGAGCTGAGAGAGAGAGAGAGAGAGAGAGAGAG
>LR738714.1:485859527-485982447 GCA_902687465.1 Secale cereale
GAGAGAGATAGAGAGAGAGAGAGAGAGAGAGAGAGAGAGAGAGAGAGCGGGGGCGAGTGAGGGGAGGATGTAGATGAGAATGCGGGCGGACGACGTGAGCAAGGTAGTATTTTTTGGCGGCCGGAATCAAGATCGACGTGAACAGTACACATGCCTGTCGCCAGAATTTACAATGACTGTAGTTTGAATTACACACGATTGCCGCATTAGAATATGTGTGTGAACATAATAGCTCACGGTTTCCAATACAGAACCGTATCTGATTAATAACCCCCGCCATTCGCTGTCCAAACCTCGAGGCACAAAATAGAGTGCCAATCGTGTGGGGTTGGTTGTCTTGCCAGATCTTTACATTCTCTTTTTTGAACACCAGATATTTACATGGTCTGAAAATTTTTTAACTCGCAAACAAGTACACAAAAATATGATTTTTCCAACCGTTATGGTTAGGCGTTGCATGTAGATGTAGTTCAAATTTGAATTACGGTCATTAAATGGCTAGAAAATCACTTAAATGTCTTTATAAGGTCAAACAAAGTCAGAAAGGGTTCAAAATTGATGATGTGGCTTTGAATGGTGCATTTTGAACACACAAAAAGTCTGGAGTTCAAATAAGTTTAAATAAATGAAATCCATTTGTAACAGATGAGTTTTCGTCTGAAACCCTGATACTTCAAAAGAGATTGTCCATTTTGTACACGAAGTGCGTCCAGTTTTTGCCGTAACCCTCTCAACTTGTTAGCATATTCTATGTGGGTGAAATGATGATACCATGCCAACTTTCAACCTTTTCAGAGGTCATTTGTAGTGCTTTCCAATTTCAGGATCATTTAGCTTAAAAATCAGTAAATGCATCAAAAATACCAAATGAAGTCAGAAAGGGTTGAAAATTGATGATGTGGCTCCGAATGGTGCATTTTGAACACACAAAAAGTCTGGAGTTCAAATAAGGTTAAATAAATGAAATCCATTTGTAACAGGCGAGTTTTCGTCTGAAACCCTGATACTTCGAAAGAGATTGTCCATTTTGTACAAGAAGTGCGTCCAGTTTTTGTCGTAACCCTCTCACCTTTTTAGCATATACTATGTGGCTGAAATGATGATACTATGCCAACTTTCCACCTTTTCAAAGTTCATTTGTAGTGCTTTCCAATTTCATTGTTTTAGCTTAAAAAATCAGTACACACATGAAAAATACCAAATGAAGTCAAAAAGGGTTGAAAATTTATGATATTGCTCCGAATGGTGCATTTTGAACACACAAAAAGTCTGGAGTTCAAATAATTTCAAATAAATAAAATCCATTTGTAACAAATGAGTTTTCATCTGAAACCTGATACTGAGATTGTCCATTTTGTACACGAAGTGCATCTAGTTTTTGCCGTAACCCTCTCAACTTTTTAGCATATGCTATGTGGATGAAATGATGATACCATGCCAACTTTCAAACCTTTTCAGAGTTCATCTGTAGTGCTTTCCAATTTCAGGGTCATTTAGCTGAAAAAATCAGTAAATGCATGAAAAATACCAAATGAAGTCAGAAAGGGTTGAAAATTGATGATGTGGCTCTGAATGGTGCATTTTGAACACACAAAAAGTCTGGAGTTCAAATAAGTTCCAAAAAATGAAATCCCTTTGTAACAGATGAGTTTTCGTCCGAAACCCTGATACTTCGAAAGAGATAGTTCATTTTGTACACGAAGTGCGTCCAGTTTTTGCCAAAACCCTCTCAACTTTTTAGCATGTGCTATGTGGGTTAAATGATGATTCCATGCCAACTTTCAACCTTTTTAGAGTTCATTTGTAGTGCTTTCCATTTTCAGGGTCATTTAGCTTTTAAAAAATCAGTAAATGCATGAAAAATATCAAATGAAGTCAGAAAGGGTTGAAAATTGACGAAGTGGCCCTGAATGGTGCATTTTGAAAACAAAAAAAGTCTAGAGTTCAAATAAGTTCAAAAAATGAAATCCCTTTGTAACAGATGAGTTTTCGTCTGAAGCCCTAATACTTCGGAAGAGATTGTCCATTTTTTACACAAAGTGCATTCAGTTTTTGCCGTAACCCTCTCAACTTTTTAGCACATGCTATGTGGGTGAAATGATGATACCATGACAACTTTCAACCTTTTTGGAGTTCATTTGTAATGCTTTTCAATTTCGGGGTCATTTCGCTCAAAACAATTAGTAAATGCATGAAAAATACCAAATGAAGGCAGAAAGGTTGAAAATTGACGATGTGGCTCTGAATGGTGCATTTTGAACACAAAAAAGTCTGGAGTTCAAATAAGTTCAAAAAATGCAATTCCTTTGTAACAGATGAGTTTTTGTCTGAAACTGTGATACTTCGAAAGAGATTGTCCATTTTATACACGAAGTGCATCCAGTTCTTGCCCTAACCCTCTCAACTTTTTAGCACATGCTATGTGGGTGAAATGATGATACCATGCCAACTTTCAACCTTTTCCGAGTTCATTTGTAGTGCTTTTCAATTTTAGGGTCATTTAGATTTCAAAATCAATAAATGCCTGAAAAATACCAAATGAAGTCAGAAAGGGTTGAAAATTGATGATGTGGCTCTGAATGGTGCATTTTGAACACACAAAAAGTCTGGAGTTCAAATAAGATCAAAATAAATGAAATACCTTTGTAACAGATGAGTTTTCGTCCGAAACCCTAATCGCAAATGGTGGTGTAAAAGAACCACCAGAAAAGGTGCAAAACGTTTGCGATGACGGATGCATAAAAAAAGGTCAGATTTTAAAGAAACATATCTACAACATCACACATAGTTGGTTTCTAGGAACCGTTTGCGATGAAAATATTTGGGTTTATTTAAGTCTTCCCCCTTAAGCTTCCCCGGCTCGTCTGCTCCAGTGCCGGCAACCGCCGAATCCACGAACCCCGATCCCCATTCCCGCACCCCCTTCTTGCAAAGATGACACCGTGGAAACACTTCGTGAAGGCACGTACGAGGGCCACGTCCCCCCCGAGCGCCGCCGCCTGCGCCGAGAGCGCGTCCGCCTACGCCGAGAGTGCCACTGCATCCGCATTGAGCGGAGCCGCTTCCGCCGAGAGGGCATCTACGGCAGCCGATAGGGTAGTTGCAGCAGTTGAGACGGGTGTAGTTGCTGCTACGATGGAGGCTGCAAACACCGAGAGCGCTCGAGCTACCGTCGGTGCCGCAGATGTCGCCCTGGCCCGGGTGGAGGCCATCTACGCCAAGATTGAGGATGCACACGCCAAGATATTCCAGGACACCTCGGACTCCAGCATGCAACCCACGTCCGAAAAGGCGGCGATGTCCATGGAGCACCTGCTTCCTCATGAGGTCGCCGAGCGGGACCTGGAGATGCAGGAGGCGGCGGAGATCGGGGAGCGCCAGGAGGAGGAGTTGCATGTGGCCGAGGTCGAGGTAGAGAAGATTCTGCCATCGAGGAATCGGCGATGGACTACCAACGCGAGCTCTGGCGCAGCCACTACTACGAGTGCTACAACCTTGAGAGCGGCGCCGAGGACGAGGACGAGGATGCGGTCGACTTCAGCAGGGGGGACGTGGAGTCCACCAACGGTGGCATGTCGCCAGGACAAGTCATCAATGTCTCATCTCACACCGGCGATGCATAGGCCGACGCAACGGCAGATTTGTTAAAATTATGCGTACTGAGGCTTTGTTTTTAATGTTGGTCTTTTGTTAGAGCAATGTTTAGGTCAAGTGGCTCTGTTTAATTACTAAAATTGCTAAACTCAGTAAGTGTGGTATGGCTGCTGTACGCTCTTTTGTGTAACCAAATTAGCAAGCGATGTTAAATTATGCAATGACGTACCTGGGGAAATTTCCACCAAAATTTGAATTATCAAACTCATCCCATGCGCGTAAAGCAGAAGAATCGTTTGTGATGCACACAATCGTTTAAAGTGAATGGTCTAGCGGCACCGCGCGTAAAGTTTCCCTCCACATTTCCAAAATTTTGGCCTACCGCCAAAATATCTACCCCCGCCCCCTCCCCCCTTCCCCACCACTTTTTCTCCCCGACCACAAGTCACATTTCCCATGTTTCCTCCTTCCTTCCTTCCTTCGTAAGCTATAGCCGCTTCCGCGCTCTCGCCGTCTCGCATCGTACCGCCGGGGTCGCCATGATCTTCTTCCAAGACCTCTCCAGCGGTTCCTCCTCCGGCGACGACTCCTTCACCACCCGGGTATGCCTCTCTTCTCTCTCCCTCGGGCTATGACTTGGAATAAAGGATTTTTACCCGGTGGTCGATTTGAGTCATTTCTTCCTCTTGTAGCTCCCGAGGACCATCAGTGGCAACGAATGGAGTAGGGTGGCTGAAGATCTATCTGCTCGTTGTCACCATCAATCTCCATGCGTGAAGCTAGTTGCGTTTGAATCTGTGGACACTGAGAGGAAGTTTGTGGCATGTGCAGAGAAGGTTAGACCCTCTTTCGTTGTTACAAATCATTTGTTGGATGTGATTCACACACTATCACGGTCCCAACCCATTCATACCACACCTTCAACCAAATGCATCCTAAGACAGTGTTACAGTTTATACCTTGTATCTTAAATTGTTGCCATCTCATCAGCGGTGCCATTAGAAAATTATTTGGCACTGATGTATACTACACACCCATCTTCTTGTAGAAGTTGTTGGGCCTCCAAGTGCAGAGGTTTGTAGGACAGTCGCAAATTTCCCTCAAGTGAATGACCTAAGGTTTATCAATCCGTGGGAGGCGTAGGATGAAGATGGTCTCTCTCAAGCAACCCTGCAACCAAATAACAAAGAGTCTCTTGTGTCCCCAACACACCCAATACAATGGTAAATTGTATAGGTGCACTAGTTCGGCGAAGAGATGGTGATACAAGTGCAATATGGATGGTAGCTATAGGTTTTTGTAAACTGAAAATATAAAAACAGCAAGGTAGCAAGTGGTAAACGTGAGCATAAATGGTATTTCAATGATAGTAGGCAAGGCCTAGGCTTCATACTTTCACTAGTGCAAGTTCTCTCAACAAGGATAAAATAATTGGATCATATTACTAGCCCTCAACATGCAACAAAGAGTCACTCCAAAGTCACTAATAGCGGAGAACAAACGAAGAGATTATGGTAGGGTACGAAACCACCTCAAAGCTATTCTTTCTGATCGATCTATTCAAGAGTCCGTAGTAACGTTCATCTATCATAGAGTTCGTGCTAGAATAACACCTTAAGACGCCAATCAACCAAAACCCTAATGTCACCTAGATACTCCATTGTCACCTCAAGTATCGATGGGCATGATTATACGATATGCATCACACAATCTCAGAAACATCTATTCAACCAGCACATAGAATGCCAAAGAGTGCCCCAAAGTTTCTACCGGAGAGTCAAGACGAAAACGTGTGCCAACCCCTATGCATAGGTTCCCAAGGTCACGGAACCCGCAAGTTGATCACCAAAACATACATCAAGTGGATCACATGATATCCCTTTCTCACCACAGATAAGCACATGCAAGACATACATCAAGTGTTCTCAAATCCTTAAAGACTCAATCCGATAGGATAACTTCAAAGGGAAAACTCAATCCATTACAAGAGAGTAGAGGGGGAGAAGCATCATAAGATCCAACTAGAATAGCAAAGCTCGCGATACATCAAGATCTTGCCATCTCAAGAACACGAGAGAGAGAGAGAGAGATCAAACACATAGCTACTGATACATACCCTCAGCCCCGAGGGTGGACTACTCCTTCCTCGTCATGGAGAGCGTCGGGATGATGAAGATGGACACCGAAGAGGGATTCCCCCCTCCGGCAGGGTCCCAAAACGGGTGTAGATTGGTTTTCGGTGGCTACAGAGGCTTTCGGTGGCGGAACTCTTGATCTAGGTTAATTTCTGGAGGTTCCAGTATTTATAGGAATTTTTGGAGTCGGGGCCAACTAAAGGGGAGCTACGGGCCGTCCTCGAGATAGGGGGCGCGCCCCCCTTCCCAGGGCGCGCCCTCGACCCTCGAGGGCAGCCCGTGGCTCTCCTGGCCCACCTCTTTTGCTTCGGGGGCTTCTTTTGGTCCAGAAAAAATCATAGAAAAATGGCTCGTCAATTGGACTCCGTTTGATATTCCCTTTCTGCGAAACTCAAAAACAAGGAAAAAACCATAAACTGGCACTGGGTTAATAGGTTAGTCCCAAAAATGATATAAAAGTGTATAATAAAGCCCATAAGACATCCTAGAAGGATAATATAATATCATGGAACAATAAAAAAATATAGATACGTTGGAGACGTATCAGGCACCGCTTTAGCAGTTTGTGCAGCCAACTTTGCTCCACACATCCGATCAGCCAAGCAGTAAAATACTATTTTTTTATGGCACGAAAGAACTGGGCATCGAAGCAACTACGTGCTCCGGAGTCCGAGTCCCTGATTTTTTCTGCTGCATCGGCTCGCCAGTGCAGGGCACCGGTGCGAGATGTACCAGCAGTTGTCTTTACACCACTTTTGGCACACATAGGTGACGGCCTTAGTGCTATTAGTTCTATGTTACTAAATTTGTGCATGTACACACCTGTTAGTATCAATTTGTTGTCATCCAAACACTATCGCTATGCTGTTGCAGTTATATTTACCTTCCTCATAAAATGTTCAATTTGTTATATATTATACATGAGTAAGAACTTGTAGCATTGTTGCAGTTAATTATAGCTTCTGATGTTCTAATAATGATGATCATCACACTTTTATTGATTTACAACTCGATATTACAACTCGATACTAGAACAAAGTATGACTCTATATGAATTCCTCCGGCAGTGTACCGGGATGTGCAATGAGTCAAGAGTGACATGTATGAAAAATTATGCATGGTGGCTTTGCCACAACTACGATGTCAACTACATGATCATGCATGGCAATATGACAATATGATGCGTGTCATATAAACGGAACGGTGGAAAGTTGCATGGCAATATATCTCGGAATGGCTATGGAAATGCCATGATATGTAGGTATGGTGGCTGTTCTGAGGAACAATATGGTGGTTGTTTTGAGGAAGGATATATAGTGGGTGTATGGTACCGGCGAAAGTTGCACGGTACAAGAGAGGCTAGCAATGGTGGAAGGGTGAGAGTGCGTATAATCCATGGACTCAACATTAGTCATAAGAACTCATATACTTATTGCAAATATTTACGAGTCATCAAAACAAAGCAATCAACGCATGATCCTAGGGGGAGGTTGGTAGGAGTTAACCATCGTGCGCCCCCGACCTCCACACAAAGGTTTTCACTCTACAAATACCTCATGCTCTAACTTCGTCACATAGCAGTTCACCATACGTGCATGATACGGGAATCACTAACCTTAACACAAGTATTCCTCAATTTCATAATAACTCCACTAGCATGACTCTAATATCACTATCCTCATGTCTCAAAACAATTATCAAGCATCCAACATCTCATTCTATTCAATGCACTTGGTGTGATTTTTTTTACTACATTGACATTGGATGTCTATCATGTGAAGACTAGTTTCTTTAGCCTAAACACATTACCATGCTGTTTTAATAAACTCTCGAATAGATATAAGTGAATCATGAGAGTTCAACAATTTCTACAAAATATTACCATCACCGTGCTCTAAAAGATATAAGTGAAGCACTAGAGCAATAACAAACTACTCCGAAAGATATAAGTGGAGATCAATGAGTAGTTGAATAATTATGTAACTATGTGAAGACTCTCTAACATTTAAGAACTTCAGATCTTGGGATATTATTCAAAAAGAAAGCAAAACAAAATAAACTAAATTGACGCTCCAAGCAAAACACATATCATGTGATGAATAAATATATAACTCCGAGTATAGTTACCGATAAATGAAGACGAAAGAGGGGATGCCTTCCCGGGGCATCCCCAAGCTTAGGATTTTTATTATCTTGATTTTACTTGGGGTGCCATGGGCATCCCCAAGCTTAGGCCTTTGCTACTCCTTGTTCCATAGTCCATCAAAGCAATACTCAAAACTTGAAAACTTCACAACACAAAACTTAGACAAAAATTCTCGTGAGCTCCGTTAGTATGAGAAAGCAAACCACTACTCACAGGTACAGCAATGAATTCATCCTTTGTTTATATTGGTGTTAAACCTACTGTACACCAAGTTCTCTATGGTTCATATCCTCCAATATTACTCATTGATGCTTCGGAATAAGCAAACAACACACGAAAAACAGAATATGTCAAAGACAGTACAGTCTATAGTAATCTGCAGGGTTCGCCTACTTCTGGAACTCCAAAAAATTCAAACTAAATTGGTAAATTTGCGAAATTTTTATACTAATCATCAGAAAAAAGAATCAACTAAAAATCAAGATCCAGTAAAATCTGAAGAGTACTTTAGCGAGCGCTAATGATTCTGTTTTTCACAGCAAGATCATATAAACTTCACACAAGTCTTCCCAAAGGTTGTACTTGACACAAACACTAAACAAAAAATGAAACCACATCTAATCAGAGGCTAGAAGCAATATTTATTCCCTAACAGCAACAAAAACAAAAAATATAAAGTTGGGTTGCCTCCCAACAAGCGCTATCGTTTTACGCCCCTAGCTAGGCATAATGATGCTCACATAAAAGATAAGAGTTGAAACATAAAGAGAGCATCATGAAGAATATGACTAGCACATTTAAGCCTAACCCACTTCCTATGCATAGGGATTTTGTGACTAAACAACTTATGGGAACGATAATCAACTAGCATAGGAAGGGAAAACAAGCATAGCTTCAAAACTTTAAGCACATAGAGATGAAACTTGATATTATTGCAATATGTAGAAGCATATGTTCCTCCCTCATAATAATTTTCAGTAGAATCATGAATGAATTCAACAATATAACCAGCACATAAAGCATTCTTTTTATGATCTACTTGCATAGAAATTTTACTACTCTCAACATAAGCAAAATTCTTCTCATCAATAGTAGTGGGAGCAAACTCAACAAAATAACTATCATGTGAAGCATAATCCAATTGAAAACTAAAATCATGATGACAAGTTTCACGGTTATCATTATTCTTAATAGCATACAAGTCATCACAATAATCATCATAGATAGCAACTTTGGTCTCATAATCAATTGGAACCTCTTCCGAAATAGTGGATTCATCACTAAATAACGTCATGACCTCTCCAAATCCACTTTCGTCAATATAATCATCATAAATAGGAGGCATGCTTTCATCATAATAAATTTGCTCATCAAAACTTGGGGGACTAAACATATCATCTTCATCAAACATAGCATCCCCAAGCTTGTGGCTTTGCATATCATTAGCATCATGGGTATTCAAAGAATTCATACTAACAACATTGCAATCATGCTCATCATGCACATATTATATGCCAAGCATTCTATGTAATTCTTCTTCTAGTACTTGAGCACAATATTCCTTCCCATCATTTTTACGAAAGATATTAAAAAGATGAAGCATATGAGGTAACCTTGATTCCATTTTTTGTAGTTTTCTATTATAAACGAAACTAGTGATAAAACAAGAAACTAAAATATTCGATTGCAAGATCTAAAGATATACCTTCAAGCACTAACCTCCCCGGCAACAGCGCCAGAAAAGAGCTTGATGTCTACTACGCACCCTTCTTCTTGTAGACGTTGTTGGGCCTCCAAGTGCAGAGGTTTGTAGGACAGTAGAAAATTTCCCTCAAGTGGATGACCTAAGGTTTATCAATCCGTGGGAGGCGTAGGATGAAGATGGTATCTCTCAAGCAACCCTGCAACCAAATAACAAAGAGTCTCTTGTGTTTCCAACACACCCAATACAATGGTAAATTGTATAGGTGCACTAGTTCGGCGAAGAGATGGTGATACAAGTGCAATATGGATGGTAGATATAGGTTTTTGTAAACTGAAAATATAAAAACAGCAAGGTAGCAAGTGGTAAACGTGAGCATAAACGGTATTGCAATGATAGTAGGCAAGGCCTAGGGTTCATACTTTCACTAGTGCAAGTTCTCTCAACAAGGATAACATAATTGGATCATATTACTGTTGGAAATATGCCCTAGAGGCAATAATAAAAGTATTATTATTATATTTCCTTGTTCATGATAATTGTCTGTTATTCATCCTTGAATTGTATTGTACGGAAACAGCGATACATGTGGGAATATATAGACCACAATGAGTCCCTGGTAAGCCTCTAGTTACTAGCTCGTTGATCAACAGATGGTCACGGTTTCCTGACCATGGACATTGGATGTCATTGATAACGGGATCACATCATTAGGAGAATGATGTGATGGACAAGACCCAATCCTGAGCCTAGCACGAGATCGTATAGTTCGTAATGCATAAGCTTTTCGTGTCAAGTATTTATTCCTTAGACCATGAGGTTGTGCAACTTCCGGATGCCGTAGGAATACTTTGGGTGTGCCAAACGTCACAACGTAACTGGGTGGCTATAAAGGTACGCAACGGGTATCTCCGAAAGTGTCTGTTGAGTTGGTACGAACCGAGACTGGGATATTGTCACTCCGTGTGACGGAGAGGTACCTCTGGGCCCACTCGGTAAGACATCATCATAATGAGCTCAAAGTGACTAAGGAGTTAGTCACGGGATGACGGATTACGGAACGAGTAAAGAGACTTGCCATGACGAGATTGAACAAGGTATCGGGAATACTGACGATCGAATCTCGGGCAAGTACCGTACCGATGGACAAAGGGAATGTCATACGGGATTGAGTGAATCCTTGACACAATGGTTCATCCGATGAAGATCATCGAGGAACACGTGGGAACCAACATGGGTATCCAGATCCCGCTGTCGGTTATTGACCAGAGAGTCGTCTCGGTCATGTCTACGTGTCTCCCGAACCCGTAGGGTCTACGCACTTAAGGTTCGGTAACGCTAGGGTTGTAGAGATACATGCACATGGAAACCAGAATGTTGTTCAGAGTCCCGGATGAGATCCCGAACGTCACGAGGAGTTCCGGAATGGTCCGGAGGTAAATAATGATATATAGGAAGTCCAGTTTCGGCCATCGGGTGAACTCCGGGGGTCACCGGGAGTGTCCCGGGACCACCAGAGGGGTCCCGGGGGTCCACCGGGTGGGGCCACCCATCCCGGTGGGGCCCCTAGGCCGCAAGGGGGAAGGGGCCAGCCCCTGGTGGGCTGGCGCACCACTTGGGCCCCCCTCCATGCGCCTAGGGTTGAAACCCTAGGGGGAGGGGGCGCCCCCTATGCCTTGGGGGGCAAGATTCCCCCCTTGGCCGCCGCCCCACCCTGGAGATCTGATCTCCAAGGCCGGCGCCCCCCCTTGGCCCCTATATATAGTGGGGGGAGAGGGCAGCCGCACCCCAAGCCTCTGGTGCCTCTCTCCCTCCCGTCACACTTCCTACTCCTTAACGCAGGGCGCCGGCGAAGCCCTGCAGGATTTCCTGCTGCATCCACCACCACGCCGTCGTGCTGCTGGATCTCCGACGACCTCTCCTCCCCCTTGCTGGATCAATAAGGAGGTGACGTTGTTGTACCGTACGTGTGTTGAACGCAGAGGTGCCGTCCGTTCGGCGCTAGGATCATCGGTGACGAAGAACGCGAAGAGTACGACTACTTCATCCACGCTTCTTCGAACGCTTCCGCATGCGATCTACAAAAGGGTATGTAGATGCACTCCAGTATGCACGTTGCTAGATGACTCCTTAGATTGATCTTGGTGAAAGCGTAGAAATTTTTTGAATTCTTTTACGTTCCCCAACAGTGGCATCTGAGCTAGGTCTTTTGCGTAGCATCTTGCACGAGTAGAACACAAACAAGTTGTGGGCGTTGAGTTTGCTCAATTTTCTTACCGTTACTAGTCCAATCTTGATTCGGCGGCATTGTGGGATGAAGCAGCCCGGACCGACCTTACACGTACGCTTACGTGAGACTGGTTCCACCGACAGACATGCACTAGATGCATAAGGTGGCTAGCGGGTGTCTGTCTCTCCCACTTTAGTCGGATCGGATTCGATGAACAGGGTCCTTATGAAGGGTAAATAGAAATTGACAAATCACGTTGTGGCTTTTGCGTAGGTAAGAAACGTTCTTGCTAGAAAACCTATAGAAGCCACGTAAAACTTGCAACAACAATTAGAGGTCGTCTAACTTGTTCTTGCAGCATGTGTTATGTGATATGGTATGGCCAAGAAGATGTGATGAATGATATATGTGATGTATGAGATTGATCATGTTCTTGTAATAGGGAATCACGACTTGCATGTCGATGAATTTGACAACCGGCAGGAGACATAGGAGTTGTCTTAATTATTGTATGACATGCGTGTCACTGAATAAAGCCATGTAATTACTTTACTTTATTGCTAAACGTTAGCCATAGTAGTAGAAGTAATAGTTGGTGTGACGACTTCATGAAGACACGATGATGGAGATCATGATGATGGAGATCATGGTGTCGAGCCGGTGACAAAGATGATCATGGTGCCCCGAAGTTGGAGATCGAAGGAGCAAGATGATATTGGCCATATCATGTCACTTTAATTGATTGCATGTGATGTTTATCATGTTTTTGCATCTTGTTTACTTAGAATGACGGTAGTAAATAAGATGATCTCTCACTAAAATTTCAAGAATTGTGTTTCCCCTAACTGTGCACCGTTGCTAAGGATCGTTGTTCCGAAGCACCACGTGATGATCGGGTGTGATAGGTTCTAACGTTCGCATACAACGGGTGTAAGCCAGATTTACACAAGCAATACACTTAGGGTTCACTTGACGAGCCTAGCATGTACAGACATGGCCTCAGAACACGGAAGACCGAAAGGTCGAACATGAGTCATATAGAAGATACGATCAACATGAAGATGTTCACCGTTGATGACTAGTCCGTCTCACGTGATGATCGGACACGGGCTAGTCAATTCGGATCATGTATCACTTGGATGACTAGAGAGATGTCAATCTGAGTGGGAGTTCATTAAAATTTGATTAGATGAACTTAATTATCATGAACTTAGTCTAAATTCTTTACAAAATGTCTTGTAGATCAAATGGCCCACGCTCATGTCACCCTCAACTTCAACGCGTTCCTAGAGAAATCCAAGCTGAAAGACGATGGTAGCAACTATACGGACTGGGTCCGTAACCTGAGGATCATCCTCATAGCTGCCAAGAGAACTTATGTCCTAGAAGCACCGCTAGGTGACGCTCCCGCCCCGGCAAACCAAGATGTTATGAACGCTTGGCAGTCGCGTTGTGATGATTACTCCCTGGTTCAGTGCGGCATGCTTTACAGTTTAGAATCAGGGCTCCAAAAGCGTTTTGAGCACCACGGGGCATATGAGATGTTCCAAGAGCTGAAAATGGTTTTCCAAGCTCATGCTCGAGTCGAGAGATATGACGTCTCCGACGCATTCTACAGCTGTAAGATGGAGGAAAACAGTTCTGTCAGTGAGCACATCCTCAAGATTTCTGGATTGCACAACCGCTTGTCTCAGTTGGGAATGAATCTCCCAGACGAAGCGGTCGTTGACAGAATCCTCTAGTCGCTCCCACCAAGCTACAAGAGCTTCGTGCTGAATTTCAATATGCAGGGGATGGAAAAGTCCATTCCCGAGGTGTATTCAATGCTGAAATTAGTGGAGGTGGATATCAAGAAAGAACATCAAGTGTTGATGGTCAATAAAACCACTAAGTTCAAGAAAGGCAAGGGTAAGAAGAACTTCAAGAAGGACGGCAAAGGAGTTGTCGCGCCCGGTAAGCCAGTTGCCGGGAAGAAGCCAAAGTATGGACCCAAGCCTGAAACAGAGTGCTTTTATTGCAAGGGAACGGGTCACTGGAAGCGGAACTGCCCCAAATACTTAGCGGACAAGAAGGCCGGCAACGTCAAAGGTATTGATGTGTACCTTACCGGCACTCGTAGTAGCTCCTGGGTATTCGATACCGGTGCAGTTGCTCATATTTGTAACTCTAAGCAGGAGTTGCGGAATAAGCGGAGACTGGCGAAGGACGAGGTGACGATGCGCGTCGGGGATGGTTCCAAGGTCGATGTGATCGCCGTCGGCACGCTGCCTCTACATCTACCCTCGGGATTAGTTTTAAACCTTAATAATTGTTATTTAGTACCAGCTTTGAGCATGAACATTGTATCTGGATCTCGTCTTATGCGAGATGGCTACTCATTTAAATCTGGGAATAATGGTTGTTCTATTTATTTGAGAGATATGTTTTATGGTCATGCCCCGCTGGTCAATGGTTTATTTTTGATGAATCTCGATCGTGATGTTACACATATTCATAGTGTGAATGCCAAAAGATGTAAAGTTGACAATGATAGTCCCACATATTTGTGGCATTGCCGCCTTGGTCATATTGGTGTCAAACGTATGAAGAAGCTTCATGCTGATGGACTTTTGGAGTCTCTTGATTATGAATCATTTGACACGTGCGAACCATGCCTCTTGGGCAAGATGACCAAGACTCCGTTCTCCAGAACAATGGAGCGAGCAACCAACATATTGGAAATCATACATACCGATGTGTGCGGTCCAATGAGTGTTCAGGCTCGCGGAGGCTATCGTTATGTTCTCACCCTCACAGATGACTTGAGTAGATATGGGTATATCTATTTTATGAAGCACAAGTCTGAAACCTTTGAAAAGTTCAAGGAATTTCAGAATGAGGTTGAGAATCAACGTGACAAAAAAATAAAGTTCTTACGATCTGATCATGGGGGTGAATATTTAAGTCATGAATTTGGCACGCACCTTAGGAACTGTGCAATTGTTTCACAATTGACACCGCCCGGAACACCTCAGCGTAACGGTGTGTCCGAACATCGAAATCGTACTCTGTTGGACATGGTGCGATCTATGATGTCCCTCACCGATTTACCGCTATCTTTTTGGGGTTATGCTTTAGAGACTGCCGCATTTACTTTAAATAGGGCTCCGTCGAAATCCGTTGAGACGACACCGTATGAACTTTGGTTTGGCAAGAAACCGAAGCTGTCGTTTTTGAAAGTTTGGGGTTGCGATGCTTCTGTCAAGAAACTTCAACCTGAAAAGCTCGAACCCAAATCGGAAAAATGCGTCTTCATAGGATACCCAAAGGAAACGATTGGGTACACCTTCTACCATAGATCCGAAGGCAAGGTCTTTGTTGCCAAGAATGGATCCTTTCTGGAGAAAGAGTTTATGGGAGGAAAGTAGAACTTGATGAGGTGACAGTCACCCCTCCTGAGCCGGAAAGTAGCGCAGCGCAGGAAATTGTTCCTGAGGTGCCTGCACCGATAAGGGAGGAAGTTTATGATGATGATCATGAAGAAACAGATCAAGTTACTACTGAGCTTCGAAGGTCCACAAGGGCACGTTCCTCACCAGAGTGGTACGGCAACCCTGTCATGGGAATTATGTTGTTAGACAACGGTGAACCTTCGAACTATGAAGAAGCGATGGCGGGCCCGGATTCCAATAAATGGCTTGGAGCCATGAAATCCGAGATAGAATCCATGTATGAAAACAAAGTGTGGACTTTGGTGGACTTGCCTGATGACAGGCACGCCATAGAAAACAAATGGATATTTAAGAAGAAGACAGACGCGGATGGTAATGTGACCATCTATATGGGATTGACTACGACGAGACTTCCTCTCCCATAGCGATGCTGAAGTCAGTCAGAATCATGTTAGCTATTGCCGCATTCTATGATTATGAGATATGGGAAATGGACATCAAAACGGCATTCCTTAATGGATTCCTCAAGGAAGAGTTGTATATGATGCAGCCGGAAGGTTTTGTCGATCCAGAGAATGCTAACAAGGTGTGCAAGCTCCAGCGCTCGATTTACGGGCTGGTGCAAGCATCTCGGAGTTGGAACATTCGCTTTAATGATGTGATCAAAGCGTTTGTCTTTATACAGTCTTATGGAGAAGCCTGTATCTACAAGAAAGTGAGTGGGAGCTCTATAGCATTTCTCATATTATATGTGGATAACATATTGCTGATGGGAACTGATATAGAATTCTTGGAAAGTGTAAAGGCCTACTTGAATAAAAGTTTTTCAATGAAGGACCTTGGAGAAGCAGCTTACATATTAGGCATCAAAATCTATAGAGATAGATCAAGACGCCTCATTGGTCTTTCACAAAGTACATACCTTGACAAGATATTGAAGTTCAATATGGATCAGTCCAAGAAGGGGTTCTTGCCTGTTTTGCAAGGTATGAGATTGAGCAAGGCTCATTCCCCGACCACGGCAGAAGATAGAGAAAAGATGAGTGTCATTCCCTATGCCTCGGCCATAGGTTCTATCATGTATGCCATGCTGTGTACCAGACCTGATGTGAACCTTGCCATAAGTTTGGTAGGGAGGTACCAAAGTGATCCCGGTATGGAACACTGGACAATGGTCAAGAACATCCTAAAGTACCTGAAGAGGACTAAGGATATGTTTCTCATTTATGGAGGTGACGAAGAGCTCGTCGTAAAGGGTTACGTCGATGCTAGCTTCGACACAGATCTGGATGACTCGAAGTCACAAACCGGATACGTGTATATTTTGAATGGTGGAGCAGTCAGCTGGTGCAGTTGCAAGCAGAGCGTAGTGGCGCATTCTACATGTGAAGCAGAGTACATAGCTGCGTGCGAAGCAGCACAAGAAGGAGCTGGATGAAGGAGTTCATCACCGACCTAGGAGTCATTCCAAGCGCGTCAAGCCCGATGACTCTCTTCTGTGACAACACTGGAGCTATTGCCATTACCAAGGAGCCCAGGTTTCACAAGAAGACCAAACACATCAAACGCCGTTCAACTCCATCCGGAATTATGTTCAAGATGGAGACATAGATATTTGTAAAGTGCATACGGATCCGAATGTCGCAGACCCGTTGACTAAACCTCTTCCACGGGCAAAACATGATCAACACCAGAACTCTATGGGTGTTCGATTCATCATAATGTAACTAGATTATTGACTCTAGTGCAAGTGGGAGACTGTTGGAAATATGCCCTAGAGGCAATAATAAAAGTATTATTATTATATTTCCTTGTTCATGATAATTGTCTGTTATTCATGCTTGAATTGTATTGTATGGAAACAACGATACATGTGTGAATATATAGACCACAATGAGTCCCTGGTAAGCCTCTAGTTACTAGCTCGTTGATCAACAGATGGTCACGGTTTCCTGACCATGGACATTGGATGTCATTGATAACGGGATCACATCATTAGGAGAATGATGTGATGGACAAGACCCAATCCTGAGCCTAGCACGAGATCGTATAGTTCGTAATGCATAAGCTTTTCGGTGTCAAGTATTTTTTCCTTACACCATGAGGTTGTGCAACTCCCGGATGCCGTAGGAATACTTTGGGTGTGCCAAACGTCACAACGTAACTGGGTGGCTATAAAGGTACGCAACGGGTATCTCCGAAAGTGTCTGTTGAGTTGGTACGAACCGAGACTGGGATATTGTCACTCCGTGTGACGGAGAGGTACCTCCGGGCCCACTCGGTAAGACATCATCATAATGAGCTCAAAGTGACTAAGGAGTTAGTCACGGGATGATGGATTACGGAACGAGTAAAGAGACTTGCCATGACGAGATTGAACAAGGTATCGGGAATACTGACGATCGAATCTCGGGCAAGTACCGTACCGATGGACAAAGGGAATGACATACGGGATTGAGTGAATTCTTGACACAGTGATTCATCCGATGAAGATCATCGAGGAACACGTGGGAACCAACATGGGTATCCAGATCCCGCTGTCGGTTATTAACCAGAGAGTCGTCTCGGTCATGTCTACGTGTCTCCCGAACCCGTAGGGTCTACACACTTAAGGTTCGGTAACGCTTGGGTTGTAGAGATACATGCACATGGAAACCCGAATGTTGTTCGGAGTCCCGGATGAGATCCCGGACGTCACGCCCGGAATGGTCCGGAGGTAAAGAATGATATATAGGAAGTCCAGTTTCGGCCATCGGGTGAACTCCGGGGGTCACCGAGAGTGTCCCGGGACCACCGGAGGGGTCCCGGGGGTCCACCGGTTGGGGCCACCCATCCCGGTGGGGCCCCTAGGCCGCAAGGGGGAAAGGGCCAGCCCCTGGTGGGCTGGCGCACCACTTGGGCCCCCCTCCATGCACCTAGGGTTGAAACCCTAGGGGGAGGGGGCGCCCCCTATGTCTTGGGGGGCAAGATTCCCCCCTTGGCCGCCGCCCCACCCTAGAGATCTGATCTCCAGGGCCGGCGCCCCCCCCCCCTTGGCCCCTATATATAGTGGGGGGGAGAGGGCAGCCGCACCCCAAGCCTCTGGCGCCTCTCCCCCTCCCGTCACACTTCCTACTCCTTAACGCAGGGCGCCGGCGAAGCCCTGCAGGATTTCCTGCTGCATCCACCACCACGCCGTCGTGCTGCTGGATCTCCGACGACCTCTCCTCCCCCCTTGCTGGATCAAGAAGGAGGTGACATTGCTGTACCGTATGTGTGTTGAACGCGGAGGTGTCGTCCGTTCGGCGCTAGGATCATCGGTGACGAAGAACGCGAAGAGTACGACTACTTCATCCACGCTTCTTCGAACGCTTCCGCACGCGATCTACAAAAGGGTATGTAGATGCACTCCAGTATGCTCGTTGCTAGATGACTCCTTAGATTGATCTTGGTGAAAGCGTAGAATTTTTTTGAATTCTGCTACGTTCCCCAACAATTACTAGCCCTCAACATGCAACAAAGAGTCACTCCAAAGTCACTAACAGCAGAGAACAAACGAAGAGATTATGGTAGGGTACGAAACCACCTCCAAGCTATTCTTTCTGATCGATCTATTCAAGAGTCCGTAGTAACGTTCAATCTATCATAGAGTTCGTACTAGAATAACACCTTAAGACGCCAATCAACCAAAACCCTAATGTCACCTAGATACTCCGTTGTCACCTCAAGTATCCATGGGCATGATTATACGATATGCATCACACAATCTCAGAAACATATATTCAACCAACACATAGAACTTCAAAGAGTGCCCCAAAGTTTCTACCGGAGAGTCAAGACGAAAACGTGTGCCAACCCCTATGCATAGGTTCCCAAGGTCACGGAACCCGCAAGTTGATCACCAAAACATACATCAAGTGGATCACATGATATCTCATTGTCACCACAGATAAGCACGTGCAAGACATACATCAAGTGTTCTCAAATCCTTAAAGACTCAATCCGATAGGATAACTTCAAAGGGAAAACTCAATCCATTACAAGAGAGTAGAGGGGCAGAAGCATCATAAGATCCAACTAGAATAGCAAAGCTCGCGATACATCAGATCGTGCCATCTCAAGAACACGAGAGAGGGAGAGATCAAACACATAGCTACTGATACATACCCTCAGCCCCAAGGGTGGACTACTCCTCCCTCGTCATGGAGAGCGCCGGGATGATGAAGATGGACACCGGAGAGAGATTCCTCCCTCCGGCAGGGTCCCAGAATGGGTGTAGATTTGGTTTTCGGTGGCTACAGAGGCTTTCGGCGGCGGAACTCCCGATCTAGGTTAATTTCTGGAGGTTCCAGTATTTATAGGAATTTTTGGAGTCGGGGCCAAGTAAAGGGGAGCTACGAGCCGTCCTCGAGATAGGGGGACGCGCCCTCCACCCTCGAGGGCAGCCCGTGGCTCTCCTGGCCCACCTCTTTTGCTTCGGGGGCTTCTTTTGGTCCAAAAAAATCATAAAAAATTGGCTCGTCAATTGGACTCCGTTTGATATTCCTTTTCTGCGAAACTCAAAAACAAGAAAAAAAACAGAAACTGGCACTGGGCTCTGGGTTAATAGGTTAGTCCCAAAAATGATATAAAAGTGTATAATAAAGCCCATAAGACATCCTAGAAGGATAATATAATAGCATGGAATAATAAAAAATTATAGATACGTTGGAGACGTATCAGGCACCGCTTTAGCAGTTTGTGCAGCCAACTTTGCTCCACACATCCGATCAGCCAAGCAGTAAAATACTATTTTTTTTATGGCACAAAAGAACTGGGCATCGAAGCAACTACGTGCTCCGGAGTCCGAGTCCCTTATTTTTTCTGCTGCATCGGCTCGCCAGTGCAGGGCACCGGTGCGAGATGTAGCAGCAGTTGTCTTTACACCACTTTTGGCACACATAGGTGACGGCCTTAGTGCTATTAGTTCTATGTTACTAAATTTGTGCATGTACACACCTGTTAGTATCAATTTGTTGTCATCCAAACACTATCGCTATGCTGTTGCAGTTATATTTACCTTCCTCATAAAATGTTCAATTTGTTATATATTATACATGAGTAAGAACTTGTAGCATTGTTGTAGTTAATTATAGCTTCTGATGTTCGAGAATTTGGTTGTTATCTCAGTAGCAATCAATTCATTTGCACATTGATCTTTTTGAGAAGATATATCATAATTAAAATGTTTCTTTAGTTTTTCAAAATAAGCATTAGTGATTTTCTATGTTGCTATAAACCCATTTCCCCAACAATTGTTACTGATCTAGTTTTAAATATTATAAAAATTAATGGAAGTGTTCTTACTTGGAGTGGGTTGATCAAGAGTCGCCATAGTCTTTGAAGATGTGCCTAGCGAAGCTCTGGAGCAATTATGAGGAAGAGAACAGACGTAGGCTTAGAGAAACTGTTGTCAACGGTGAAGAATATTGGAAGATGCGGGATAAAAAGTGGAAGGTGGAGAATGAGCTCCTATTTTTTAAATCAGACTTTGCTAAGATGGTGTTGGTGAAGGAGGAGCCACTTTACCAGTTGGCCCATGCAAAACAGGTTCTTACTTAACTGAAAGCAGAGGTGGATAAGACGAGCTCCAATGATCTCGATTAGGGAAATGAATATATTGTTCTAATATTGTTCTTATGAAGTTGAACTAGCTATATGTTGTACTGTGTTGTTTTCATTTAGCTATCATATTGTGATGTTATGATATATTTATGTGCCTGATACGAAATTGGCAAATACCTGTTCGATATGAAATGTGAATTTGCGTAATACTAGAATTATTAATTGTAAACTAATAAACCTGTTAAATGTGTCATGGATCTTTGGAAACGGTTCTAGCAGTAAAAGAGCTTGTGATGGATAGACCAATGCCACACAGTTTTCTTCATCAAATCGTGTGTGATGTAGTTGATAAAAGCAAACAATTAACCAAGGTAGAGCGTGTGTGATAGTTACACCTTTCACACACGAGCCTACACATAAAACTGTGTGGGATGTACATATGAATGGAAGCGTTTTCCCTGGATTGACTGTGTGGGTTGTACATAAGAACGGAAACATATTCCTTGGATTGACTGTGTGCGATATACATACGAACGGTAATGTTTTCCCTGGATTGACTGTGTGGGATGTACATAAGAACGGAAACGCATTCCTTGGATGGACTGTGTGTGATACACATACCTACGGAAATGTTTTTCTGGGATTCACAGTGTGGGATGTACATACCTACAGAAATGATTGGGTTACAATGCCTCACCTGATCGCACACGAGCTCATTTGGTGTCCCAGGAGGGCCTATCCCCAACGATTTCTAGGTCGTTTGGGAAGGACCCCCCTATTGCCTACACTCACTAGGCGACGGTTCCAAATGCCGTCGCGGAAAGGGCTTTAAAACTGTTTGTATACCACTGACGCGTACTAGTGAGTATTAAATACGTAGATGCATTTAGTATGCAATGTTAAATTATAATTTAGTGATTTGTTACAATATGGGATGATAAGGCTTTGCATTGATTTATACTAACTAACATATCTTACGAGTTCTTGTTGAGTTTTTGTGTGGATGAAATTATTAAGAATTAGGGAAACCGCGTTATGAGAGGAATGAAGAAGACACGAGAGCTAAAGATTGGGGATGCCCAAGGCATCCCAATATAATATTTCAAGAAATCTCAAGCAGCGAAGCTTGGGGATGCCCTGGTAGGCATCCCACACTTCTTCATCAACAATTATCGGTTAGCCTCGGTTGAGCCTAAGTTTTTGCTTCTTCACATGATGTGTGCTTTTGCTGCAATGTTATTTTATTTTGTTCTGCTTGTTGTTTTAATAAAATACTTAAATCTGAAAGTTTTTAAATGAGAGAGAGTCCTCAAATAGGTACCCATTTACTTTAACTACTCGCTTGATCTTCACTTATATCTTTTTGGAGTAGTTTGTTATTTACTCTTGTGCTTCACTCATATCCTATGAGTAAATTGTTGAATGAATTAAATATCATGAAGTTGAAATTATATGTTCATCTCATGCTTAGTAGTACCTTCACATTTGGTTTAGAAAGTGAAATCTTTGGGAGCTAGACAATCACAATATTGGTCATACAAGCAATTCATGAATGATTAGTATAAGGAACAGAACTTCCACATACACATATCTCTACCTAATATTAAAGCGAGGATTGTTTATCCACTTTTTTGGCCCAGTCAATTGTTTTATACGTCACCCCTTTTTTGTACATCATCCTGTTTTTTCACCCGCAAAAACAAAGTGCTTCAGGTGGGACTCGAAACCAGCTCACGAGAAAAAACACGCCCGTACTAACCAATCCACCTACGTAATGCGCTATTTGCGAAACAAGAGGAAGATCTCCTTTTATATATTGTTTAAACGAATTTGTTAAACAAAACTTACAAGGAAGGAAATGCGATAAATGGAGGAGTTTTGTTGTTATGAGTTTGGAAGGAAAGCAAAAAAAAACAATAAATTATCATCCTTATGACAAGGCGGGAAGGGAATTAATTAAATTAAAGGAAAGAATAAAAGATAGAATAAATTCCATCCTTCATGATAACGCGGGACGGGAAGGAATTAAAGGAAAGAATGAAAGAAGGAAAAAAGAAAATTTCCCTATTATATTGTATGAGGCGAGAAGGAAGGAATTAAAAAAGAAATAAATTTCACAAGGAAAGAATAAAATAAAGAATAAATTTAACTAATTATGTGAGGCATGAAGGGAAGAAATTAAAGAGGATTTTTTTTTGCTCGGAACTAAAATAAGAAATCAAAATTTCACTGTTAAGGAAATAACAGAACATGTATGTGTAGTTGAAGTACACAAAGAATTACAAGCTGGTGCACGTAGGGGCTTGAGAAATCGGCATGGTGATTGTGATGACCAAGATCACTGCAAGGGATTTATCATGATGAAATAGGTGGGCAAGTGATCAAGATGAACGATGATGACGAAGAGGAAAAGTGACAACACAGATGACTCACTATGGGTGTGCGACTCACTATGGGTGTGCGCGGGTTTGTTTCTCCCATTGCAACGCACGGGCATTTGTGCTAGTATATTATATTGGACATCCTCTATGTTTGTGAATACCCATTAATTGTTTTCAAGCTTGAGAAAATTAGTTTAAGTTGGACAAGGAAGACAATATAATGAGTTGTGGTTGTGTATATTTGTATAGAAGTTATGTTGTTATGGATCCTCCAACATGTGGTGTTTCCTTAGGATCTTTTGCGAGCCAAAAATTCATACTAAGTAGAGATACTACTTTTGCATCAAAAAAACCTTAAACCCAGTTTCTTGCCATGAGTGTCCATCATATCTACTTATGGATAGAATAAGATCCTTCAAGTAAGTTGGCATCGATGCAAAAAAGCAATAAAAATTGCTCCTAAATAAGTATGTTTTTTGGTGCAAGGGAAAGTAAGCGTTGTACGAACTTGTGATGGTAAAGAAATAAAAGTGATGGACTTCTTAATAAAGGTTGCTATCACAAGGGGAAATATAACATGACATTCCTTTGCATTAAGAGCTTGCGCATCAAAAAAAAGTGCATGACAACCTCTGCTTCCCTCTGCGAAGGGCCTATCTTTTAATTTTCAGTATTTAATTTTATGCAAGAGTCAATAGTATGCATTATAATTTCAACCTAAATTATTCTCTAGTTGGCAAGCATCATGTGGTGGGGAAAGATCTAGGCACATATGGTCAGTCAAATATATTTGATCATAAATTATTATTGTTGACAATTATCTCTATGATAAATGAGTTGGGAGGTGAAACATTAAGACCCTATCTTTCTGTGTGTTACATGGATGCCATTTGTTCTAAAAATATTCTTTGAGTACTAGCAATCATGGAAGACTATATCATGATTGAGTATGTGAATCTCTTACTTAGACTTTGTTGAGAATAAGTTGAATTGCAATTGTTTGGTGACTAAGAACATAGGTTGCTAAGTTCCAAGAGAATTCATTATGTGAACCATAACATGTGAATTGATTGAGAATTTACCATGATGATTTTTATAAGAAAGATTTGTTGTTATGATGCTAGGGAAAGTGAAATTGTCATTGATCAAACTTATGCACCATGCTAGCATTCACACTTCATAAATTATTTCTTTTATCATTTACCTACTTGAGGACGAGCAAGAATTAAGCCTGGGGATGCTGATATGTCTCCAGCGTATCTATAATTTATGAAGTATTTCTGCCATGTTTACAACATTTTATATGGTTTTGGTATGATTTGATTGGCACTAACCCGGACTTACGTTGTTTTCAGCAGAACTCCCATGGCGTTGTTTTTTGTGCAGAAATAAAAGTTCTAAGAATTGGACGAAACTTTTTGGAGAACTATTTTGGAATAAAGAAAAATATTGGAGCAAAGACCCATTTGAGGGGGGGGGGTTGCTGCCCACTAGGCACTAGGTCGCGCCACCCCCTCTAGCACACTCTGGTGGTTAGTGGGCCCCTTGGAGCCCATCTCAGTGTGAGATTGATGCCAAAACATCATATAAATACAAAAACCCCAGAAATAACCCTTGATGAGAAGTTTCGCCACCGCAAACCTCTCTATCCAGAAAAACTCGATCGGAACCCTATTCCGGCACCTGTCGGAGGGGGAAATCATCACCGAAGGCCATCTTCATCATCCTGGCGGCCACCATGATTTTGAGGGAGTAGTCCACCCTTGGGGCTGAGGGTTTGTACCAGTAGCTATGTGTTTGACATATATATATATATATATATATATATATATATATATATATATATATATATATATATATATATATATATATCATGCTCTTGATTTGGCATGATCTTCATTTACCACGAGCTTTGTTAATATAGTTGGATCATATGGTGTTTTCCCCCTCTCTATCTTGTTGTGATGAATTGATTTTTTACCTTTGAGGTTTCACTTTTATTGGGTTGAACACTTTTATGGATTTGAGAACACTTGATGTATTTCGTGCATATGAATACCCTGGTGACAATGGGGTGTCATACCGATTCACTTGATGTATGTTTTGGCATTCAACTCACGGATTCCTGAGGTGACATTGGGGTAATCTATGCATAGGGGTTGATGCACGTTTTTGTCCTACATTCTCCTGTAGAAATCTTGGGGCACTCTTGAACTTCTTTGTGTTGGATTGAATATTATGAATATGAAGTTATTTGATGTTTATCACATAATCAACTCACGGATACTTGTGGTGACTTTGGAGTATCTAGGTGACATTCGAGTTTGTTGATGTGTGTCATATGGTGTTATTTTAGTACGAACTCTAGGGTTGTTTTTGACACTTATAGGAATTGCTCAAAAGATTGATCGGAAATAATAACTTTGAGGTGGTTTAATACCATACAAACAATTTATTCTTATGTTCTCCACTAGAAAAGAACTTTGGAGTGATTCTTTATCGCACGTCGAGGGATTGCCATATGATCTAATTATGTTAGCACTGTTGAGAGATTGCACTAGTGAAAGTATGAACTGTAGGTCTTGTTTCTAAGCATTGCAATACCGTTTGTGCTCTATTTTATCATTTGCTACCTTGTTGTTTTTATATATTCATATTACAAAAACCTATATCTAATATCCATATTACACTTGTATCATCATCTCTTCGCCGAACTAGTGCACCAATACAATTTACCATTGTATTGGATGTGTTGCGGACACGAGAGACTCTTTCTTATTTGCAGGGTTGCTTCAGAGAGACCATCTTCATCCTACGCCTCCCACGAATTGATAAACCTTAGGTAATTCACTTGAGGGAAATTTGTTGTTGTCCTACAAAAATCTGTGCTTGGAGGCCCAACAGGAGTCTACAAGAATAAGTTGCGTAGTAGACATCAGCACATAAAGCAAATCCTTCACCAGAAAGGTAGTCCTTGGATCTTCTCCTTCAGCCAATAGCTTCGTTAGCTCTTGGATCAAATGATGTGGTAGTTTTGGTTCTTCATAAATTTTCTTGGCTTCTTCAAGGGGTGGATCTACTGGAAGAGCACGAAGAAGTTCTTCCATAAACTCCTGCAAAATATTAGTCTCTTCTTGGACAGCGGAGACTTTCTCAATAAATGCATTAATATCAGCATTATATTCATAATTATGATAGCAATATTTAAGTATAACAAACAATTTAGGTCTATAAACAATATCGTCATTATCGTCATACTTTTCAAACAAAGATTCGATTTCATAAGCACCCTTAAAAGAAACAAATTCTTCTATTCATTCCACATCATAGTAAACATACCATTAGCATAAGAATCCAAGGTTTCATTATCATTAAATTTTCATGAAAGGGGAAGGTGTGGAACCTTCATCCTAGAGCAACAAGTAATATCATATCTCAAGCATAGTTCCTGAGCATAAAATGCAACATATGAATTTGATCGCATAACAATTTCCCTTTTTGAGTCAAGCGATAATCCTTAAAGTATTCACATTGATCCAATGTTACTCCCATTATCAAGTTGAATGGGGTTTTCTCAGAATTATCAAAGTGGTGTTTAATATATTTCACATCACTAGCATCGAGAGTTTTAGGAGGTTCCCCATCTCCATGAGTAGCAAGTACACCTTTTTTTGGTATTTCGTGTTCAATATCAATAAGTAAAGATAGAGAACAACTTAGAACAAAAATAAAATCTACTTAGTGATAAAGTAAACAAGCACACACAAGAATATTCACCCCATGTTGTTGCTCCCCGGCAACGGCTTCAGAAAAAGGTCTTGATAACCCACAAGTGTAGGGGATCGTTTGTAGCCTTTTTTGATAAGTAAGACTGACGATTCGCAACGAGGAGCTAAAGGTAGAACAAATATTCCATCAAGTTCTATCGACCACCGATACAACTCTACGCCCACTTAATGTTTGCTTTATCTATAACAAGAATAAAACTAGAAGTACTTAGCGAGAATAAAACTAAGAATAAATTACAAGATAATAAACTTAGTAATGTAGTAGCAAGCTTTTTGTAACACAAGAGAAACATTTGTCCCTAGGCAATCGATAACTAGATCGGTAATCATTCTTGCATTTTATATGAGGGAGAGGCATGAGCTAACATACTATCCGTACTTGGATCATATGCACTTATGATAGGAACTCTAGCAAGCATCCGCAACTACTAAACATCATTAAGGTAAAACCGAACCATACCCTTAAGTATGAAGTCCTCTTTACTCCCATACGCAACAACCCCCTTACTCAGGCGTAAGTTTCTGTCACCCTAGCCACACACTATAAGAGAATCATGAACATATTGCAACACCCTACAGCGGGGATCCCTCACGTTTGTGCAAGACTGCTACTTCTCGAGCTTGCGTTGTATTCCCTCGAAGAGGAAAGGGAGATGCACCATAGTAGCGTAAGTATTTCCCTCAGTTTTTGAGAACCAAGGTATCAATCCAGTAGGAGACCACGCACGAGTCCCTCGCACCTGCACAAACAAATAAGAACTTCGCAGGCAACGCGATAAGGGGTTGTCAATCCCTTTACGGTCACTTACGAAAGTGAGATCAACAAATATAAGTTAAGCATGAGATTTCAACAATTTCTACAAAATATTACCACCACCGTGCTCTAAAAGATATAAGTGAAGCACTAGAGCAAAAACTATTCAACTCAAAAGATATAAGTGAAGCACATAGAGTGTTCTAATAATTTCTAGGACATATTTAACTCTCTCAAATAGGTGTGTCCAGCAAGGATGATTGTGGAAAACTAACAAGCAAAGACTCAAATTATAAAAGACACTCCAAGCAAAACACATATCATGTTGCGAATAAAAATATAGCTCCAAGTATAGTTACCGATGGATGAAGAAGAAAGAGGGGATGCCTTCTCGGGGCATCCCCAAGCTTAGGCTTTTGATTATCATGAATTTACTTGGGGTGCTATGGGAATCCCCAAGCTTATGCCTTTGCTACTCCTTGTTCCATAGTCCATCAAAGCAATACTCAAAACTTGAAAACTTCACAACACAAAACTTAGACAAAAATTCTAATGAGCTCCGTTAGTATAAGAAAGCAAACCACTACTCAAAAGTGCAGCAATGAATTCATTCTTTGTTTATATTGGTGTTAAAACTACTGTACTCCAACTTCTCTATGGTTCATATCCTCCAATACTACTCATAGATGCATCGGAATAAGCAAACAACACACGAAAAACAGAATCTGTCAAAAACAGAACAGTCTGTTGTAATCTGCAGGTTTCGCCTACTTCTGGACTCCAAAAAATTAAAACTAAATTTGTAAATTTGAGGAATTTGTCTAAAAATCATCTTCAAAAAGAATCAACTAAAAAGCACGCTCCAGTAAAATCTGAAGACCACTTTATCGAGCGCTAATGATTCTGTTTTTCACAGCAAGATCACATAAACTTCACACAAGTCTTCCCAAAGGTTCTACTTGGCACAAACACTAAACAAAACATGAAACCACATCTAATCAGAGGCTAGATGAAAATTTTATTCCCTAACAGCAGAAAAAACAAAAAAAAACAAAAAATTGGGTTGCCTCCCAACAAGCGCTATCGTTTTACGCCCTTAGCTATGCACGATACAAGATAAAACTAGGTATTGCCATCCTTGGAAGGAAATTCTTTGATTAAGCACTTATGATTCTTGGGCACTTCTTTGTCCATTTGAATAGTCAAACTCTTGGGCAAGAAATCAAGAAATTCTAAAGTGTCAAAAGGGTCTCTTGCAAAAGTAAGAAAATTAGGGTGAACACTTATGGATTTGAGATCCGCAATTCTAGATGTTTTACCCTTGTCTTTAGGGACATACATGAACTTAGATAAGTTATTAGGAGTATTTGGAGTAGTTTTTATAGCGGAAAGAGCAGAACCCACATTACTGATAACATCCTCAAGCTTATTCATTCTAGTAGAATCCTGATCTAGCTTATCTTTAACTAGGGGCTCCTTTTCCTTAAGATTTTTCAGAACAACTCCTACCTTCGATCCATATTGGGTGATTTCATTATGGATTTTTCTATGCAAGTTTTATACCAATTCTACCATAGCAACTTTGTTTTCAATCATCTCTAACCTTTGCATAACATGCGCCAAAGTTAAAATGGTCCCATTAACCATAAGAGGTGGTGAGCCAAATAATTCAGTCATAGCATTATAAGAATCAACGGTGTGGCTACCCAAGAAATTCCCTCCGGTAATGGTATCTAAGATGAATCTATCCCACGGAGTTATGCCAACATAAAAATTGCGAAGAAGCACGGAAGTGGAAAACTTCCTGTTAGATCTATTTTGAGCATTGCAAATTCTATACCAGGCATCTTTTTAAGTTTTCTTCCTCCCTTTGTTTAAAGTTAAGGACCTCACTATCGGGAGTGGTGATAATGATAGGTGTGCTAGACATTATGACAAGCAAGCAAGCAACACACGAGCAAACAAGAAGCAAGCGAACGATAAACACACGGCGGAAGAAGGGCAAATAAAACGGCAAGGGTGAAGTGGGGGAGAGGAAAACGAGAGGCAAATAAATGTAATGCGAAGGATAAGGGTTTGCGATAGGTACTTGGTATATGACTTATGCGTAAGCCTCCCCGGCAACGGCGCCAGAAATTCTTCTTGCAACTTCTCGAGCTTGCGTTGTATTCCCTCGAAGAGGAAAGGGAGATGCAGCACAGTAGCGTAAGTATTTCCCTCAGTTTTTGAGAACCAAGGTATCAATCTAGTAGGAGACCACGCGCGAGTCCCTCGCACCTGCACAAACAAAGAATAAATTACAAGATAATAAACTTAGTAATGTGGTAGCAAGCTTTTTGTAACACAAGAGAAACATTTGTCCCTAGGCAATCGATAACTAGACCGGTAATCATTATTGCAATTTTATATGAGGGAGAGGCATGAGCTAATTGAAGGAAATATGCCCTAGAGGCAATAATAAAGTTGTTATTTATATTTCCTTATATCATGATAAATGTTTATTATTCATGCTAGAATTGTATTAATCAGAAACTTAGTACATGTGTGAATACATAGACAAAACAGAGTGTCCCTAGTATGCCTCTACTAGACTAGCTCATTGATCAAAGATGGTTATCTTTCCTCACCATAGACATGAGTTGTCATTTGATCAACGGGATCACATCATTAGGAGAATGATGTGATGGACAAGACCCATCCGTTAGCTTAGCACTATGATCGTTTGGTTTTACTGCTATTGCTTTCTTCATGACTTATACATGTTCCTATGACTATGAGATTATGCAACTCCCGAATACCGTAGGAACACCTTGTGTGCTATCAAACGTCACAACGTAACTGGGTGATCATAAAGATGCTCTACAGGTGTCTCCGAAAGTGTTCGTGGTGTTGGCATAGATCAAGACTAGGATTTGTCACTCCGAGTGTCGAAGAGGTATCTATGGACCCTCTCGGTAATGCACATCATAATAGGCCTTGCAAGCAAAAGACTAATGAGTTAGTCACGAGATGATGTATTACGGAACGAGTAAAGAGACTTGCCGGTAACGAGATTGAACTAGGTATAGAGATACCGACGATCGAATCTCGGGCAAGTAACATACCAATGACAAAAGGAACAACGTATGTTGTTATGCGGTTTGACCGATAAAGATCTTCGTAGAATATGTAGGAGCCAATATGAGCATCCAGGTTCCGCTATTGGTTATTGACTGGAGATGAGTCTCGGTCATGTCTACATAGTTCTCGAACCCGTAGGGTCCGCACGCTTAACGTTTGATGACGATCGGTATTATGAGTTTATGAGTTTTGATGTACCGAAGGAGTTCGGAGTCCCGGATGAGACCGGGGACATGACGAGGAGTCTCGAAATGGTCGAGACGTAAAGATCGATATATTGGACGACTATATTCGGACATCGGAAAGGTTCCGAGTGATTCGGGTATTTTTCGGAGTATATGGGCCTTATTGGGCCATACGGGAATAGAGGAGAAAGGCCAAAAGGAAGGAGGCGCGCGCCCCCCCTCTGGTCCGAATTGGACAAGGGGTGCAGCCCCCTTTTCCTTCTCCCTCTCCACCTCTTTCCTTCTCTCCTACTCCAGAAAGGAAAGGGGAATCCTACTAGGACTTGGGAGTCCTAGTAGGACTCCCCACACTTGGCGCGCCCCCTCTAGGGCCGGCCTCTCCCTTGCTCCTTTATATACGGGGGTAGGGGGGCACCATAGGACACACAAGTTGAATTGTTTTAGCCGTGTGCGGTGCCCTCCTCCACAGAAACACACCTCGGTCATACCGTTGCAGTGCTTAGGCGAAGCCCTGCGCCGGTAGATACATCATATCCGTCACCACGTCGTCGTGCTGTCAAAACTCTCCCGTGAAGCTCAACTGGATCAAGAGCTCATGGGACGTCATCAAGTTGAACGTGTGCTGAACGCGGAGGTGCCGTACGTTCGGTGCTTGATCGGTTGGATCGCGAAGAAGTTCGACTACAGCAACCGCGTCACTTGACGCTTCCGCTCCCGGTCTATGAGGGTACGTAGACACACTCTTCCCCTCATTGTTATACATCTGGTAGATAGATCTTGCGTGATCGTAGGAAATTTTTAAAATACTACGTTCCCCAACAGTGGCATCATGAGCCAGGTCTATGCGTAGATGATATGCACGAGTAGAACACAAGTGAGTTGTGGACGATACTAGTCATACTGCTTACCAGCATGTCATACTTTGTTTCGGCGGTATTGTGAGATGAACCGGCCTGGACCGACATTACGCATACGCTTACGCGAGACTGGTTTCACCGTTATGAGCACTTGTTGCTTAAAGGTGACTGGCGGGTGTCTGTATCTCTCACTTTAGCTGAATCGAGTGTGGCTACGCCCGGTCCTTGTGAAGGTTAAAACAGCACATACTTGACGAAACATCGTTGTGGTTTTGTATGCGTAGGTAAGAACAGTTCTTGCTAAGCCCGTAGCAGCCACGTAAAACTTGCAACAACAAACTAGAGGATGTCTAACTTGTTTTTGCAGGGCATGTTGTGATGTGATATGGTCAAGACATGATGAGTGATACGGTTTTGTATGAGATGATCATGTTTTGTAATGTTATCGGCAACTGGCAGGAGCCATATGGTTGTCGCTTATTGTATGAAATGCAATCGCCATGTAATTGCTTTACTTTGTCACTAAGCGGTAGCGATAGTCGTAGAAGCAATGGTTGGCAAGACGACAACGATGCTACGATGGAGATCAAGGTGTCGCGCCGGTGACGAAGGTGATCATGACGGTGCTTTCAAGATGGAGATCAAAAGAACAAGATGATGATGGCCATATCATGTCACATATTTTGATTGCATGTGATGTTTATCTTATTATGCTTCTTATTTTGCTTAGTACGACGGTAGCATTATAAGATGATCCCTTACAAAATTTCAAGGTACAAGTGTTCTCCCTGAGTATGCACCGTTGCGAAAGTTCTTCGTGCCGAGACACCACGTGATGATCGGGTGTGATAAGCTCTACGTTCAAATACAACGGGTGTAAGCCAGTTTTGCACACGCAAAATACTCGGGTTAAACTTGACGAGCCTATCATATGCAGATATGGCCTCAGAACACTGGAGACCGAAAGGTCGAGCGTGAATCATATAGTAGATATGATCAACATAAGATGTTCACCATTGAAACTACTCCATCTCACGTGATGATCGGACATGGTTTAGTTGATTTGGATCACGTGATCATTTAGATGACTAGAGGGATGTCTATCTAAGTGGGAGTTCTTAAGTGATATGATTAAATTGAACTTTCATTTATCATGAACTTAGTCCTGGTAGTATTAGCATATCTATGTTGTAGATCAGTAGCTCGCGATGTTGCTCCACGTTTATTTTTTTTATGTTCCTAGAGAAAACTAAGTTGAAAGATGTTAGTAGCAATGATGCGGAATTGTTCCGTGATCTGAGGATTATCCTCATTGCTGCACAGAAGAATTATGTCCTTGATGCACCGCTAGGTGACAGACCTATTGCAGGAGCAGATGCAGACGTTATGAATGTTTTGACAAAAGCTCGGTATGATGACTACATGATAGTTTAAGTGCACCATGCTTTACGGCTTAGAACCGGGACTTCAAAAACGTTTTGAACGCCACAGAGCATATAAGATGTTCCAAGAGTTGAAATTAGTATTTCATACTCATGCCCGTGTCAAGAGGTATAAGACTTCTGACAGTACTTTGCCTACAAGATGGAGGAGAATAGCTCAACCAGTGAGCATGTGCTCAGATTGTCTGGATACTACAATTACTTGAATCAAGTGGGAGTTAATCTTCCAGATAAGATAGTAATTGACAAAGTTCTCTAGTCACTATCACCAAGTTAGTAGAACTTCGTGATGAACTATAATATGCAAGGGATGACGAAAGGAATTCCCGAGCTCTTCGCGATGCTGAAATCGGGGAAGGTAGAAATCATGTAAAAGCATCAAGTGTTGATGGTTAACAAGACCACTTGTTTCAAGTAAAGGGCAAAGGGATAGAAGGGTAACTTAAAGAAGAATGACAAGCAAGTTGTCACTCCCGTGAAGAAACCCAAAGCTAAAACTCAAGCCTGAAACTAAGTGCTTCTACTGCAAAGGAAATGGTCACTGGAAGTGGAACAGCCCTAGATACTTGGCGGATAAGAAGGATGGCAAAGTGAACAAAGGTATATTTTGATATACAGATTATTGATGTGTACTTTACTAGTGTTCATAGAAACCCCTGGGTATTTGATACCGATTCAGTTGCTAAAATTAGTAACTCGAAACGAGAATTGCAGAATGAACAGAGACTAGTTAAAGGTGAAGTTACGATGTGTGTTGGAAGTGGTTCCAAGATTGATATGATCATCATCGCACACTCCCTATACTTTCGGGATTAGTGTAAAACCTAAATAAATGTTATTTGGCATTTGCGTTGAGCATGAATATGATTTGATCATATTTGTTGCAATACGGTTATTCATTTAAAGTCATTGAATAATTGTTATTCTGTTTACATGAATAAAACCTTCGATGGTCATACACCCAATGAAAATAGTTTGTTGGATCTCGATCGTGGTGATACACATATTCATAATATTGAAGCCAAAAGATGCAAGGTTAATAATGATAGTGCAACTTATTTGTGGCACTGCCGTTTAGGTCATAATGGTGTAAAGCGCATGAAGAAACTCCATAGTGATGGACTTTTGGAATCACTTGATTATGAATCACTTGGTGCTTGCGTACCATGCCTCATGGGCAAGATGACTAAAACTCCGTTCTCCGGAACAATGGAGCGAGCAACAAATTTGTTGGAGATCATACATACAGATGTATGTGGACCAATGAGTGTTGAAGCTCGCGGCGGGTATCGTTATTTTCTGACCTTCACTGATGATTTGAGCAGATATGGGTATATCTACTTAATGAAGCACAAGTCTGAAACATTTTAAAAGTTCACAGAATTTCAGAGTGAAGTGGAGAATCATCGTAACAAGAAAATAAGAGTTTCTACAATATTATCGTAGAGGTAAAATATTTGAGTTAGCGAGTTTGGCCTTCAGTAAAAACAATGTGAAATAGTTTCACTACTCACGCCACCTGGAACACCACAGTGTAATGGTGTGTCCGAACGTCATAACCGTACTTTATTAGATATGGTGCGATCGATGATGTCTCTTACCGATCTACCACTATCGCTTTTGGGGTTATGCATTAGAGACAGCTACATTCACGTTAAATAGGGCACCATCTAAATCCATGGAGATGACACCGTATGAACTGTGGTTTGACGAGAAACCTAAGCTGTCATTTCTTTAAGTTTGGGACTGCGATGCTTATGTGAAAAAGTTTCAACATGATAAGCTCGAACCCAAATCGGAGAAGTAAATCTTCATAGGATACCCAAAACAAACTGTTGGGTACACCTTCTATCATAGATCCGAAGCCAAGGTCTTTGTTGTTAAGAGTGGATCCTTTCTAGAGAAGGAGTTTCTCTCGAAAGAAGTGAGTGGGAGGAAAGTAGAACTTGATGAGGTAATTGTACCTTCTCCCGAATTGGAAAGTGGAACATCACAGAAACTAGTTCCAGTGATTCCTACACCAATTAGTGAGGAAGCTAATGATGATGAACATGAAACTTCAGATCAAGTTTCTACTGAACTTCGTAGATCAACCAGAGTTCGTTCCGCATCAGAGTGGTACGGCAACCCGGTTCTGGAAGTCATGTTACTGGACCATGATGAACCTACGAACTATGATGAAGCGATGATGAGCCCAGATTCCGCAAAATGGCTTGAGGCCATGAAATCTGAGATGGGATCCATGTATGAGAACAAAGTGTGGACTTTGGTTGACTTGCCCGACGATCGGCAAGCCATCGAAAATAAATGGATCTTCAAGAGGAAGACTAACGCTGACGGTAATGTTACTGTTTACAAAGCTCGACTTATTGCGAAAGTTTTTCAACAAGTTCAAGGAGTTGACTACGATGAGACTTTCTCACCCGTAGCGATGCTTAAGTCTGTCCGAATCATGTTAGCAATTGCCGCATTTTATGAAATCTGGCAAATGGATAACAAAACTGTATTATTTAATGGATTTATTAAAGAAGACTTGTATATGATGCAACCAGAAGGTTTTGTCAATCCTAAAGGTGCTAACAAAATGTGCAAGCTCCAGCGATCCATCTATGGACTCGTGCAAGCATCTCGGAGTTGGAATATACGCTTTGATAAGTTGATCAAAGCGTATAGATTTATACAGACTTGCGGTGAAGCCTGTATTTACAAGAAAGTGAGTGGGAGCACTACAACCTTTCTGATAAGTATATGTGAATGACATATTGTCGATCGGAAATGATGTAGAATTTTCTGGAAAGCATAAAGGAGTGTTTGAAAGGAGTTTTTCAAAGAAAGACCTTGGTGAAGCTGCTTACATATTGGGCATCAAGATCTATAGAGATAGATCAAGATGCTTGATAAGACTTTCGATGAGTACATACCTTGATAAGATTTTGAAGTAGTTCAAAATGGATCAGTCAAAGAAGGAGTTCTTGCCTGACTTGTAAGGTGTTAAGTTGAGTAAGACTCAAAGCCAGACCATGACAGAAAAATATAGAGAGAATGAAAGTCATTCCCTATGCCTCAGCCATAGGTTCTATAAAGTATGCCATGATGTGTACCAAACATGTTGTGTACCTTGCCATGAGTTTGTCAAGGGGGTACGATAGTGATCCAGGAGTAGATCACTGTACAGCGGTCAAAATTATCCTTAGTAACTGGATGACTAAGGAAATGTTTCTCGATTATGGAGGTGATAAAGAGTTCGTCGTAAAGGGTTACGCCGATGCAAGCTTTGACACTAAATCCAGATGACTCTAAGTATCAATCTGGATGCGTATTGAAAGTGGGAGCAATTAGCTAGAGTAGCTCCATGCAGAGCATTGTAGACATAGAAATTTGTGATATACATATGGATCTGAATGTGACAGACCCGTTGACTAAACTTCTCTCACAAGCAAAACATGATCACACCTTATTACACTTGGGTATTAATCACGTAGCGATGTGAACTAGATTATTGACTCTAGTAAACCCTTTGGGTGTTGGTCACATGGCGATGTGAACTATGGGTGTTATTCACATAACGATGTGAACTATCGGTATTAAATCACATGGCGATGTGAGCTAGATTATTGACTCTAGTGCAAGTGGGAGACTGAAGGAAATATGCCCTAGAGGCAATATTAAAGTTGTTATTTATATTTCCTTATATCATGATAAATGTTTATTATTCATGCTAGAATTGTATTAACCGGAAACTTAGTACATGTGTGAATACATAGACAAAACAGAGTGTCCCTAGTATGCCTCTACTAGACTAGCTCATTGATCAAAGATGGTTATGTTTCCTAACCATAGACATGAGTTGTCATTTGATCAACGGGATCACATCATTAGGAGAATGATGTGATGGACAAGACCCATCCGTTAGCTTAGCACTATGATCATTTAGTTTTACTGCTATTGCTTTCTTCATGACTTATACATGTTCCTATGACTATGAGATTATGCAACTCCCGAATACCGTAGGAACACCTTGTGTGCTATCAAATGTCACAATGTAACTGGGTGATCATAAATATGCTCTACAGGTGTCTCCGAAAGTGTTCGTGGTGTTGGCATAGATCAAGACTAGGATTTGTCACTCCGAGTGTCGGAGAGGTATCTATGGGTCCTCTCAGTAATGCACATCATAATAGGCCTTGCAAGCAAAAGACTAATGAGTTAGTCACGAGATGATGTATTACGGAACGAGTAAAGAGACTTGCCGGTAATGAGATTGAACTAGGTATAGAGATACCGACGATCGAATCTCGGGCAAGTAACATACCAATGACAAAAGGAACAACGTATGTTGTTATGCGGTTTGACCGATAAAGATCTTCGTAGAATATGTAGGAGCCAATATGAGCATCCAGGTTCCGCTATTGGTTATTGACCGGAGATGAGTCTCGGTCATGTCTACATAGTTCTCGAACCCGTAGGGTCCGCACGCTTAACGTTTGATGACGATCGGTATTATGAGTTTATGAGTTTTGATGTACCGAAGGAGTTCGGAGTCCCGGATGAGACCGGGGACATGACGAGGAGTCTCGAAATGGTCGAGACGTAAAGATCGATATATTGGACGACTATATTCGGACATCGGAAAGGTTCCGAGTGATTCGGGTATTTTTCGGAGTATATGGGCCTTATTGGGCCATACGGGAATAGAGAAGAAAGGCCAAAAGGAAGGAGGCGCGCGCCCCCCCTCTGGTCCGAATTGGACAAGGGGTGCAGCCCCCTTTTCCTTCTCCCTCTCCACCTATTTTCTTCTCTCCTACTCCAGAAAGGAAAGGGGAATCCTACTAGGACTTGGGAGTCCTAGTAGGACTCCCCACACTTGGCGCGCCCCCTCTAGGGCCGGCCTCTCCCTTGCTCCTTTATATACGGGGGTAGGGGGGCACCATAGGACACACAAGTTGAATTGTTTTAGCCGTGTGCGGTGCCCTCCTCCACAGAAACACACCTCGGTCATACCGTTGCAGTGCTTAGGCGAAGCCCTGCGCCGGTAGATACATCATATCCGTCACCACGTCGTCGTGCTGTCGAAACTCTCCCGTGAAGCTCAACTGGATCAAGAGCTCATGGGACGTCATCAAGCTGAACGTGTGCTGAACGCGGAGGAGCCGCACGTTCGGTAATTGATCGGTTGGATCGCGAAGAAGTTCGACTACATCAACCGCGTCACTTGACGCTTCCGCTCCCGGTCTACGAGGGTACGTAGACACACTCTTCCCCTCATTGCTTTACATCTGGTAGATAGATCTTGCGTGATCGTAGGAAAATTTTAAAATACTATGTTCCCCAACACTAACATACTATCCGTACTTGGGTCATATGCACTTATGATAGGAAATCTAGCAAGCATCCGCAACTACTAAACGTCATTAAGGTAAAACCCAACCATAACCCTAAGTATGAAGTCCTCTTTACTCCCATACGCAACAACCCCCTTACTCAGGCGTAAGTTTCTGTCACCCTAGCCACCCACTATAAGAGAATCATGAACATATTGCAACACCCTACAGCGGGGATCCCTCACGTTTGTGCAAGACTGCTACTTCTCGAGCTTGCGTTGTATTCCCTCGAAGAGGAAAGGGAGATGCAGCACAGTAGCATAAGTATTTCCCTCAATTTTTGAGAACCAAGGTATCAATCTAGTAAGAGCCCACACGCGAGTCTCTAGCACCTGCACAAACAAATAAGAACTTCGCAGCCAACGCGATAAGGGATTGTCAATCCCTTTACGGTCACTTACGAAAGTGAGATCTGATAGAGATGATACTTTATATATTTGGTATTTTTAGTTTATAAGAACAACAAATAAAAGCAATAAAAATAAAGTAGAGGTAGATTGATAGGTTGAGAATAGACCCAGGGCCATAGTTTACTCTAGTGGCTTCTCTCGTGATAGCGATATTCTATGGCGGGTAAACAAATCACTGTCGAGCAATTGATAGAAAAGCGAATAATTATGAGACTATCTAGGCATGATCATTGTATATAGGCATCACGTCCAAGACAAGTAGACCGACTCCTGCCTGCATCTACTACTATTACTCCACACATCGACCGCTATCCAGCATGCATCTAGTGTATTGAGTTCATAAGAACAGAGTAACGCCTTAAGCAAGATGACATGATGTAGAGGGATAAACTCAAGCAATATGATATAAACCCCATATTTTTATCCTCGATGGCAACAATACAATACGTGCCTTGCTACCCCTACTGTCACTGGGAAAGGACACCGCAAGATTGAACCCAAAGCCAAGCACTTCTCCCATTGCAAGAACTATAGATCTAGCAGGCCAAACCAAACCAATAATTCGAAGAGACTTGCAAGGATATTATGAGCACACATAAAAAGTTCAGAGAAGAACCAAATATTTGCATATTCTGGGAAACAAAAAACATGCAACAAACAGGAACTGACACTGGGCACTGGATCAATAGGTTAGTCCAATAAATCATATAAATTGTTGGCAAAAGTACGTGAAAGTTGTATAATATTTGCATGAAACAATAAAAAATTATATATATGACGGAGATGTATCAGCAACCCAAACGGGCGCACATTTTGTTTCCTTTTTGTATGTTTGGGTCGGCCGAGCGGATGGGCGCATCCGCTTTTTGATTTGGGTCAGTCGATGCGCCCAACGTGTGGCAGAACCATTTTTCCTCGCATCCAAAAAAAAGAAGTATCGGAAATACGTGGTTGAAATGTACATAATTAAACATAATTAAGCTTTAAATACCCGATGAACCATCTAGCCAAAATCCATTTAAACATTAACAAAACTTAAAAACTAAGAAAAAAGTTTTGTGCCATCAGTGTGCTGCCTGATACGTCCATTTTGCATCATGCTTATATGTTGATATTTATTGCATTATATGTCACAATACTTATGCCTTTTCTCTCTTATTTTACAAGGTTTACATGAAGAGGGAGAATGCCGGCAACTGAAATTCTGGGCTGGAAAAGGAGCAAACTCTGGAAACCTATTCTGCACAACTCCAAAAGCCCCGAAACTTCACAGGACTCCGTTTCAGAAAATATAAAAAATATCTGGCGGAAGAAGATCACCAGGGTGCCACCAGCCATCCATGAGGGTGGGAGGGCGCCCCCCTCAGGGCGCGCCCCCTGCCTCGTGGGCCCAACGATGCCCATCTTCTCCTATATGAGGTGTTTTGACCTGGAAAAAAAATCATAAGAAGGCTTTCGGGACCAGACGCCGCCGTCTCGAGGCGGAACCTTGGCGGAAACCAATCTAGGGCTCCGACAGAGCTGTTCTGTCGAGGATACTTCCCTCCAGGAGGGGAAATCGTCACCGCCGTCATCACCACCAACTCTCCCATCTTGGGGAGGGCTATCTTCATCAACATCTTCACCAGCACCATCTCCTCTCAAACCCTAGTTCATCTCTTGTATCCAATCTTTGTACCCAAACCTCAGATTGGTACGTGTGGGTTGCTAGTAGTGTTGATTACTCCTTGTAGTTGATGCTAGTTGGTTTGTTTGGTGGAAGATCATATGTTCAGATCCATTATGCATATTAATACCCCTCTGATCATGAACAATATTATGTCTTGTGAGTAGTTGCTTTTGTTCCTGAGGACATGGGAGAAGTCTTGCTACTAATGGTCACGTGAATTTTGTATTCGTTCGATATTTTAATGAGATGTATGTTGTCTCTCCTCTAGTGGTGTCATGTGAACATCGACTACATGACACTTCACCATTATTTGGGCCTAGAGGAAGGCATTGGGCAGTAATAAGTAGATGATGGGGTGCTAGAGTGACATAAGCTTAAACCCTAGTTTATGCGTTGCTTCGTAAGGGGCTGATTTGGATCCACTTGTTTCATGCTATGGTTAGGTTTACCTTAATACTTCTTTTGTATTTGCGGATGCTTGCATTAGAGGTTAATCATAAGTGGGAGGCTTGTCCAAGTAATGACAGCACCCAAGCACCGGTCCACCCACATACCAAATTATCAAAGTACCGAACACGAATCAAATGATCGTGATGAAAACTAGCTTCACGATAATTCCCATGTGTCCTCGGGAGCGCTTTCCTTTATATAAGAGTTTGTCTAGGCTTGTTCTTTGCTACAAAAAGGATTGGACCATCTTTCTGCTCCTTATTTACTTTTACCTTTTGTTACTTGTTACAAATTACCTTATCACAAAACAATCTATTACCTATAATTTCAGTGCTTGCAGAAAATACCTTACTGAAAACTGCCTATCATTTCCTTCTGCTCCTCGTTGGGTTCGACACTCTTACTTATCGAAAGGACTAAGATAGATCCTCTACACTTGTGGGTCATCAAGACTCTTTTCTGGCGCCGTTGCCGGGGAGTGAGGCGCCTTTGGTAAGTGGAATTTGGTAAGGAAAAATTTATATAGTGTGCTGAAATTTATTGTCACTTGTTACTATGGCTCATAATCCTTTGAGGGGCTTGTTCGGGGTATCTTCACCCCGACTAGAAGAGAAAAGAGTTGCTCCTCAACCTACTGCACCTATTGAAAATGTTTGCTTTGAAATACCTTCGGGTATGATAGAGAAACTTCTAGATAATCCTTTTACAGGAGACGAAACACTGCATCCCGATTTACACCTAATATATGTGGATGAAGTTTGTGGATTATTTAAGCTTGCAGGCATGCCTGAGGATGTTATCAAGAAGAAGGTCTTCCCTTTATATTTGAAGGTATATGCATTGACATGGTTTAGGCTATGTGATGATATTGGATCATGGAACTATAATCGTCTGAAGTTGGAATTTCATCAGAAGTTCTACCCTATGCACCAGGTTCATCATGATCGTAATTATATCTATAATTTTTGGCCTCGCGAAGGAGAAAGCATCGCTCAAGCTTGGGGGAGGCTTAAGTCAATGTTATATTCATGCCCCAATCATGAGCTTTCAAGAAAAATGATTATTCAGAATTTTTATGCTCGACTTTCTCTCAATAATCGCTCCATGCTCGATACTGCTTGCTCTGGCTCTTTTATGATGAAGACTATTGAATTCAAATGGGATTTGTTGGAAAGAATTAAATGCAACTCTGAAGATTGGGATCTCGACGAAGGTAAGGAGTCAGGTATGACCACTAAGTTTGATTGTGTTAAAGCTTTTATGGATACCGATGTTTTACGTGAATTTAGCACTAAATAGGGACTTGACTCTGAGATAGTAGCTTCTTTCTGTGAATCATTTGCTACTCATGTTGATATTCCCTAGGAGAAGTGGTTTAAATACCATCCTCCCATTGAAGTAAAAGTAGTTGAACCTGTTAAAGTTGAAGAAAATACTATCACTTATAATGTTGATCATATTGTTCCTACGGCTTATATTGAGAAACCACCTTTCCATGTTAGAATAAAGGATCATGCTAAAGCTTCAACTATAGTTCGTAAGAGTAATACTAGAACACCTACACCCCCTGGGAAAATTAAAGTTGAACCTAGTGCTGCTATGGTTAAAGATCTCTTGGTAGAAGATTTAGATGGACATGTTATTTACCTCCAAGAGGAATCTGCTAGAATAGCCAAACCCGAGGATAGGAATAAACATAGACCTATTGTAGGCATGCATGTTATCTCTGTTAAAATAGGAGATCATTGATATCATGGTTTATGTGACATAGGTGCTAGTGCGAGTGTAATACCTATATCCCTATATGATGAAATTATGCAAGATATTGCACCCGTTGAGCTAGAAGGTATAGATGTTACTATTAAACTTGCTAATAGAGACACTATCTCACCAATTGGGATTGTTAGAGATGTTGAAGTCTTGTGTGGGAAAGTTAAATACCTTGCTGATTTTCTTGTTCTTGGTTCCCCACAAGATGATTTTTGTCCCATTATATTTGGTAGACCCTTCTTGAATACTGTTAATGCTAAGATAGACTGTGTGAAAGATATCGTTACTGTTGGTTTAGGAGATATGTCTCATGATTTTACCTTTGCTAAATTTCGTAGACAACCCCTTGATAAAGAACTACCTAGTAAGGATGAAATTAGTGGTCTTGCTTCCATTGCTGTGCCTACTAATGATCCTTTAGAACAATATTTGCTAGATCATGAAAATGATATGCATATGAATGAGAGAAGGGAAATAGATGAAATATTCTTTAATCAGGGACCCGTATTGAAAAACAACTTGCCTGTGGAAATCCCAGGGGATCCTCCACCACCCAAGGGTGATCCTGTGTTTGAACTTAAACCTTTACCTGATAATCTTTAGTATGTTTATCTTGATGAAAAGAAGATATATCCTATTATTATTAGTGCTAACCTTTCAGAGCAGGAAGAGGAAAATTATTGAAAACTCTGAAGAAGCACCGTGCTGCTATTGGATATACTCTTGATGATCTTAAGGGAATCATTCCCACTTTATGCCAACACAAGATAAAATTGGAAGAAAACGCTAAACTGGTTATTGATCATCAACGACGGTTAAATCCTATGATGAAAGAAGTGGTAAGGAAGGAAATACTAAAGCTTCTAGAGGCAGGTATTATCTATCTAATTGCTGATAGCCAGTGGGTAAGTCCTGTCCATTGTGTCCCTAAGAAGGGAGGTATGCATGTTGTTCCTAATGATAAAGATGAATTGACCCCGCAAAGAATTGTTACAGGTTATAGGATGGTAATTGATTTCCGTAAATTAAATAAAGCTACTAAGAAAGATCATTACCCCTTGCCTTTTATTAATCAAATGCTAGAAATGTTATCCAAACATACTCATTTTTGCTTTCTAGATGGTTATTATGGTTTCTCTCAAATACCTGTGTCAAAAGGGGATGAAGAAAAGACCACTTTTACTTGTCCTTTCGGTACCTTTGCTTATAGACGTATGCCTTTTGGTTTATGTAATGCATCTGCTACCTTTCAAAGATGCATGATGGCTATATTCTCTGTTTTTTGTGAAAAGATTGTTGAGGTTTTCATGGATGTTTTCTCGGTTTACGGAACTTCTTTTGATGATTGCTTAAGCAACCTTGATCGAGTTTTGCAGAGATGTGAAGACACTAATCTTGTCTTGAATTGGGAGAAGTGCCACTTTATGGTTAATGAAGGCATTGTCTTGGGACATCAAATTTCTGAAAGAGGTATTGAAGTTGACAAGGCTAAAGTTGATGCTATTGAAAAAATGTCGTGCCCTAAGGACATCAAAGGTATACGAAGTTTCCTTAGTTATGCCGGTTTTTATAGGAGGTTCATTAAGGACTTCTCCAAAATCTCCAGGCCTCTGACTAGTCTCTTACAATAAGATATTCCTTTTGTCTTTGATGATGATTGTCTAGAGGCATTTGAAATACTTAAGAAAGCTTTGATCACTGCACCTATTTTCCAGCCTCCTGACTGGAATTTACCCTTTGAGATTGTGTGCGATGCTAGTGATTATGCTGTAGGTGCTGTTTTAGGGCAAAGAGTTGATAAGAAATTGAATGTTATCCAATGTGCTAGTAAAACTCTAGACAGTGCCCAGAGAAATTATGCTACTACTGAGAAAGAATTTTTAGCAGTTGTATTTGCTTGTGATAAGTTTAGACCTTATATTGTTGATTCCAAAGTAACTATTCACACTGATCATGCTGCTATCAAATACCTTATGGAAAAGAAAGATGCTAAACCTAGACTTATTAGATGGGTTCTTTTACTGCAAGAATTTGACTTGCATATTATTGATAGAAAGGGAGCTGAGAACCCCGTTACAGATAACTTGTCTAGGCTAGAGAATATACTTGATGACCCACAACCTATTGATGATAGCTTTCCTGATGAACAATTAGCTGTCATAAATACTTCTCGTACTGCTCCATCGTATGCTGATTATGCTAATTACATTGTTGCTAAGTTTATACCTCCTAGCTTCACATACCAGCAAAAGAAAAGTTCTTCTATGATTTGAGACATTACTTCTGGGATGACCCACATCTTTATAAAGAAGGAGTAGATGGTATTATTAGACGTTGTGTACCTGAGCATGAACAGGAACATATCCTACACAAGTGCCACTCCGAAGCTTATGGAGGACACCATGCTGGAGATAGAACTGCACATAAGGTATGGCAATCTGGTTTTTATTGGCCTACTCTCTTCAAGGATGCTCGTAAGTTTGTCTTATCTTGTGTTGAATGTCAAAGAATTGGTAATATCAGTAGACATCAAGAAATGCCTATGAATTATTCACTAGTTATTGAACCATTTGATGTTTGGGGCTTTGATTATATGGGACCGTTTCCTGCCTCTAATGGGTACACACATATTTTAGTTGATGTTGATTACGTTACTAAGTGGGTAGAAGCTATTCCAACTAGTAGTGTTGATCATAACACCTCTATTAAGATGCTTAAAGAAGTTATTTTTCCGAGGTTTGGAGTCCCTAGATACTTAATAACTGATGGTGGTTCACACTTTATTCATGGTGCTTTCCGTAAAATGTTGGCTAAGTATGATGTGAACCATAGAATTGCATCCCCTTATCACCCATAGACTAGTGGTCAAGTAGAACTAAGTAATAAAGAGTTGAAATTAATCTTGCAAAAGACAGTTAATAGGTCTAGAAAGAATTGGTCGAAGAAACTTGATGATGCACTATGGGCCTATAGAACTGCATACAAAAATCCTATGGGCATGTCTCCATATAAAATGGTTTATGGAAAGGCTTGTCACTTACCTCTTGAGCTAGAACATAAGGCATATTGGGCTATTAAAAAGCTCAATTATGATTTCAAACTTTTCGGTGAGAAGATGTTATTTGACATTAGCTCTCTTGATGAATGGAGGACCCAGGCCTATGAGAATGCCAAGTTGTTTAAAGAAAAAGTTAAAAGATGGCATGACAAAAGGATACAAAAGCGTGAGTTTAACGTAGGTGATTATGTCTTGCTATACAACTCTCGTTTAAGATTTTTTGCAGGAAAACTTCTCTCTAAGTGGGAAGGACCTTACGCTATCGAAGTGGTCTATCGTTCCGGTGCCATAAAAATCAACAAGTTCGAAGGTACAAATCCGAAGGTGGTGAACGGTCAAAGAATCAAACATTATATCTCAGGTAATCCTATAAATGTTGAAACCAATGTTATTGAAACCGTAAATCTAGTGGAATACATAAGGGACACTTTCCAGAAGGATTCAGACTCCGAAAAGGAAGTGGTACGTGGTACGGTAAGAAAACCGACTCCAAAACAATTCTAAAGGCAATTTTTCACCGTTTTGGAATATTTAGAAAATTAGAAAAAATAAGTAGCAGTCCGGAAGAGACACGAGCCGTCCACAGGGGTGGAGGGCGCGCCCCCCTTCCCTGGGTGCGCCCCCTGCCTCGTGGGCAGCTCGTGTGCCTCCCGGACTCCGATTTCTTGTATGATACTCCTTTTGGTCGGTAAAAATTCATTATATATACTCCCGAAGGTTTTGACCTCTATATCACGCAAAAATCCTCTGTTTTCGTTTCAAGTTGCTGTTTTTGACAGATCTAGATCATCATGGCATCCTCCAACACCCCCAAGGACAAGTTCTTCGAGAAGGTCATCAACCCCTACCTTGCGGAGGTGCTGCATCACCCTCAAACCATGGAGTTGCATGAGGGGGTGCTGCACATCCGTGATGTTGAGGGGCCGAGGAGGACCGGAAGGGTGGAGACAAGACTCGAAGCAATGGAGCAGCAAGTTTTCAAGTGCCAAGGTATGGTGGAACGAGGACTCAAAGCCAACCACATGATGATCTCGGAGCTCGCCAACAACCTCAAGCTAGACTCAAGGATCTTCGGGGAAGCTATCTCCAATCTTCAAGAGAAAATCGAACTCCTCCACGCCCAGATCTATGACCTGCAAAACCAAAACTATGAGTATGAATATAGATTCAAGAAGATGAGTTTGGCTGCAGATTTGAGTATCCCGGAGACTCGATCATCCTTCTACGATGGTGAGCCCATGCCTTGGAAGGTGGACAACAAGCCTACATCATCAACAACTTCTTCATCACCCTCCAAATAAGGAGACATAATCATATGGGTATGGGCACTCCCCTTGGCAACTGCCAAGCTTGGGGGAGTGACCCCGGTATCGTATCACCATCACTCTTATCTTTACCGTTTTTCCTAGTTTGATCCTTTTGGTAGTATCTTGATCTAGTAGAATAAAGTTAGAATGATCTAGTTGTGAGCGTTTGCTTTATGATCTTTACCCTTTGTAATCGAGTCCGTGAGCTATATAATAAAGATTAGTGTTGAATCAAGGGCTTGATTTCCTCACTTTGGTCATGAAAAAAAGAAAGAAAACATAAAAAGTATCAAAGAGATCATATTGATCTTATGGGAAGTAATGACTTCACATATAAAGAGTATGATGAATAAAAGTTGTTGGGAGTTGACAAACATAGTTTTGGTCATCGTTGCAATTAATAGGAAGTAATAAAGAAAGAGAGGTTTCACATACAAATATACTATCTTGGACATCTTTTATGATTGTGAGCACTCATTAAAATATGACATGCTAAAGAGTTTATGTTGGACAAGGAAGACTACATAATGGGTTATGTTTTCTTATATCTGAAATAAAGTATATTGTCATGGATCATCCAACATGTTGAGCTTGCCTTTCCCCCTCATGCTAGCCAAAACTCCTCTCACCAAGTAGAGATATTACTTGTGCTTCCATACATCCTTAAAACCAGGTTTGCCATGAGAGTCCACCATACCTACCTATGGATTGAGTAAGATCCTTCCAAGTAAGTTGTCATGTTGCAAACTCGCTAGAATATGTATGATTTATTAGTGTGGAGGAAATAAGCTTTATACGATCTTGTGATATGGAAGTAATAAAAGCGACGGACTGCATAATAAATGTCCTTATCACAAGCGGCAATATAAAGTGATGTTCTTCTGTGCTAAAACTTTGTGCATCCAACCATAAAAACACATGACAACCTCTGCTTCCCTGTGTGAACAACCTATCTATTGTTCTTGCTTTATAAGAGTCAAGGTGGAAATCACCTTTCCTTTTTACATTTTATCCGTTGGCAAGCACATTGTGTTGGAAAGATCCTGACATATATACCCACTTGGATGTAAGTTTTCATGGTCTATTATTGTTGACATTACCCTTGAGGTAAAAGGTTGGGAGGCAACACCATAAGCCGCTATCTTTTTGTGTGTCCGATTAAAACTCCATAACCATAAGTATTGCATGAGTGTGAGCAATTGTGAAAGACTATATGATAGTTGAGTATGTAGGCTTGCTGAAAAGCTCTTATTTTGACTCTTTCCGATGTTACGATAAATTGCAATTGCTTCAATGACCGAGATCAAAGTTTGTTAGTTTCCAATGAAGTTTATGATTCAAGCTCGAGATTGTTAATGAATTGTTACTTTAGCATAAGAATCGTATGAATATATATATATATATATATATATATATATATATATATATATATATATATATATATATATATATATATATGTATATGTATATGTATATATATGTTGCTGTTATGAGAATGATCATGATGCCCTCATGTCCGTATTTTATTTTTATCGACACCTCTATCTTTAAACATGTGGACATATTTTTCGATATCGGCTTTCGCTTGAGGACAAGCGAGGTCTCAGCTTAGGGGAGTTGATACGTCCATTTTGCATCATGTTGATATTTATTGCATTATGGGCTGTTATTACACGTTATGTCACAATACTTATGCCTTTTCTCTCTTATTTTACAAGGTTTACATGAAGAGGGAGAATGCCGGCAACTGGAATTCTGGGCTGGAAAAGGATCAAACTCTGGAAACCTATTCTGCACAACTCCAAAAGCCCTGAAACTTCACAAGACTCCGTTTTAGAAAATATAAAAAAAATCACGGAAGAAGATCACCAGGGGGGCCACCAGCCGTCCACGAGGGTGGGGGGTGCCCCCCCTCAGGGCGCGCCCCCTGCCTCATGGGCCCCCCGATGCCCATCTTCTCCTATATGAGGTGTTTTGACCTGGAAAAAATCATAAGGAGGCTTTTGGGACCAAACGCCGCCGTCTCGAGGCGGAACCTTGGCGAAAACCAATCTAGGGCTCCGGCATAGCTGTTCTGCCGGGGATACTTCCCTCCGGGAGAGGGAAATCATCACCGTCGTCATCACCAACAACTCTCTCATCTTGGGGAGGGCTATCTTCATCAACATCTTCACCAGCACCATCTCCTCTCAAACCCTAGTTCATCTCTTGTATCCAATCTTTGTACCCAAACCTCAGATTGGTACCTGTGGGTTGCTAGTAGTGTTTATTACTCCTTGTAGTTGATGCAAGTTGGTTTATTTGGTGGAAGATCATATGTTCAGATCCATTATGCATATTAATACCCCTCTGATCATGAACAATATTATGTCTTGTGAGTAGTTGCTTTTGTTCCTGAGGACATGGGAGAAGTCTTCCTATTAGTAGTCATGTGAATTTGGTATTCGTTCGATATTTTGATGAGATGTATGTTGTCTCTCCTCTAGTGGTGTCATGTGAACGTCAACTACATGACACGTCACCATTATTTGGGCTAGAGGAAGGCATTGGGAAGTAATAAGTAGATGATGGGTTGCTAGAGTGACAGAAGCTTAAACCCTAGTTTGTGCGTTGCTTCGTAAGGGGCTGATTTGGATCCACTTGTTTCATGCTATGGTTAGGTTTACCTTAATACTTCTTTTGTAGTTGCGGATGCTTGCATTAGAGGTTAATCATAAGTGGGAGGCTTGTCCAAGTAAGGACAACACTCAAGCACCGGTCCACCCACATACCAAATTATTAAAGTACCGAACACGAATCAGATGATCGTGATGAAAACCAGCTTGACGATAATTCCCATGTGTCCTCGGGAGCGCTTCCCTTTATATAAGAGTTTGTCTAGGCTTGTCCTTTGCTACAAAAAGGATTGGGCCATCTTGCTGCACCTTATTTACTTTTACCTTTTGTTACTTGTTACCAATTACCTTATCACAAAACTATTTGTTATCTATAATTTCAGTGCTTGCAGAAAATACCTTACTGAAAACTGCCTATCATTTCCTTCTGCTCCTCGTTGTGTTCGACACTCTAACTTATCGAAAGGACTACGATAGATCCCCTACACTTGTGTGTCATCACTGCCCTAGGCGTCGTTGTCTTCCTCCTCCCTGGGGCCGGTGAGGTCGATGAACGTTGGTGTCGGCCCAACCAAGGGGAATGTTGTCTCCCATGCGGCCCACGCAGCCTCCTCTGTCGTACGTCTCGCCGACTGCACTGCTGTTGCGCGGGCGCAGTCCTACTCCCTCTCTAGGCAGCCCTCCTCTGTCTCGCGTGCCATGTGGCGCTCCAGCTCCATCTACTGCTCACTGTTGGTGCGCTCTTCCGCCCGTGTGCACCCTCCATTGTTGGAGGTACGCGGCTTCCAGCTCCAGCATCGCCTGAGCCACACGTGTCGGATTTCGGGTTCCGCAAACCCTTGAGAGGTTCGAACACTGGGGTGCGCACGAAGAACACTCTCTCCCCAGCGCGCTCGTCCTACGATTCCACGGCTTAGCTCGACGCACTCAAAGAACAAGGTACACAGAGGATTATACTGGTGCGGGCCACCTTGCGGTCTAATACCCTACTCCAGTGTGTGTGGTGGATTGCCTTGTGGGGCTGAGGATGAACTAGTAAAAGGGATGAACATCCTCCGGAGCTTAGGTGTTCTTGGACTCGAATGAGCTTGTGGTGTGTGTAGGGTGGAATGGATCTGATCCCTCTCTCTCTCTCTCTCTCTCTCTCTCTCTCTCTCTCTCTCTCAGCTTAGCTATCTACCCGATCCCGCCTTTCATGGTGGTGGCTAGGTCCTATTTATAATGGCCATGGTCCTCTTCCCAAATATCAGCGGGAAGGGATCCCAAAACGGCCAAATTTGAAGGGGGGAGCTCGTACAAGCTATCCTCACAAAAGTGGTCTTCGCCTGCCAAAGGCTCTGGTGGTGACACCGTGCTGGGCTCCACGATGACCTCCGCGTCATGACGGTCCTTGGTCTTGTTGCACCGATATGGAAACATTTGCTTGATTCCTCGGGGCTTCGCGCCTGCGCTTGCTCCCTTGGCACCAAACGGGAAACTGGTACACTGCACGCGCTGGCGCCCGCCTGGCCTTGGTCGTCGTGGTTCACGTCATGTGAACCTCGCGAGGTGCACCTTGCATAGATATCTCCGCTCCTCGGGAGCAAGCCTAGGGAGGCTGCCCCCAGGGAGGTCTTGTTGTCGTCCGCCTCGCAAGGCTTGGCATCTCGCGAGGGTCTTGAGTTGCGGTTGCTGAAGCTAGGCCGTACCAGGCCATCGATGGAGCCACGTCACGGGCCGCAGGCAGGCAAGTCTGCGTACCCCCGTTCCCAGAACGCCGATAGTAGCCCCCGGGCCCAAGGTGCGCTCGGACTTAGCTTTGAGGCGAAGCCAGAGGGGCAAGGGTGAAGCACCGCGGCCCCCAATCTCATGTGGCCTTGGTCGACGTGTGGCGACTTGATTGCACGTGGGCGCCTCCAGTTCCCCACGTGGCCTTGAAATCCGCCAGGCTAGGCGGCCACCGTTGCCCACACAGTTCCGCCTCCCTCGCCGGTAGTGCGCTCCCACAGCTCCTCCATCTTCCAAAAGGCAGCGGCTTCCTCCCCTAGCCTGACCCGGTACCAATCCTCCCCGTCACCATGGCGTCGAGCCAGAAGAAGAGAGGAAAGGGGAAAACCCGTACCTTAGCCCCTGCGCCTCCGGCCTTTGAGCCCGCCCTCGAGCGGTCGGTGGTGGTCAACCTGGAAGGGTTGAGCAAGGTCCGCCTCATGCTCGCCGCTGGTTCCAATGAATGGGGGGTGACCGTGGCTTGGCCGGCTTCTCGCTTCATGACCGATATGATGGCCACCTAGATCCCCATCCATCTTCATGCCCTCTGGGCCGGCCTAATTCCTCCCTTCTCTGATTTCTTCAACGCCGTGCTTTCGCACTACCAAGTCAATGCGTTGCACCTGGATCCCCAATTCATCGTCCTCCTCGCCGTCTTCGCCTTCGTCTGCGAGGCCATGGTGGGCATTGCTCCTTCTGTGGCTTTGTTTCATCATTTCTTCTTGCCGCACCTGACCGATGCTCGCCAGCGCTTGGGGTGCGTGACCTTCCAGGCTATGGCGGCGACGACCGGCTCGGGAATCGACTTCGAGCTCTTGCCGGACGCGGATGGATTTCAGAAGTGGTTGGTGTTTGTTGATGTCGGCGAGTGCAATCCTTTGCTCCTACTTCCGCGGGCTCCGGACGCCCCAAGCTCTGGCTGGAGGCATGCGAAGCTCGTCGACCCGCGGCTCTCCCATGGCTGGCGCCAGCTGGCCAGGCTAAGAGACCTCGGGGTGACGGCGCCCATGGTGGTGAAGGAGTTCATTAAGTGTCGCATTTCTCTGCTCTAGCAACACTCCCGTCCGCTGTGGACCTTCTTTGGCAATGACGACCCCATCAGGCTCCACATGCCCACAATTCCTCCTGAGGTGTGGCGGACGGTGTTCGAGCTTTTGACGGGCGACTTAGCGCCGGCAAATCTGCCGGAGGAGGGTTGCCTCTTGTACTGCTGCTCCCACAAGGCTGAGTTCATGAGGCAGATGCCCCTTTTAGACGAATGGGGGCTGCGCCCGGCTGGTCTTAAGGGGCCCCACGAGAACCCCATCCCCTTGGCTCCCCCGCCTGCGGTCACCTCGGCTCCCACCACAGAAGCGGATGCGGGGAGGCGGGCATTGTCAGACACCGACGGGGTGGCTGCTGAAGAAGTGGTGTGCATTGCGGCTCCCAGGGCGCCGGCTCCCGAGGCTTCGGCGAGCTGCCCTGAGGCCACGGCTACCCGAGGTCACCCCCTCAGAAGCCCCGGCTACTGCCCCACGCGATGGCGGTCGTACCCAGGGCTTCGGCCAGCTCTGCTTGAAGTTCGGAGCTCTCCGCAAGAGGAAGCCGCCTCCAAGCTGTAATGGTAACGCCCACCGGCGTTGAAGCAGAGGAAGTACATAGCCAAAGACGAGTGAGTACCTTATTTGCGTGATTTCCTAAGTGTTGCGTTCATTCCTGACCCCAACTCTTCAGGTCCCCCTCGGCTGGTGCAGCAAGATCTCCTGGGGAGCGACCCTCGCCCCTTCAGGGCTCATTGCTGGCCTTGAGTGCGCCACGGGCTGCCACCTGTGGCGTGAGGCTTGCGGAAGAGGGGAGTGTGCCATCCCGGTGCCCCGACTTTGCGTTCCTATCATCCCTCCTTCGCGGTCCTGCCTGGAGTGTTGGAGGCATGTCGAGAGCTCCTCCGTTGGTTGTCTCCTGCAGCTGGGCGACGCCAGCCCCGACTTCGTCTTCGAGCCGCAAGGCCTCGTCTTGCAGCGCCCTCACCGAGGCCCGGACGGCCGCAGGTAAGGCGTCGGCCTCCAGCCCCCTGCCGGAGGAGGGCGTGCCATTTCGAGCCTCCCCAAGGATTGATGACGTGGAGGACGGGCCCGGTCGTGCGTTCGAGTTTGCACGAGGGCGCGGCGCGGTCTGCCGCGAGCTTTTCCGGGATGCGATGGGAGCGCTGAGCCGGCTCGGGGAAGAGCTCGTGGATGTTTACGCCCGCCTAGCGACGGGGGGCTCTGGCTGATGGGCGAGTGGCGTCAGCTGGAGGTGGCCATCAACCTCGGGCGTCTCCAGCATGAGCGTGCCAGCGTGAAGGCCGAGGTGTCGCTCGCGGCCTCACGCGAAGGGAGTGCCTAGGCTTTGGAGGAGGCCAGGAAGGTGGATCGCCGCCGCGAGGTTTCCGAGGCGCGCCAACGGGAGCTTCAGGCCTTGAATGATTCCCACGAGCAGCAGGTCGAAGCGCGCAGGGCAGTCTTGGCGTCGATCAGGGGGGATCCTTCCAAAGAGGAGGAGATCTAGAAGCGCGAGGAGACACTAATGCAGGAAGCCTTGGAGCGCAGCCTCGAGCATGAGCGGCTGGAGACGAGGTAGCGCCACGTGACCCTGGCCGAGGATGCCGTCTCCACGCGCGAGGCCAAGACTCAGGAGTAGGTCGACCAGAGGGTGGCGAAGGCTCGTGTAGATCTTGCGAGTGAGTACGACCTGAAGTTGAAGCTCCTACAGGCAGAAGCTGATGGGAGGACCACAGCCCTCAGGACAAGACTAGAGGAGGCAAAGCAGCGCGAGAGGGCCGCCGCGGCTGCCCAGACTTCCGCTCAGCCGAGCTGGCCTCCGGGCGGGCCAACCTGGTCTTGCTCCAATAGCAATTTGATGCAGCTGTGGTTCTCGTGCAGTAGAGCAGGGAGTAGGCTTGTCGTCGGCAGACACTGCAACACTCCAGGCTCTCAGGGTGAAGGCCAACCGGGCGCTGGGAGTCATCTGTGAGGAGAGCGTCCCTCACCCTCACGCGGAGGATTACGCCGGCCACCTCTGCTTCTTCACTAAGGTCTTGACGCGCCTGGAGGGCCAGGCCGCGAGGGCTCACGAGCTCGTCGAGGAGAAGAGTTGGGGCCTCCTTGGGCGTGCGTTCTCGCACGTCTTCAGTCATCTTCAGAGCCTCGACCCTCACTTTGATTTCGACGCCGCCATAGCCCCCGTGCCCGTGGCTATCCAGGGCAACCTGGCACACTGGGTGGATGACAACGTGGATGCCTTGGTCAGTGCGTTCGCTACTGAAGACGACGAGGCGGTGGTTGCGGTGGATGAAAATGGCGTGGTCGACAACGGTGAAGACGACGTTGGTGATAGCGTTGGCAGTGCGTATGAGAGTGACCAAGGCTCCGCCGTATGGAAAGACTTGGACACAGCCCCGCAGGGCATGAGAGTATTTTAGAGGGGGTGCCCCCCTCACGTATGTAAATTAATGTTCTTCCTTTAAGCTAGACTTGAAACTTGCCTTCCGGGCTCGTGAGCTCCCGAGCTGGGTCGTGGCTGAGACTCATCCGGATCCCAGCAGGCTTTGGGTGTGTCCTGAGGTGGCTAGTGTGTCTTCCTCCTGAGGGGAACCTCTTGGTGTCCCATCGGGTTTTAGGCCTTTTGAGGGGTCTTCCGATTGACCCGAGGGAGCCTCGCGAGGAGCAAATGCTAGGTTTGGCAGGGTGTGCGCGCGGTGACGTCGTGCCGATGGTACTCCTGATCCTGGGGTGCTCACCGTCGTCCGGGCTTGCCTGAGTGGGGTTAACGTACATGTACTACACCTAGTTCCACCTGCGAGGTGCTCGCTAGGGGAGGGGTAGCAGACACGAGCCTCGAAAGAAAAAGCACGCAACCAAAACGCAAGAAATCAACAAGAACATGAGAAGTTTCCCCCCAGGCTTGACAGAAAAAGAGACTCCAAGTTCAATTCAAAAAGTGCAGTGAATCGAGTTACAGAAAAGGGGACAAAAGCAAATGGCCGTGTCCGGCACCAAGCTAGTCTTCTTGTCTTCCATCAGCGTGGAGCTAAGTGCATTCACTGGCTGTGAGCATAGTCATTGGGGGACAGTGTCGACGGTCAGCGCGGAGCATGGTGCTTCCACTAGGACGTGGATGGGAGCCCCGAGGCCCGAGGGAAGCTCTCTAGAGACTCCGGGGCATGTACAGTCCCACTCATTATTACGTGGGAGTGCCACGGGCGGAGACCTTCATAGGCGTGAGCCTTGCTTCATATCATCAGACGAGGGCCCTGCCCTGCGCCACCCCCGACCATCGTTGGGGTGTACGGAAACCAGGACGAGACCAAGGGGCAAGGGGGACGCTAGCATCGCCCTCGGCGACCACGGACCCTCTGCCGGGGGGAAGGGCCCTCTAGCGCCTCCCCGGCAGAGGACCTACCTCCGTGCAGCGCCTTGCTCCATGCGGCGTGAGGAAGGTCTTGGCTCCAGGCTCCTCCCGCACAGCCCCCTGAGCACCACTCCCGCCTGGAGCGGAACCGCCACTCTAGGGTCTCCGACTGCCGCTGCGGGCTGGTTCTCCTGCAGCCCATAGTTAGTGTACGCATGCTCCTGAGATACTGGGCGCTGAAGGGGTCAGTGCAGCCTTCAGGCAACTCACGGGTGGCCTCCACTTCGGGCGTTCCTTCGTACCATCCTAGCCCGGGGAACAACTCAGGGCCTTCCCCGGACGCGTACTCCAGGTTCACCATGCGAGGCACGTAGGCCTCCGTGGTTGCTCCGCTAGAATCATCGCCTGGGCGCCTCGCGCCTTGAGCCACTAACCGTGGCACATGGCCCCGGTGGCCGCCGGGTGGCGTCCCGGCGTGTCCTCGTTGCAGACCGCCTGCTGCCGCCTCTCCTGGTGATGGCGCTGCCGAGGCTGGGCCGGCTGCACCAGGGTCCATGTTGGTGCCGTTCGGTCCTCCTAGCGCTCCAGGGGACGCGCGCGCCTGCTGGGGCCTCATGCGCGCTTCCGCCACAACCTGTGGCGTGGGCATAGAGTAGAAAGGCGGCGTACCTCTGCAGGCTGCGTCTAGTAGTTCGGCGACGCGCTCCAGCAGCACATCGCGGCCGTCCTCAGCCAACCTGCACCGTAGCAGCTCCCAAGCCACGATGAGCGCGGCCCGCATGTTCGCCTGCTCCCTCCTGGTGTGTGGTGCCATTGCAGCAATGTAGTTCAACGACCGCGCAGCGGCGCGCGCGCCGTGGTGTGAGGGCGGAGGGCGCCGGTCCATGCCGTCCGCGTCCTGTGGTGTTGTGTGGCGTGTGGGCAGCCTGAAGCGAGGAGTTGAGGACTTCTTAGGTGGTCGGGGCCGCCTGGACAGGCTAGGCGGCCAAGTGGTCGGCATGAGCCCTTCCATCGTCAGCCATCGGGATCGTTGGGCGGCGGTGAGCTAAGACAGAAGAGAGTCTTAAGCGCACTCCTACCTGACGCGCCAAATGTTGGATTTCAGGTTTCACAAACCCTTGAGAGGTTCGAACTCTGGGGTACGCACGAAGAACACTCTCTCCCCAGCGTGCTCGCCCTACGATTTCACGGCTTAGCTCGACAAACTCAAAGAACAAGGGACACAGAGGATTATACTTGTTCGGCCACCTTACGGTGTAATACCCTACTCCAGTGTGTGCGGTGGATTGCCTTGTGGGGCTGAGGATGAATTAGTACAAGGGATGAACAGCCTCCGGAGGAGAGGTGTTCTTGGGCTCGAATGATCTTGTGGTGTGTGTAGGGTGGAATGGATCTGATCTCTCTCTCTCTCTCTCTCTCTCTCTCTCTCTCTCTCTCTCTCTCTCTCTCTCTTTCTCTCTCTCTCTCTCTGCTTAGCCGTCTACCCGATCCCGCCTTTCATGGTGGTGGCTAGGTCCTATTTATAATGGCCTTGGTCATCTTCCCAAATATAGGGGGGAAGGGATCTCACAACGACCAAATTTGAAGGGGGACAGCTAGTACAAGCTATCCTGACAAAAGTGGTCTTCGCATGCCAAAGGCAGTGGTGGTGACGCCGCGCCGAGCTCCGCGATGACCTCCATTCTGGCGTCCTGACGATCCTTGGTCTTGTTGCACCGATATAGAAACCTTTGCTTGATTCCTCGGGACTCCGCGCCTGCGCTTTCCCCCTTGGCACCAAAGGGGAAACTGGTACACTACGCCCGCTGGCGCCCGCCTGGCCTTGGTCGTCATGGCTCACGTCACATGAATCTCGCGCGGTGCATCTTGCATAGATATCTCCGCTCCTCGGGTGTCAGCCTAGGGGGGCTGCCCCCAGGGAGGTCTTGTTGCCGTCCGCCTCGCGAGGCTTGGCCCCTCGCGAGGGTCTTGAGTTGCAGTTGCTGAAGCTGGGCCGTACCAGGCCGTCGATGGAGCCACGTCATGGGCCGCAGGCAGGCAAGTCTGGGTACCCCCATTCCCAGAACGCCGACAACACGGGCGGCGCGCTGACCCACTTGCGGAGCTGGCTTGTCCACTGGTAGACATCAAGCTCGGGCTCCATGGATGGCATTTTGGAGTTGGGCGAATGCTGGTGGGGGTGGGGGTGGGTGACGCTGTCGCCGGCCGCGGACAGCGCGAGGGCCTCCCCTAGGTCAACCCAGCATGTGTCCTCCTCGCGCCAGCTCTCCTCCAGGGTGCGCAGTATGGCGGCCTCCAGCGCAGCCTGGTAGGCCGCCTCCTCCTCCTTCTTCGGCTTTACATCCGAGGATGGCGGTGGGACGTCGGGGTTGTACTGGACGTCGCGGAGGCGCTCCTCCTCATGCTCAAGTGCGAACTAGACCTCCCAATTGGGAGAGTCTCGCGCATAGGTAGCCATCTGCCGCTGCTCCGGCGTGAGAAGCTCCCTTTGTCTGCGCACCTCCTCGACGTGCGCCCGCGCCGATCGGGGCACCGCCCGCACCGGGATGCGAGGCGGGACCAGATGTCAACCGTGCAACAGGTTGGCATCCGGATAGAGCAGCGGCTGCCTGTACTGTCGATGCCACCTCGCCTAGTGCACCAGGATGTACATGCACTCCCTTTCCCCCGGTGGCGCTCCGCATTGAGGTGGCGGCGGCGTCCGAGACGAGCTGATGCCGGGGCTGAACTTCCGTTGCTAAAAAATCCATGGTGGGTGCAGGTGGCTAGGGTTTGCTTGTCGCCGGCGAGGAGGGCATACTTGGCTGGATGTGGATGGGTGAGGGTAGTGGATGTGGCCGGCTCTGCCGCACGCTTCCATTAAAAAGGATGACGACCCGCAGCTTCCATCCATTGACAGGCAGGCCCGACATAGGTGGCCGCGTTTAATACGACCACGTGCGATGGTTGGGTGGCCAACAGATGGGGCCGTGGCGGACACCGAGAGGACGCGCGTCGTGTCTATGTCGTGTCAGTGGCCACAAATCAAACGCAAATTTGGGTCTGAAATGTGTTCAGATAAACACCGAACAGACAAGTTTAAGTTTGGCACTTTGCATTGGACCGGCGCTCCAGACAGGCACACGCGGATAAAATGGGTTGGCGTGTTGGAGTTGCATTAGGGCATCTCCAATAAATTGCATGTTAGTCTTGTTGGTAAAATGTCCACGTCATCAACCAACAAGCTATCATACAACTACTCCAATAGTTTGTATGTAAGCTATCCAATAGATGATGAGTAAATAAATATGGTTGCTCTCTATTTCACCTTGGAGCTTGTGCAAAGGTTGTTGGTTATTCTACATACAACTTTGCTCTCTCTCCATATTTATTACATGCCACATCATCACTATGTCCTAGGTGACAAATTTACCAATGTCTATCTTACAGCTGTTGGTGATGCCCTTAGGGCATGTACAATGGTTGATAAGGTTGTCTTATCTTAAATCTTGCATGTAATTTAGAGATGATAAAAAAACATACATACAATGGGTCATCTCTTAGCCTTATCTTCAATAAGTAGTTATTCCTAAAAATATGGTGAAACATATTGTGCTAAGAGATCACCTCTTGCCTTCTCTTAATTAAGAGAAGACAAGTCTTTTTTTATGATTTCTCTCTCCTCCACCTCAGCATTTATCCTACGTGGCATTGCTAAGATAGAATCATTGTACATGCCCTTAGCCATCCTTATGCGTGTGCGCACGATCGAACGATATGATGGCGCCCCCTCGTCACGCTTTGCGCGGAAGACGAAAAGCGAAAAGAAGGCTCCGAGCAGGCGCCCAGTCCGCGCGCGAGCGGATGAGTTTCCGAAGGTCCCCGCGCTGAACGTCTTGGTCGCTTTCCGAATTGGAAAACGACGGCTCAGTGGATCGAGCTAATGGACGGGGCAAGTCCGGAGTGGGCACCGGTACCCATCACCAGGCGGCCGATGCGCACAACGTGGCTATGGCCCGGCCGGCTAGACAGAACCCAGATCGACCCATGGAGTTGGAGCCCGCCAACATCAGCTCTAGTGCAGAATTTCTCATTAAAATAAAAGAAATCTAATGCAGAACCGAGCGGTGTCACAAGAGGAAGAAACGCTGAGTGCAGGAAGCAGGCGCAGTGGCAGTGCACGCAGCCCAGGCGAAGTGAAGCGTCGAACCAGATGCATGTGGCTTGGCCTGGGGATGGGCACAGGCCCTGCATTGCCATGCACGGGTGGGCGCACCGCGGAGTTGGCGTTGTTTGCTTCCATGGCCTGCGCGGCAGACGACGTCGCGCCCCATGCCTGTGCTAGCAACAACTCCTTTGAACTTTGCGCTTGGACTGTAGGAAGTGAAGGGCCCGGCCGGCCTTGTCCGGACAAGCCCGCAGGCTTTGCATGCCGCGTCGAAGGCGCGGGCGCAGGCGGGGACACGCGGGGCACTGCAGGCTGCAGCAGTGGAATCCGTCGTCCAGCTGGCTGGACCCTTGAAGGCGGTAAACCCACACCACCGTACAGTATATAGCACGCACGTGGTTAATTTTGAGTGTTTTCCTTCCCTTGATTTTTACTCGTTCCTGTTAGAAATATGAGCAATCTATTACTCCTTCCGTTCCTAAATATTTGTCTTTTTAGAGATTTCAAATGAACTATCATATATGGATGTATATAGACATATTTTAGAGTGTGGATTCACTCATTTTGCTTCGTATGTAGTCATTTGTTGAAACCTCTAGAAAGACAAATGTTTAGAAACGGGGGGAGTATATGATTGTTTTTAATAGAAATTGTAGATAAAGCATAATTATTATAATAGAGATGAAACAAGTCATATAATCTAACAGAGATAAAGCAAAGAACATTTGCACACGTGAACTAGAACATAACATATCCAAAACATATACTAGAAGGAGAAACTGTAGCAGGATCTCAAACAAAAGGACATGAACACGTACCGAGTTGCGGCAGTAGCAGTAGCGTTGGCGACTTGGCATTGACGTTCTCAGCCATGTCGTCGAAGAGGTCGTCGACGTCGGGGAAGATGTCGTCGTTAGGAAAGTGGTCGTCGGCGTCCGGGGCGTCCATGATGAACAGGTCAGTAGTCGTGTTGAGCACTCCTCAAAGTCTTATCACCATTCGCCCGTACAGGACTCACATAGGTGGGATTTCTGAGGCCTATTGTCCCGACTTACGGTGCACGCCGTAAGTCGGGGAAAGATCGTAAGAGTAGCTCAGTGCCAAGGAACTCGGTGGCGTGACGAAGCTGTTGCTCTGGTGCATCTCTTAGTATAGGAGCGACCTCTTTCTTATAGGCACATGAGAAGGACGTGAATAGGCAGCGACGGAAAGCAAAAGAGGAAGATGAAACGAACAGGCAGCAGCCAAAGAGTGCAGCGATCGTATTTAATCTCCAATACAGAAAACTTTTCTGCTCTCGTGTGATCTTTCGTATATCAGTCGTGCATGGCAAAAAATTAGACAACGGCTCGACTCATTCCCGTAACCCGCGGCGCGTCGTGACGAGGCATGGTGTGGCGAGGCGGGCATAGGAGGAGGAGCGCGTGAATGTCTCGCTTATTCTCACCCTCCTACATGTGGAGAAACAACCTCCCTTGTAAGGAAGCCTAACTCCTACTAGGTGAGCAGTATGGGACTAAACTTTAATCCCACCTTTTGCCTTGCATAAATGGCCTAAGTGAGCCTCTGGGATTTATTAGGAATTCTGAAAATACTGGGCTGGCACACAAAAAAAAAACTAAATTTCAACAATCCCTTACCAGATCCTAAAGACACACAATTTTTTTTACTTTGGTTCCAAAACGTTGTTTATATACCGGTACTACAGTGAAGACTATTAAATTGAACTTTCACCTAGAACTCTATGCTACAGCAGTAAGCAACTTGAATAGTGGACTAGGCCTTGAACTGCAAGTTTCCTATGAATCTAACTTCACACGAAGTCTTGACTGATACCAGGCTACCATGGAACTTTCACGCGGGTGGAGCTTATGCGTCATACTCTGATGTCTTTCATGAGCTTACTAGAGAGCAAATAGGTGTGTTTTTCAAAAGATGTTCCGCAGGACAACATCTCTGCTTAAATAAGCCACTTAAAACACATTAAGATATACATCAATCTTCCATCAGATTATGAGAGAATTGCATCTTCATGGAGTGGTATTATTAATTGTAATGATACTCTTCTTTGAGTTGACCAACTGCTTGTTTTCCACATCTAATTCACGGGATCTCCGATCACATAGAGTAGCTAGGTTACCACTATGAACAACTCATATTGTGGGTCTCATACCCATCTCCTTCGATGCATTATCTATCACACTACGTGATAGACCCGTAGTAAAAGGATCTGTCATATTTTTAGACGTTTGGATATAATCCCATGCAATATCTGCGCAATTTCTCATTTTCCTGATAGACTTTAACTTTCTTTGAACATGTCTTGGTGACTTCATGTTATCGTTTGAGCTGCTCACTTTTGTGATCACATTTTGATTGTCGTGGTTCATAAAGATATCTGATACATGTTTCTTAACAACCGGTAAGTCATTCAAGAGTTGACGAAACCAATTTGCTTTGGCCGTAGTTGTATCTAGTGTTCTGAGTTCTGCTTCTATTGTTGACCTTGTTAAGATGGTCTGCTTGCAAGATTTCCAAGAAACGGCTTCACCTTCATGACTGAATACATATTCGCTTGTGGCCATTATCTCATCAGGATATGAGGTCCAATTTGAGTCACTATACCCTTCAAGCACCTTTGGGTATCCAGTGTACTGAATTCCATAATTTGCAGTGCCTTTCAAATAACGCGTAACTCTCTCTAGAGCTTTCCAATGATCATCTCCCGGTTTTGAAATAAATCAGCTCAGTTTGCTAACATCAAAAGAGATGTTAGTTCTTGTAGCACTGGCTAAACACATAAGTGAGCTAATAATACGAAAATATTTCAATTCATCTCTAGCAATTCTTTGATTCTTTCGAAGTAGCACACTAGCATCATCTAGTATTGGAGAGGGCTTGCAATCACTATAGCCAAAAGCGACTCAAGATTTTTTCCACATAGTGAGATTGAGGCAATGTAATCCTACCATTATCATCTCTCAATAGCCCGATGGTCAAAATAACATCGACTACTCCTAAATCCTTCATCTCAAAACAACGATCTAGGAAATCCTTGACCTCCTTAATAACATTCTAATTTGTCCTGAAAATCAATATGTCATCAACATACTAATAAAGGATAACTCCCTCGCCCCCACCATGCATGGAGATAGTACACACATTTGTCAGCTTCGTTTACAACAAAGCCTGCAACTGTTAAAATTCATTCAAACTTCTCATACCACCGCTTGGTGCTTGCTTAAGTCCATACAAAGACTTCAACAATTGACTTTGCCTCACAACAGCCAAGAATTCCTCCACCTACAGCTCATGCTCGATGCAGAGCTTCTTCAAGTCATCCATAAGTTCCTCGACGACGGCTTTCAGCGTCATCCTTGAGGCACTGCTCTTCTCATGCAGCTTCTTCCAGCCGGTGGCCTCCTCCTCCTTGGTGAGCTCCTTGTGGAGCTTTGCATTGTCACCCATGAGCGCACAACGAGGCCGATTGCCTTCTCAACCGAGGCATCGCTAATTTCGAGCAACTTCACCAAGTCATCGACCAGCTCCTGCTGCTTAATTAGGCCAGCAAGAACGTCATCGTTGTTGGCCAAGGACTTTAGCGCTGCCACATCGCGTTCGGCAACGCGGCGAGTGCGCTTGTGAGAGCCATCACCTGCCCGTGAGAGCTCATTCGAGAGCTTCGCAGCGCGCCATGACATCTCTGTTGTGGCTGCCGCATTGCGGCGGGACCTCTCTAGTGCTTCCGTGGCCTTGGTCTTTGCTCCCTGGTTATATGTGTTGGGGAACGTTGCATGGAAAACAAAAAAAATCTGCGCACATGCAAGATCTATCCATGGAGATGCATAGCTACGAGAGGGGGAGAGCATCTTCATACCCTTGAAGATCGCTAAGTGGAAGCATTTGTCAACACAGTTGATGTAGTCGTACACCTTCACGACCCGTCTTGATCAAGTACCAAACATACGGCACCTCCGCATTCAACACACGTTCAGCTCGATGACGTCCTCGCCTTCTGGATCCAGCAAGAGGGCTGAAGTAGTAGATGAGTTCCGGCAGCATGACGGCATGGTGACGGTTGTGGTGAAGAACAATCTTCGTAGGGCTTCGTCAAGCATAACGAAAACTATGACAGCGGATAAACTAGAGGGGGCAGGGTTTCCGGCACACGGCTTGGTGAATCTTGATGTGTTCACTACAAAAAAAATACACTTCCGTGATGATACGTGTTTGTCACAGTAGGTCACGTTTTCTGTCCTGCATGTACATCTATGACAAATTTATGACAGAATAAAGATAGCCATACCTGTGTTGTCGTAGAAGTGTTCCATGACATTACCAAAACTATCTTCACGGAAGTGTCCACTTCCATGACGATAAATCGCGCGTCATAGATGTGCTTTCGTCAAGGGTGACCGACACGTGGCATCCATCGTAAAGGAACGTCGTTAAGCTATCGGGTCCGGTTTTGGATCCGATAACCTGTTAACAGCCCCGACCAATGGGGATTTTCCACGTGTAAAATCATGATTGGCCGGAGGAAACACGTGTTGCCTCACCGTTGGGACATATGTCATCCACTCATTGGACAAGTGGCGCCTATGATAGGTCGACATGTGGCATGGCCCAACAGTGGCCCATTCCGGTGAAAAAGGCCGGCCTAGTAAAAAATAGCAGGCCGGCCAATATAAGGCCTACTTGTGTCAGGTCCATTTAAGCCCACAGCCCATACGAGATGTGTCAATTCGGCCCATCAATGGCCCGTTAAATATTTGACACCATTGCAGCCCACCGTCAGTTCGAGCGCGTTAATAGCCCGCTATATATTTGGGCTCAATATTGGCCCGATGAGATTTCGGCCTGTTAACGGCCCATTCAGTGGATGGGCCAATTTTCACGATGTACATCTTTTGGCCTTTTAGTGATCCATTTAAATATTGGGCTAATTCCCGGCCCGGTGTGTCTTTCAGCCTGTTGATGGCCCATAAATCAGTTGGGCCATTTGTAGTCGGACCTGTGTTTTGGCCTTTTAGCGACCCATTTAAGTGTTGGGCCAATTTCCAGCCCGGTGTGTCTTTCAACCTGGTGACGGCCCATATATCTGTTGGGCCATTTGTAGTCGGACCTGAGTTCTGGCCTTTTAGCGACCCATTTAAGTGTTGGGCCAATTCCCGGCCCTGTGTGCCTTTCAGCCTGTTAACGGACGATAAATGAGTTGGGCCATTTGTAGTCAGACCTGAGTTTTGGCCTTTTAACGGCCCATGCCCTTCATGGTCCAATACCAGCCCGGTTTTTCTTTCGGCTCGCTAAAGGCCCACAACACAGTTGGGCCATTTACAATACGACCTGACTTTTGGCCTCTTAGCGGCCCATGCTCTTCATGGTCCAGTACAAGCCCGTTGTCTCTTTCGGCCTACTAAAGGCCCACAGTACAGTTGGGCCATATGTAGCCCAAACTTAGTAACAGCTTGTTAACGGCCCGTGAAATCAATTGGGCCCACCTGTTGCCCGCTTCAATGTCAACCTGTTAACGACTCGGAAGTTAAGAGGGCCGACCATTAACTTTCGGCCTGGTAACGGCCCATTAACTTAATGGGCCCACTAAAGTTCGTACATGTCTTTAGGCCAAATTAGATAATTTAAGCCCATTATGGCGAGAAATTATGCACAGTTTCAAAACCGATCAAGCAAAGGTACGGCATACAGGGAAAAACGTTGCACATCCACCATATATTACAGGAAATTACATCCACTTGGCAATCAAAGATTGATGCCAGTGCAAATAAATGAACAGAACCTAACAATCTACAACGTCACAATCTGCAACCTCACCACGGATGACGCCCATAAGCATGTGGACAAGTTCTTGGTGCTTTGCTACACTATCTCTGAAAACATTGATCAGTTGTTGTGTCGCACGACTCTGCACCTCTGATTCCTCCACCATTCCCATCATTCTGTCAGCCATTAATTGGTTCACAAACATACATTTTTTCCATTGCATTCGAGACAGAGGATACTGAACAGATTCAGATGGCGATTTTGGCAGGCTTGTAGTATTGATAGGGGAGAGTGTCTCGACCACTGCATCATAACATAAATTAGGAGGGAACCAAATAGATTAATCATGAGTTATTGGAATATTACATGGCCTAGATTTATTGGAAAGAAAAAATGGGGTCGCCTTGCTGTTTTCAGAGTTTGCCTTATTATCTTCAGCAGCCTGCACCAAATTAAGACACTAGCATTGCTATCATTGGCCAAGTCAGATAATAGGAAAGCAACATTAGCACAACGAACATTTGGGCAACTAGCCAACACCAAATTAACACAATATGGCACAGCTATCATCAGCCAGGTAAGGTAATACGAAAGCAACATTGACACAATTAATGAATGGGCAACCAGAGCAGCACTACAATTCAGTAATGTGCATGATACGAGATAGTACACTCATGCAGCTCAGCATGCAAAACTACCAGGCAGTTTTCTTTAAAAAAAATCAACATTGGCGCCTTTAACATTTTGCTACAACTAATTTTAGATCAGACAAAGGTTGGATTCACGCCGATTAGCAAAATACATGCTGATGTAAAAATATACTGATATACAATAGGTACTTACATCAGCATTGGAGCACAGAGAATTCCCGCAAGATATTTTCCTTGAATACAATGCCAATGAAGGAAATCTTCTATCATTTAACCTTATTTTCTAAAAGAGAGATGGGTGAGAAACATGTAGAAAATATGATCAGAATGCTATAAAATTTCATGATGCGAGGATACGCACACGCTTCTTAGAATGCAGTTGACATTATTTTGCTGGACTGGAGCAGACTAGGTCTTTGGCCACTAGAATCTACTTATTATCAATGGGAGTTGGCTTTCTCTGTGCTGGAGCAGTATCTATGAAAAATGGAGTTGGTTTATTATCTACTGGCGTTTGGATCTTTTGCGAAGACATGGTTTGTAACCATTCAGATTCTAACATAGCCATCTTCCCCTTGCATGCCTTATATAGAAGAATGGTGCTTCAATTATAAAACATGCTACAGCAAAGATGGAATAGGTACTGAAGATTAGAAAGGCATGACATATTGACATGTATTCCCTCCATCCGGAAAAAATGGATGGGTCTAGGCGTATTTCAGTTCTAGATACATCCAGTTTTATCAATTTCTGCGACATGTAATCCAGACGGAGGGAGTATGATGTAAGAGCTAGGGATACGACATGACAACATAGAAAATAAAACATTGAAAACCCACTGCAGAACCAAAGTAATCAAACCAACTGATATGAGATAGTACACTCATGCAGCTCAGGATGCAAAACTACCAGGTAGTTTTCCTTACAAAAATCAACAATGTGGCCTTTAATCATACATTTTGCTACAACTAATTTTAGATCAGATAAAGGTTGGATTCACGCCGATTAACAAAATACACGCTGATGTAAAAATATAGTGATATACAACAGGTACTTACATCTACATTGGAGTACAGAGAATTCCTGCAAGAATCTTTCCTCATAGACAATACCAGTGCAGAAATTTTCTATCTGTTAAGCTTATTTTGGAAAAGAGAGACGGGTAAGAAACATGTAGAAAATATGATCAGCATGCTATAAAATTTCATGATGCAAGGATACGCACACGCTTCTTAGAATGGAGTTGACATATTTTTGCTGGACTGGAGCGGACTAGTTCTTTGGCCACTGGAATCTTCTTATTATCAGTAGGAGTTGGGTTTCTTTGTGCTGGAGTAGTATCTATAAAAACTGGAGTTGGTTTATTATCTCTTGTCGTTTGGATCTTTTGCAAAGACCTGGTTTGTAACCCTTCAGATTCTAACATAGTCTTCTTCCCTTTGCATGCCTTGTATAGAAGAATGGTGCTTCAATTATAAAACATGCTACAGCAGAGGGATGGAATAGGTATTGAAGAATAGAAAGGCATGACATCTTGACATGTATTCGCTCCATCCGAAAAAAATGGATGGGTCTAGGCATATTTCAGTTCTAGATACATCCTTTTTTATCCATTTCGGCAACATGTAATCCGGACGGAGGGAGTATGGTGTAAGAGCTAGGGATACGACAAGACAACACAGTAAAAAAACACTAGTTGAATGTAAAACCGCATGCTAGCAGAATACGTACAGAAAAAACTAAGGCAACATACACGTGTATTTTTGGGAAACTAAGATGGCATTGCAACAGAGCACTAGAACAACACTTCAATGTAAAAAACATGGTATGGTAGACAGATGAAGTACATATTGATGAATAACAATGCATTAGATATTCAAAAGCATGCTGTCCAAATTAAGCAGATGGCATTACGATAGAGTAGAATGAAAGTACTTGAATTTGAAAACATGTTATCATGAATGGAATAGGTACTGAAAAATAGGAAGGCATGACATATTTACATGCATGATCAGCATGCTAAGCACATGGCATGGCAACAGAGTAGATACACTACTAGACATTATATGCATGTTGTAGCCATATCACGGGCCAAGTTAGAGAAAGGACCTTGTGGGGTGAAGAGGATTCAACATCTTTCTGCAAGTCTTCTAAAGAACTGCCTTTACATGTTCCATCATATTGGGTATCATTGATATCAAGTTTATTGGCCTTTACATTGCTCTGTGAGGTTCTTGTGGATATATCAATGTGTGCAATTATATCTGACATGCATGGAAGACAACTAGTAGTTAGATTTATGTAATGAGTGCATGTAGGAGACGACATAAATAGTAGGACTGGGGTTAACTAGCAGCAAGAGGTCTCAAAAACTAAAGTGAGAACACACATGAAAGCTACAAAATATGTATCGTTTGTACTCGAGATTAACTAGATGGCACGCAAAAGTATTAAAGAACAACATAGGTAATACTAGAAGTGGTATAATACTATAATCACCAGACTGTGGGATAGCATTGGCTGATGGATGATAACTATGGAACAACGTTACCTAAAGAACAAGTATCTTTGCTGAACTATGGAACAACGTTAACTCCTGAACAAGACCCGTAAGAGATCAGCATGAATATATAGTGAAATGTGATAATCTATTTTCCATGCTTAGATGAATAACAAAGCCATAAATGTTGCACACAAGGTGAGGGTACAACCTATCTGGCCGCCATCCATAGGAGTGGGCATCATGTGCTGACTTGTCGATGGCCTTGCAGTTGTTGTGGCTGTCCATGTCGAGCATGTGCATTCGATGCAGGGAACTGTTGAGTGGGGACTATAGCTCCCTTCTGGTGTATGCTTCCCTTGTTGGAGCAGCTGCGGTGAGTCGAAAGACGGTGTGGCTGAGGATACAGATAACGCATAATGTTAAGAACGACACATCTCTTTGATCTGAAGAAATACACTAAGAGATCAACAGCAAGGTACGAGAGTGGTCACACGTCTGTTGACTGAGACTAAATTGGGGTCACACGATTTTATTTCATTTTGGTATTGTCCGATCTACGCCGGATGGCTTGATGGCCGTCTTGTGCCTCTCGGCTAACACTGTTAGGAATCTTCCCCGAAGAGCCAGCGACCAACGGCAGAGCAGCTTGCCTCCGCCGTCCGTGGCCCCGGCCAAAACCCCGCTCCCCACCCCACCGCACTGCCGTGGTTGCGCCGCCCCCGGGCTAATCCACAAAGCCTCCCTGTCATCCAGATCCGGCGGCGGCAGTACCTTGAACCCACGCAACTCTAAGATAGCCATCTAAGCGCTGCTTCCGCGGCGAACTTGCGGCCCCGCACCCTTATGTTAGACACCAGCCAACCGGCAGCCTAGGAGCTCCACCGCCTCGAGGGGTGCTGGTTCCCATTGGGAATCGATTGGCCCAGAATAAAAATTCAGACAACTGACGCCTAAATAAAGTGATTGAGATGAGGATGTGACCTATCTGGCAGTATGGTGAAGTAGGCAGGTCCAGCTGCCGAGTCGGTGAGGCCGGCGCGGTTGCGGTGGCCACCGGTGACAGAGAAACAACGATGTCGCGACGGTCGACGACTACAGGGAAGCAACACCGGGACTCTGGCCGAAGTTGGAGCCGCTCCGGCGCCATGAACAACGGCGGGGGTGAATCGGCTCCGGTACGGTTCATGCGGCCGTTGTCGAGGCAGCTCCAGCAGCACTGAGTAAGAGGCACACGGCCTAGTGAACGACGGCAAATGGACATCGTCTCCGGCATTAGGGAGGAGGGCGGCTGTGAAATTGGTGCGGTGGGGGCGCCATGGAGGAGGGGCTGAGGTTTCGCGGCTCAGGAGAAGGGAGCTTCCGAGGAGAAGGTGATTTGGCGCCCACGAGGTATGAATGGGGGGGGGGATTGGGAGGGGAGTGTAACCATGTACGCATTTGTCTGAAATGTGAGGGGGAGTTACAGTTCTACAGCCTTTAGGCTTCTCGGCTTGGGTCTGTGTTCTGAGGGTCGGGGATAGTAGAGTAACTTTGCTTCTCCCCAAATAGTGGGCGGGACCGATTTCGGGGAGGAGGGCATGTTTTGAAATATAGTGGGCGCGAGCGATTTCGGGCGAGAAGAGCGTGTTTTCAAATAGTGGGCGCGAGCTATTTCGGGCGAGGAGAGCGTGTGTTGCCGACCATGGTTTATGAATTATTCGGCACATGTCATTTCGGCCGAGGAGAAGGCGCGCTTGGATGAATTTATGAACCTACCCTCGATGCACAGCGGGCCAATTAATGCATCTCCCACATAGGACGGTAATTTCGCGTCTCCCATTTATTTGCTCAGGCGAATTCCACCGAGCAGAGGATGTTTAACAGTTCGTTCAAAATTTGGGAGAACGAGCATCCACATGTACCTTACCAAGTCGATTCGAATCAAATTTAGAAATATTAGCTTGCCACTTCTTTTTTAGATGGAGAGATGATGCACGGGAGTAATGTGTTTTTACATGCTCATTGCTAGCGATCTACTATATGACAAATAGTTGACCCACTCAAAAATGGGAATCAAACCCAAAATGAAATATCTCGATTCAATTTAATAGCTCGGTCACCAGGTCGAAATAGTGAACTAAATCCAAAATTGAACACCTCAATCGAATAGCATGTTGTACAGTATTACAGTACTCCATGAACATGTTGAAAGTCAAATTAATGAACTTGTTTGATATACGCATATATTCATTCATGTGTGGATTGCACACAATATGTTCTCCAATTTAAATATTTGAATGCAAGTTTATATCGAAACATGGTTTATATCAGTCTTTGATGCATAAAACGCGACCTCCCCCTCTCCCGGACTCCTGCTCTCTCTCTCTCTCTCTCTCGCGCGTCGACAATCTTCAATTCTATCGCACGCATCCAACACACAAACCTTGTTGGTCCTCTTTCTTTCTCTCCATCTCTCTCTCCCTTTGTGTGTGTGCGTGGGGGGGGGGGTCTTTCTAGTTCGCATGCATATATACTCCATCTATAGATCTCTCTCGCACACTATGTATGATTCTCTAGTCCAAGCTAGATATCTTGGGTGCCCTCATCGTACGCACACAAATTCCTTGGCTCGTTGCCCGTAACTCTCTCACGCACCACTCTGTCGTCTCGGAGCTCTTCTCCCTCTCTCTCAAACTCTCCATCTACCTGGGTGTAACATCCCAAAATTCTAAATTTTGGAATGTTATAATAAATATATATATTTGATTGTTGTTTGATGTGCTGTGTGACATTGAGTGAAATTTGAAACTTTTGAAAGTTAAATGAGAGGGAATAAAATAACTTTCCCAAAAATTTCACTTTGCTTTTTGATCTCCGGGGGAATTCAAAATTCTTTTGAACACAAAACCCTAGAGTGAAGATAATATGACTTCTTCCATTTATTTTAAATGATAAAGGGCTTTGAAAGGATTTTTGAATTTCATCCTCGAAATATTTTCAATTCAGAAACTTTATGCAACTCAATGATTTTCCCGAGAGAAGATAAAATGATTTCAAATTATAGGAAATATGAGTTGGAAGTCTTTCTGAAATTTTCTCAAACTCAATTTCAAATATTGAGTTATTTGGTTTTATTCAAATTATTTTTCTCCAAAAATAAAATATATGGAAAATAGGGTAACATGATTCCCTACAGCATAAAATTGGAGATAAATAAATTTGAAGTCTTTTCGGTATAGTCAAAATGATTTTTATTTGTTTTTACTGCAACAGTAGCACCTTTTTATTTGATAGAATTTGTGAGGATTTTATTTTGCAGTAGAAAAATGTTCATATTATAGGGTTTCTTTTTCTGAAAATTTCGATATATAATATGCCTATAGGATATTTTTATTTATTTTGTTTTTATTCGTTTTCTATGTCTGTTTAAAAAAATGTTTAAAGAGAAAAAAAATCTTCTGAGCCGAACTGGGCCGGCCCAGCACCCGAGCCAGGCCCAGCCCAGCTCGCCCGTCATCCCCAACGGGGACTCCACTGGGAGTCCCACCGTCGGCCGACCTCGGCGTCTGTGCATGCCACGCCACCGCCTCCCTTGCCCCTCCCGCAAGCTGCTCCTCCGCCCCGCCTATAAATGCGCCGCCCTGCCGCCCTCTCGCCTCCCCTCCTCCCGCATCTCGCGCCGCCGCCGCCGCTGTAGACCGCCGCCGCTTCGCTCGCCGCCGCCGCTGGCTGCAGCCTCGCCCCACGCCGCCCCTCGCCTGCTCTTGCCCGCGCGCCGCACGAGCCACGCCATGCCGCAGCAGCCTCGCCTCGCGGGAGTTGCCGGACTCGCCGGAGCTCACCGCCGGTCCGATCCGATCCGCCGCCCCGGTTCCCCACCGCCGAACCGTCGGTTTCCTCGCCCAAACCGCCTAGGTAATAAAAACCGCCTCGGTTTTTCTGTTTAGTTAGGTTTTCGTTTTAGATTGGTTTTTTTAGCTAACTATCTAGTGAATGCCCACTAGTTAGGGTTAGAAAACGAACGTTCGTTCGTTAACTTTTCTTTTTCTGTTTTAGTTTTCGGCCAGGGACTTATCCATGAAGTTATTTTACAGTTTAGCCCCTAAACTTCAAACGGCCATAACTTTTTGCTCGTTGGTCCAAATCCAACGAAACCAACGCCCACGTCTTTGTTACGATCCCCTCTTTCCAGTAAAACAACTTAAACATGTTTTTGAAAGTTTTAAAATTTTAATTCAACTAGATTTGAATTTAAACTTGTTTTGATCATAAGTTGAGTTTTATAACTCCGTTTTAGCTGATTTTTTTTTGCAAATCAAAGCTCTTGACCTAAACTTTCTGATAAGGCCAAATTCACATAATTTTGGTACTGTTAGAAATTGTTTTATGTTTCAAGAGTCATTCGTTTGTCTTCGAAGTTTTCTGAAGTGTTTTATTCGCTCTGTCCGATCTTTTGAGTGATTGCTTATGTGTGGTTACTATTGCTTGCTTATGATAGATTGAGCGGAGTGTGACAAGTAGATCTATCACGAGTTCTGAGTGCGAATCTTCTACATCGTCAGTACAAGGCAAGTTCACAATTTGATCATATTTTCCAATACCCAGTTTTGATTGCATTAGTTATATCCTCAAACACATTGCATGAGTAGGAACTCTTAACTTGTGGGACCGGGAATTAGTTTGAGGTAGAACCTATTACCTGCATTATTTTCAAACCCTTGGGAGTTACTTCTACGTTATGCTTAGGTTGCCATGCTATGCTCGTAGACGTGGTTTGGGTTTGAGAGTATCCATGATAGATGTGAGATTGTTAATTAATGGTTCAACTTAAGGTGGCTACTTTAATACACATCTGGGTGGATTGGTTGTGGCACCTTGGAGCACCCAGTGGTTGCCGTGCACCTGGAGAAACCAGTGTTGTCCTAGGGATCCCGGAGGAACCGTGTGATCACCCTATTGGAATGCCACCCAGGCTCAAAGGGATCATATAATATTTTTCATGCCTAGAAACTTCCATGTGCAGCCACAAGCCATTATGGGCTCTGGCATAGTATGAGTAAGTTGTGTGAGCTCTTTCAGTGGTAGACTAGCAGATGTAGGGGGAATGTAGGTGTACCGGTCCACCCGGGTAAAGAGTGATTGCTTTTGAAAGACTGTGTCTCGGTCATCCGTTTCTCAAACACCATGCAGTGCGAGAAACCAAACGGAGGCGATCGAATCTTATGGGAAAAGTGCACAAACCTCTGCAGAGTATGCAAACTATTCATGAGTAGCCGTGTCCCCGGTTATGGACATCTTTGAGTATCTAGAAGTGGATTATTTGTTGATCTCAACACTCAATTTAATTAATTTGTTGGGTTAATAATGATTTTGGTTGGGATTGAGATGGAGGAACCATTCTCAATTGTTCATGATTTAAGTTTAACAAAGTAGTTAAATAAAATCCATTCCTTTGTTGTAGGGAAAAATTGGCTTTACGCAAACACTTTAACCTTACAGCCTCCACCAGCCAAATATGCATGTCGTTGTAGGACTTGTTAATTCTCATTATAGTGTGAAATTGCAGTACATTCAACGTACTGACCTACATGGCTGCAACGTCTCATGTGGCAGGAGTTATTCGACGAGTACGTGTTACGTTAGGGTTGCGCTGTCTACACTCAACTTTGCCGTTGGTGTTGATGGAACTCCACAACCTTATTGCTTTCGCTATGATCGATTGAGGTAATAGTATTTACGTTACGTTATACATGTGATTTACCTCTGTTATAAATCCTCGAGTACTGTGTGTGTCAGCATACCGATCCAGGGATGACACTTAAGCACAGATACTTGAAACATTCGGGTCGGGTCGCTAAAAATGGTATCAGAGCACATGTTGACTGTAGGACGTGACCCTAGAAACTGGCCAGACCATAGGAAATGATTTCTCTAAAAATATCTTTTTCAAAAAGATTCTTATCTTTCTTCTTTTCTGAGCTTTGTCAAATCTTCTCTTTGACCTTAAATAGTTAGACAGTACCCTTTACCATTTGGACCACTTCGGAGTAAAGAGGATTTCACCATGCATTGGAAGTGTTGAAGCTACAACAATGGATACTCCGAAGATTTGAAGAGTTGACGACTTTGAGGAGATGTTGACCTTTAAAAGACCAAACCCCTGTTATGTACTTACGTTAGATGTGACGATTGTGAGCCGTCATTTGTTTGATGTTTTATCGATGGCCACAAAACAAAACCGTCTTTTCAAAACTTTTGTTTGTATTGAGTGTATCTCTCTCCCCACCTTCTGTATCTCATCCCAAAACCCTTGGACCCAATAGAGGATGAAAGAAGATAGATTTGAAGTCTCTAGACCAATGACCCAACCGAAGGCAGAACTATGGATACAAAACATGGAGGATCACCTTAGGAAAATTTTGGTTGCAAGGAAGTATGCGGTTCAATACGCTCTTCAGTACTTTACAAAAAGTGATGCAACATGGTGGAGGATGCATCAAGCCATACAAGGATGTAATGGAGCAGGAAGTTGGGAGGAATTCAAGAAGACTCTGTTAAGATCCCGTCTCATCCGAGAGCGTGGTGACAACCAGAAGAAGAAACGTTGTGCCTGCAGGATTTGTGGAGAAATAGGACACACCCAGGAGGAGCACAAGGATGAATGCCCTAAATGTGAAGGAAGTCATCCAGCTGAAGAATGCCCAACTAGGCAGATTACTTATTTCTTGTGTGATGGGACTACCCACTACCCTACACAGTGTCACATTTACCCCATGCTGCAACGAACTATCCAGCATAAGAAAGAAGCAATGAAAGAAGTCCTCGAGGAAACCTTAAAGGAATCCGCGATGGAGGAAGATATTGACGACCCTGATGGAGAAGGACTAGACAGATATTACTCCCGTGCTTGCTATTCATGTGGAGAGAAAGGACATCTTTCACAGCATTGCACGAGGGAAAGTCAAGAGTATCTGGGAGAATTCCCGACAAAAGAGGTGGAGTTTGATCCACAAAAGATAGAAGAATTGATAGGAACGAAGAAGTCGAGGAAGAGAAACATCATGTGTCCCCAGAACGTCCCAATTTCTGCGGAAAAGGACCTAAGTCACATCACATGTTATCGGTGCAAGGATTTAGGTCATTATGCTAGCAACTTCCCAACGAGGAAGCGGAGAATCTAGTGAACGAGGATATTCGCCATGAAGTCCCTAGATTTGTCTTATGTCATTAGTTTACGCTGCAAGGAAGTAGGGCATTTTGCCAGAGAAGTTTTAGACCGCGGGAAGGATGATCAGAGTAGTTGAGATCTAGAAATTAGAATGAAGCATGTAGCTAAATATGGAATACACTTTATTACAATGTTGAGTTGAGTTATGGAAAGAACATTGTAATAGTCCGTGAAGCAACAGAAGTTGATATTTTTGGAATCTAAGAAGGAGATGTTATGAGTTGTTGGATGATTGTGAGTGCCCCTCACCCAGACCAAAACCTAGAACCCATGGAGAAGCTGACCCCAAACCTTTCTCGGACAAACGACCACAAGAAAATACCTACATTGTCCTGAGTGCCCTTTCTTCTTATACCTACAGATGACAACCCTTTACGAGTCTTTTCTCGAAGGCCCGGAAACCATCATGACCCTGACCAGGGATCAGGATTATCCAAAGATCCTGAAGGACATGATGAAGCATATTCACCTGGAAGGAGATGCACTTTGCAAGGGTTATCCCTTCATGGAGAATGGAGTTGAACTTTGGTACGTGGAGGTACACCTCCATCGTGTGAAAGGAGTTTGCCCAAAAACCATGGGTCAATACTTTTTCATCTCCCGAGTACCACGAACAACCTTCTTCGATTTTGTTCGTGAAGCTGCTATGGAGGCCATACGTCAGATTGGAGAAATACTCGAAGCAAGACTTCGTTATACCCGGGAGAGCTTGAGTAAGGTGCAGGCAGAGATGATGGAGATGAAGCACACGACCAATAGGACGAAGCAAAAGAGGGAGGATTTTAAGAATCACATTGCACAATTCCAGTTGGACTGAAGCGTCCTTAGCTAGGACAAAGGAATAAAGATGGTAGGAATGTTTGACCATACCCAACTATGTGGATGACAACATTCGTAGTGAAGTACCTTTGTAATTGGAGTGTTGAATAATGGTTCAGAAAGTAATAAAAGATTTGATATGAGGAGAATATGGATTACGGATGAACCAGTGCACTTTGTTTAGGACGATACTTTTTTTTGAGTGAACCCTGGACCAATAGAAAGGAAAGTGTTGCTCCAAATAGTGGAGATTGCCCAAATAAATTGGAATTTATTCTTGATATGAAGCCTACCCCAAGGTTATGAAGGAAAGAAGTACATTTGGATTTAAAGAGGGTGTAATGCTAGAGATGTGGAGCAATATTGACTACAAGGACGAGTTAAGGATATACAAGTTCTGAAGTGGACCCACAAGCCGAGGACCTAAAGGAGGCTACGTAATTATAAGGGAACCACGAGACTTGTCAGAAGTAATATGTTTCTGCTATAGTGAAGCAGGGAACTTTGATAAAGAATGTTCCAAGGAGAAGGAGATTGGTGCTAAGTAGTTGAGTTGAAGCATGCAATGGAAGAGCAGTAGATCGGAGTGAGTTGAGAATCAATACAGTTGGTATCATGGTATTGATTTTGGATTTTATGAGTTGTTACTATATAAGTGATGAGTGAAGACATGATACATGGATCAAGATTTTTAAGAAACTAGTGTTATTCATTTTAAGTGTGGTAGAACCCAACACCACTACCCGAATACACTAGCTAGTTGTTAGATACGTTAGACTTGGAATGGATTACCCAAGGATGAGTGTGAGTAATTACACTCAGTTTTGTACCCAAAGAAGAAAGGGATACCAAACAAATTGGATGGATTTAAGAGAACTAAGGAAGTTGGATGTTGGAAGTATGACCAGTTGCAACCCAATGATGAGACCAAGTGTTACTAGTGACAAGTATGAGATGAGCCATAACCCACAGGCCCAGGACCTGTCAAGGAAGCAAGCACATTCTTGCTGAAGGAAAACCCCTAGAAGAAGTACGACTTTGCCAACATACGATCTTATAGGTGGTTACGTTAAACCCAAGGGTTGTGAAACACGATAGATGGTTGGTTGGATTGCAGAATCAATGGATATATCCGAACTCAGTTCATCGACAAGATGAAATTCTACAATGCTTGTGAGGATGACCGAGTGTTAGAATGCGAGATTCACTAAACCATATACAAGGTAATGATTTGGGTGCGGGAAGGATTGATCACCATACCGACTTACTCTTATTATTCGCCTCTGTTATACGGGATGGTAAATCTGAGAGACTTACCTATAGTAGAGAGACGGCGATGTCAAAACCTTGTTTAAACCTTAGAATGGTATAAAAAAATTTCTCCTGTACAAGGCAACTGTTGCCATCCGTAGGATATACGGTGAGGATAACGCCCAGAACCGTTTTCTGCAGGGACCCAGTTAAATTGTTTCATGAGCACCATGAGAGATTGATATTTGTTTAGTATTGGCGCCAGACTTGTCAGTTAAGAAGAACCAGTCTCGAAAGAGCCTTATCAAGATGAAAGGACTCAAGAATTGAGGACAAAGGTTATGCTACTACCGAAAGAGCCCAGAGAGGCAATTATCCCAGAGATTTGAGAAGACCGACACCGTCAACCCAAAGAATGGAGTACCTGAGTTTTGATGGAACTGTATCCATGTTTCTAAGTGTGGTAGCCCCCAAGACCAGACCGATCAATGGAGTTGCTAGAAGACCCCCAAACCCTAACCTATTTCTTGCTAGCCTCTCCGAATCTCGAGGACGAGATTCATTTTATGTATGGTAGGTTTGTAACATCCCAAAATTCTAAATTTTGGAATGTTATAATAAATAGATAGATTTGATTATTGTTTGATGTGCTGTGTGACATTGAGTGAAATTTGAAACTTTTGAAAGTTAAATGAGAGGGAATAAAATGACTTTCCCAAAACTTTCACTTTGCTTTTTGATCTCCGAGGGAATTCAAAATTCTTTTCAACACAAAACCCTAGAGTGAAGATAATATGACTTCTTCCATTTATTTTAAATGATAAAGGGCTTTGAAAGGATTTTTGAATTTCATCCTCGAAATATTTTGAATTCAAAAACTTTATGCAACTCAATGATTTTCCCGAGAGAAGATAAAATGACTTCTTCAAATTATACGAAATATGAGTTGGAAGTCTTTCTGAAATTTTCTCAAACTCAATTTCAAATATTGAGTTATTTGGTTTTTATTAAAATTATTTTTCTCCGAAAATAAAATATATGGAAAATAGGGTAACATGATTCCCTACAACATAAAATTGGAGATAAATAAATTTGAAGTCTTTTTGGTATTGTTAAAATGATTTTTATTGGTTTTTATTGCAACAGTAGCACCTTTTTATTTATTAGAATTTGTGAGGATTTTATTTTGCAGTAGAAAAATGTTCATATTGTAGGGTTTCTTTTTCTGAAAATTTTGATATATAATATGCCTATAGGATATTTTTCTTTATTTTGTTTTTATTCGTTTTTTATGTCTGTTTAAAAAAAATGTTTAAAGAGAAAAAAAAATCTTCTCAGCCGAACTGGGCCGGCCCAGCACCCGAGCCAGGCCCAGCCCAGCTCGCCTGTCGTCCCCAACGGGGACTCCGCTAGGAGTCCCGCCGCCGGCCGACCTCGGCGTCCGTGCACGCCACACCACCGCCTCCCTTACCCCTCCCGCAAGCTGGTCCTCCGTCCCGCCTATAAATGCGCCGCCCTGCCGCCCTCTCGCCTCCCCTCCTCCCGCATCTCGCGCCGCCGCCGTCGCTGTAGACCGCTGCCGCCACCGCTTTGCTCACCGCCACCGCTGGCTGCATCGTCGCCCCGCGCTGTCCCTCGCCTGCTCTTGCCCGCGCGCCGCTCGAGCCACGCCGTGCCGCAGCAGCCTCGCCTCGCCGGAGTTGCCGGACTCGCCGGAGCTCACCGCCGGTCCGATCCGCCGCCCCGGTTCCCCACCGCCGAACCGCCGGCTTCCGCGCCCAAACCGCCTAGGTAATAAAAACCACCTCGGTTTTTCTGTTTAGTTAGGTTTTTGTTTTAGATCGGTGTTTTTTGATCTAACTATCTAGTGAACGCCCACTAGTTAGGGTTAGAAAACGAATGTTCGTTCGTTAAGTTTTCTTTTTCTGTTTTAGTTTTCGGCCAGGGATTTATCTGTGAAGTTATTTTACAGTTTAGCCCCTAAACTTCAAACGGCCATAACTTTTTGCTCGTTGGTCCAAATCCACCGAAACCAACGCCCACGTCTTCGTTACGATCCCCTCTTTCCAGTAAAACAACTTAAACATGTTTTTGAAATTTTTAAAATTTTAATTCAACTAGATTTGAATTTGAACTTGTTTTGATCATAACTTGAGTTTTATAACTCCGTTTTAGCTGATTCTTTTTGCAAATCGAAGCTCTTGACCTAAACTTTCTGATAAGGCCAAATTCACATAATTTTGGTACTGTTAGAAATTGTTTTATGTTTCAAGAGTCATTCGTTTGTCTTCAAAGTTTTCCGAAGTGTTTTATTCGCTCTGTCCGATCTTTTGAGTGATTGCTCATGTGTGGTTACTATTGCTTGCTTACGATAGATTGACCGGATTGTGACGAGTAGATCTATCACGAGTTCTTAGTGCGAATCTTCTACATCGTCAGTACAAGGAAAGTTCACACTTTGATCATATTTTCCAATACCCAGTTTTCATTGCATTAGTTATATCCTCAAACACATTGCATGAGTAGGAACTCTTAACTTGTGGGACCGGGAAGTAGTTTGAGGTAGAACCGATTAACTGCATTATTTTCAAACCCTTGGGAGTTACTTCTATGTTATGCTTAGGTTGCCATGATATGCTCGTAGACGTGGTTTGGGTTTGAGAGTATCCATGACAGATGTGAGATTGTTAATTAATGGTTGAACTTAAGGTGGCTACTTTAATACACATCTGGGTGGATTGGTTGTGGCACCTTGCAGCACCCAGTGGTTGCCGGCCACCTGGAGAAACCAGTGTTGTCCTAGGGGATCCCGGAGGAACCGTGTGATCACCCTATTGGAATGCCACCCAGGCTCAAAGGGATCATATAATATTTTTCATGCCTAGAAACTTCCATGTGCAGCCACAAGCCATTATGGGCTCTGGCATAGTATGAGTAAGTTGTGTGGGCTCTTTTAGTGGTGGACTAGCAGATGTATGGGGGATGTAGGTGTACCGGTCCACCCGGGGTAAAGAGTGAATGCTTCTGAAAGACTGTGTCTCGGTCATCCGTTTCTCAAACACCATGCAGTGCGAGAAACCAAACGGAGGCGATCGAATCTTATGGGAAAAGTGCACAAACCTCTGCAGAGTATGCAAACTATTCATGAGTAGCCGTGTCCCCGGTTATGGACATCTTTGAGTATCTAGAAGTGGATTATTTGTTGATCTCAACACTCAATTTAATTAATTTGTTGGGTTAATAATGATTTTGGTTGGGATTGAGATGGAGGAACCATTCTCAATTGTTGATGATTTAAATTTAACAAAGTAGTTAAATAAAATGCATTCCTTTGTTGTAGGAAAAAATTGGCTTTACGCAAAAACTTTAACCTTACAGCCTCCACCAGCCAAATATGCATGTAGTTGTAGGACTTGTTCATTCTCATTACATTGTGAAATTGCTAGTACATTCAATGTACAGACCTACATGGCTGCAACGTCTCATGTTGCAGGAGTTATTCGACGAGTACGTGTTATGTTAGGGTTGCGCTGTCTACACTCAACATTGTCGTTGGTGTTGATGGAACTCCACAACCTTATTGCTTCCGCTATGATCGATTGAGGTAATAGTATTTACGTTACAATATACATGTGATTTACCTCTGTTATAAATCCTCAAGTACTATGTGTGTCAGCATACCGATCCAGGGATGACACTTAAGCATAGAGACTTGATCCATTCGGGTCGGGTCGCTACACTGGGTCGTACATACACATGCATATCTCACTCTCACCCAATAGGCCCATCTAAAACTCTATCTCTCTCCCTCGTTCTCTCTCCATCTCACACGCGCACACACACAATCTCATGCCTAGCTAGCCAAATATGATGGTCTCTCACTCAATCGTAGGCACACGCAGTCCCCCCTAATGTATATGACTAGCTAATCTTAGTCTCCATCATAAACATGTGCATGGTCTATCTCGATTTCTCTCGGGGCATCTTTCTATCGTGCACGCACCTCCCTCGATCTCCCACCCATATAGCCCCCTCACGATCTCGAGGGGGTCTCTCTATCGTAAACACACCCTCTCACCCTCCCCATGCGTCCATGTTCTCCATGTGTCCCTCTCAACCTTTGTACCTTGTTAGACAGACCTCAATTGGACATGTGCTATAGGGGTGTCTCTCTCCGTTGCAAACAATCACACATTAGCTATCTTCATGTATCTCCTCACCTCACTTTTCTATCTCGGAGATGCATGTGTGATATGTTCGCCTAAGAAACGAAAAAACACACTCTCTCTCTAATTTATTGTTTGTTATCACTTTCTCTTTCACACACATACTCTTTTTGCACACTTACTCATTCTCCTTCACACGCACTTGATCCCTCTAGACTTAGGCACTCTCCTCGGTCCATAGCATATTGATTTATTGATAAGTCAAACATCACAAAGTTTGACCATGTACGTGGAGAAAAACAATTACATCTGGAACGGCAAACATATACGATTAGATTCGCCATGAGATGTAGTTTCGTATGATGTATCTTTGGTATTGAAGATATAAATAACATTTGTGTAAACCTGATCAAAGTTTCCAAAGTTTGACTTCTAAAAAAATTACATGCACTGCATTATCGAGCGGATGGAATATCTCTTTCCCACTCTCAGCTATCTGACGCACCACTCAGCCTTATCGGGTCTCCTCAATCTCTCTCAAACTTTATATCTCCCTGGTTCACACATACACATGTCTCGCTCACGCTATACATATAGACCCATCCAGCACTCTCCGCCCTTGTTCTCTCTCTCTCTCTATGTGACACGCACCCCCTAATAAGTACCATAATCCCTCACTCCATCATAGGCGCAAGCACTCCCCCCTAAGTATGATTACCTCTCACTAGCCATCAGGAACACACGTATTGTCTCCTTCCATCCATACGTCTATCTCGATATCTCTCGGGGTATCTTCTATCACGCACACACCTTGTCACTCGATCTCCCACCCATGTAGTCCCATCACGATCTCCAGGGATCTCTTTGTGACAAGCATACACTCTCTCCTCCACATGTCTGCATTTTCTCCGTACGTCGCTCTCAACCTCTCTCCCTTGTTTGTCAGACCCCTCTTGGCCACATGCTAGGGGTCTTGCTCTCTCGATTGCAAACAACCACGCACTATCTCCTCACCTTGCTTCTGTTGTCGAAGATGCATGTGTGATATGTTTGCATAAGACACACACGTTTTTTCTCGACTTTTATCGAGTGTTGTCCATGTCTCTTTCACACATGCACACACACTTTTTTCACTCACTCTTTCTATTTCACTCTCTCTCTCTATAGTTAGGGACTCTCTCACGTCCATAAGCATATGGATGTTTTGAAAAGTCAAACCTCAGAAAAGTTTGACCAGGTATATGTGGAGAAAAACATTTACATTTGGAAAGATCATTAGATTCATCACAACATGTACTTACTTCATACTATCATTTATCTTTGGTATTGTAGATATAAGTAATTTCTTTATAAACTTGGTCAAAGTTTCAAAAGTTAGACTTTTAAAAAAATGTTGGAACTACATTATCGAACGGAGGGAGTAGCTCTTTCTCTCTCTCTCTCTCTCTCTCTCTCTCTATCTATCTATCTATCTCTCTCTCTCTCTGCTATCTCTCACGGGCCTCCCCTCTCACACGAACACTCTATACCGGCGGTTTATTTATACGCTCACTATGTCAGGTATAGCTCCGTATGTTGTTTAGTTGACCGGTCAACCATTCCACATGCTGCCTTGTCAGCTCGTGTTCTGTATCTTTGAGTGCTGGCCCATCTGGCAGTGGGTGAAAATAAGTAAACTAGAGGCCCATCTGACACGCGGTGAAGTAAGCAAAGTTGAAACCACTCGGGGTAGCACCCCGCACGCTAGTAAATTGAGGGCGCATTGAGGACCGAGGCAATAAAAAAACACTTGTTTGGGAGAGTGAGAGGCTGGTGTAGTTGGTTTGGTTGACTTGTTTACACATGTGGGTCTGTGTGCACAACGGTGCCAACTCTCTCACATCGCGAGAGCGGTGCCAAAATCTCTTGATTTGACATCGATGCGTATTATGTGGCATACTTTTGCGAAATATGGCATCGACCACATAGTGGAAGGCAACAAATGCCCAAGCTCTTCACGTACTCCTAGGTAAATGAGAGGGGAGAGAGAGAGAGAGAGAGAGAGAGAGAGAGAGAGAGAGAGAGAGAGAAAATATCACTAGCTAGCCAAGCCTATCGTATGAGCGAGTGATATTGGTACCACTTGATGAAACGGCAATCTTGTACATCCAGCTGATCTAATATGTTCTCTTCTTTTTGCAGATAAAAAAGACCCGAAAGTGAAAAATGTTTTGCACTATAACAATCTCGTCGAATGCCTTGATCTCCATCGTACAGAAATTGATTTGATCGACTATCGAGGTAGCACATCTGAGATTAAATTGGCCAGGTTCTTTGTTCTGGAGTCAAGTGTGCTCAAGGTAATGAGGTTTGGCGTTCTCTGGCGCAACAATGAATGGCGTGCTAATCACCGCAAGCGTCTAAGCCTAAATGACAAAGTCTCCGCAGAAGCTGAATTTGTTTTTGAAACATCAAGTGGCCAGAGACTCGAAAAGTTATTTTACCATTAGTGACTTGTCAGGGCGGTGGATTTTAGTTTGTACGATAATGATGCATCCACCTAAAGTAACGAAAGTTCTTACGTAAACTTCATAGTAATTCCCTCTTCGTAGGTGCAGCATTACTCCTAACATTTGTAATATGAGTTTGAAACTTGTAATATTGCCGTGTCCTATTCCTGCGTTTTCAAAATCCTGCGAATCAAACATGTCCTGAGTTGGTGATGATGTTGTGCCTGCCATCTTTCATCAATAGCCGTCGGATCTAGATCTGACGCATACAAACCAAACTTCTCCAGTTTTGCAAAAAGATGCCCGCACTTTTTCACTATTTACAAACAACTCCTTGTCTCTCATAATCAGCCTTATCTCCTCCCCACCACATCTAGAAGGCCATGGAAAAATCTGGCGCGATGGCCGCTACCGGCGCTGTCCACCCCCAATCTTGGTGTTCCGTGCAATGCACGGGCATCTACGCATGGGAAATTATGTTGAACATGGCTAGTTGTAAGCAGGCTAGGTCTACAGCCATGATGATAGTGACTGCAGACGGTGAGGCTGACTATGGTATGCCGAACACGGCGCCTATACTCAGGTGTCATCTCCGGCATACGGTCTTGTCACTTCACTGTGAGAAGCAGCACGTAATAATTTGACCAACGGGTAGTACAGTGCTACTACATTGGTAGTTGTACTACTACTAGTACTAGCACCACCGTCTGGATTTAGTAGTACTACCACGTCCATCTGGATTTGGTATTTGACTAGCAATATCTAGTAATGCATGTCACAAAAAATGTACTACACCCTCTGTAAATAAATACATGGTGTATTGTTTTATTCCTATGGGCGATATAACTTAATGTCTTTTTGCTACTTAATAGGATTACATGCAATTAACTAACCACTTCATGTGATGTTTGGTAGTCTCAAGTCATTGAAAGCATGCACGAGCACGGAGGGGGACGCAGTTTCATTGACTTACATCACCTGCCTTTGGGTGTATGACACGTGGGCCCAACGGGTGGCTGGCCAACCTGTCATACAGCCAAAGGCAGGTGCAGTAGAGGGGCGAGGAGTAGATGGCCAACACACACATGAATTCAACGCAGTCTGCACTTCTCATATAAAGGCTCCCGCCAGTCCAATCTACGAAATCCTACGCACCTACGTACCCAAGGGCCAAAGTGATCACTCCAATCGCAAGATCAGTTGACTAGAAGCTAGATCTAGGGAGGCGATGAGCGCGAGCATCAGCCGGCTGTGCCAGATGGTCCATGACGCCGGCCTGCGGCCCGACACCAAGGAACGTCTCTAGGTAGTGCTTGAGGCCGCAAGGGCGAGGGGGCGCTTGGACAACAGCTTCGTCTCCTTGTTTGACGAGATCCTCGTAGGCTTCCTCGACAAGTTCACCGTCGTCAAGAAGCTCATGGACGACCTTGACGTACGCCTCCAGCCCACGCGGCCAGGCTTTGTGATGCCTGCCACCCTCAACGACCTCTATGGTGACAACCTCTTCGACGCACTGGTGGCCCTGCGACTGCCCGCCATCGCGCCGGAGAATGTCCACCTCGAGGTCGCGCTCGCCGCGCAGCGCCTGGCACAGCAAGACACCATCGACATAATCACCCACGTCTATGCGCAAATCGTCCACAAGGACTACTACATGCAAGAGGAGGACGATAGGACGTTGGCCTTCTTGGACCGCAGGGCAACCTTGGACGGCATTGTTCAGAAGCACGTTGAGCTTGCCGCCAATGCCGCTGCTCCTCACACGTCGGTTGGTGAACCAGTGCACTAGGGCGTGAGGATGTCGTTGATGGATCCGTATGTATCTTTATCTTTTTGTCAAATCCATGTAGTAGTATATAGTACTACAAGTAATTATCTTACCTTTCGCATCAACTTCATAATTTTCCTACGTACTCCATGCATGAACTGCGCCAGAACCAAACTTCTCATTACTCTAGGGAAAATCGTTATTTCTATCTATCGGTCGCACCATGGAGCAGAACCAAATTTTACAAGTTACAAGTTCAAAAGGAAAAGCCTGCCGTGTTCGCGTCGCACCCCCACACGGTTGGTCCAGCACGCCGCTCAAGGGGGAATGCGTGCTGTGTTGCATTTTCACTTACAAGTGGGACCGCGGTTGAGCAAACCGACTATCGGCAAACCCCCACCCCGCCGCCCGCGCGATGGCTGAGAAAACATGAGGGAGAAGAGATCGTTGTAGCACGGACTCCAAGAAAATTGGTGTCGGATGGGACTCGTGTGGGTGGCGTGTGCCGTACTACTAGACATGAATGCTAGTTATGGCCCATGCCATCCCACTATATCGAGGTGCTGGTTACGTAGAACAAATTTCCTGGAGTCCGTGCTCAGCCCTCCTCTATCTCTCTTCTCAGCCAGCCAGCAGATGCGCGGAGCCCATCGTCTGTTTGCTCATATGCGGTCCCACATGTCAGTGAAAACGCAAGAGGACCCATTGAACATGCACATCTTTCACCTCGACGTGCTGGTGATGAAAAGCAAATCCAATAAAGATCTTCAGTGACGGCTTTTGGAGTTACTCAAGAGTACTAAGATTCTATTTACAGTTTAACTCAAGATGCACATCACGTGGCTTCAAGTACCACTCCATTTTCTTGCATGACAGGACCTGGATGCTGGATGTCCCATGTGTCGGCAAAAGGAGGAATAACTTGACCAAATCTTCGGCTGTGCTCTCGGATTAGACTAGTTGTGCTAACTTAAAATTTTATTGTGTAGAATGGATGCAAGTTTTGGTATTGGGAAGAACAATACAACGATATATTGATAGAGCGCAATTTAGTAGATGTTCTAGCACTTTTAGCTAGCATAGAGGCTAGAGATGAGACTAGTGCACTTGTTGATAGAATAGAGGCTAGGCACGTCTACTTCTTTACACTCGAAGAAGAAAGAAGCACGCAGGATCGAGCCTCCGCAGATCAACAATGAATGTATCAAGAAGGCACCAATCCAACTTATAGGAGCAGTTATGGAAGTTGGATATCTTCTAAAATGTATTCTTGTGGTTCTTGTTTTTCTAGTCAAAATTTTGGTGATGTATTTCCATGTACCAAAAAATCAATGATGAAAAAAAGATATGTGTTTGCAAATAAAAATATATGCGGCCGGGATGCGTCCGCGCGTTCGGCACACGACAAAACGGAGGTCCATTTGGGGTCGTGCGTTGGAGTTGGCCTTACAAGTGGGACCGCGGTTGAGGAAACCGACTACCGGCAAACCCGCACCTCGCCCGCCGCGCGATGGCTGAGTTAGAGAAACGACGAGGTTGAAGAGATTGTTGTAGCATGGACTCCAACAAATATGGTGTTAGATGGAAGTCGTGCTGGTGGCGTGTGCCGTACTCCTAGACGTGAATGCTTGTTCTGGCCCGTGCCACCCTACTACTCATACTACTTATAGTAGTAGTATCGAGGATTCGAGGTGCTGATTACGTACAGCGAACACATTAACATATGGCCCACCTCACACTATGGCAAATTTCCTGGAGTCTGTGCTAGGTTAAAAAGTGTTCTTTGTGAGGATGGGTGGTTGGTCTCAAGTTTAAAACTTGTTGTATTACGTACGTAGACGTAGATATAGTGCAACATATGAAGCTAGTACAAATAGTGTACTATTGTTGATTGGCCTCACCCACACCCCCGTTATTCTGCGGCAACGGCAGCCTCACATCACAGTGAACCAGTGAACCCTCGTACTCCTCTACGTGTGGGCATCCACTGCCGCGTCTTCCCCGTCTCCGCGTCGTCCCCTTACTAGGCCTCACCGTTGTCCACCGCCCTAGTGCTCTCGGCGCGGCGTGGTCAACATGGTCAAGGAACGGCTTCATCGGACATGGATTGTACGTGGAGAGGCTGACAGCTGGGTCCACGGCCGCAGCAAGGAAGTGCCTCCTTATTATGCGCAAAATAATTATTCCTCCACCTGACAGTGGGGACCCACCGGACAGGCCACCATATTTTGTGAGAAAACGTTTCCCCCTGACTGCTGGGACCCACCAGCTACATCTTCGCACGCATGGAAGTGCGTCTAGGAAAAAAACGATTCTCCCCCTGACAGCTGGGACCCACCAGCTACATCTTCGCACGCAAGGAAGTGTGTCCGGGCAAAAAAAAATGATTCGCCCCCCTGACTGCTGGGACCCACTAGCTACATCTTCGCAGGCAAGGAAGTTCCTGACAGTCGGGGCCCACCTGGTCGAAGCGTATGTAGCGTTGTCATTCTGGTCGTGAACGTGTATGTACATACTGGTCGATGTAGAGGTGCGCACGTGTCGTAGTAGAGGCGCGCACGTAGCATGTACACGTACGTACAGCGACAAGTGTGCAAGAAAGAAAATACGGCCACCTACGTACATACGGGCAGGGTCTCGAACACCTACTCGCGCATACGTACGGCCAGGGCTCGTGTACATGGCTGGGTCGGAACAGAGAAACAGCGTCGTCGTCGTGTTCATGGGGAGCCAAACGGCTGGGTCGGAACAGAATGCGTCGTCGTGTTCATCGGGAGGGCTTGGATGGAACAACCGATGGAAACGAGGCCCTGCGTACCGCAGAATAGAGGAAACGGCCTTGTGTTCGACCGACCACGTTCGGAACGGGATCCTGTTTGTAAGTGCATCGAGTGCCACCCCTAGTTGGTTTTGGAGTATTGACGACAAACCTGGTTGAGGGACTAACGTGTTTGTGAGAATTAGAGGATAACACACGTAGTAGTCCCTCATTGATTCGGTTTACCTACCGGAGATGACCCCTAAAAATGTATGAAGACATTGACAACAGTGGTGGTACATGAATATAATCCTATTGAAGACTATGACAAGAGAAGACATTGTGTGAAGACTATGGAGCGCGACGACTTAGATGTTTCGTTGTTTCCTTTTCTTCTTTGTTGAGTCATAGGAACCACCGTACTGTTAAGTGGGGTCCAAGTGAACTAAGTCAGAGTGACTAAAGTGATGCTCAACCAAATCCTATGTCTTCGAGCGAAGAGAATGAGAGAAAATCTTATCCAGAGCTGGATGAGTCAGCTTTACTTGTAGCCCAAGTAAAGTTGCCGTGTGAGTGTTTGAAATCTGACCGTTGGAACACGTGTCAGTTCCTTAGTGACCCAGGGTCACTTCGGACAAATCAGGTCGGGTTGCCCACTGGCTATAAATAGCCCACCCCCTACACCATAAATTGGTGGCTACTCAGAGTTATTGCACGGCTTTTGTCATTTGAGAGCAACCCACCTCCTAAGCATTTGAGAGAGAAATCCTTGCGAGGACAGAGCCAAAACACCCAGAGCCAAAGAGTGTTAGGCATCACTGAAGTCTTTCTGTTTGTGTGACCTGAAACTTATTACACTTGAGGACTGTGTTTCCTCCAGCCGGTTAGGCGTCGCGTTCTCAGCATCCAAGAGTCATTGTGGATCGCCGGTGAACGAAGTCTGTGAAGGTTTGGAATTCTACCTTGAAGACTTACCAGAGTGATTGGGCGAGGACTAGATGTTCTTAGCTCAAGGGGAATAAGGTGAAGACGCGGTCTTCTGAGTTAAATCTCAGCCTCCCTAACCAGACGTACAGTTGTCACAGCAACTGGAACTGGTCTAACAAATCACTGTCTTCCCCAAGCTACTGGTTCTATCCTTTCCTTCCCTTTACTTACTGTCCTATGTTGTGAAGTCATTGCCTACTGCCTTATCTGATTCACTTCACTGAGTGACTACTTGTTCTGATTGGCTTCATTCCTTCTTCCATCTTGATCCCTACTGCCTAGCTGCTATTAGTCTTCATGCTTTCACTTTATTGAATACCTGACTAAGGCTTGTCTAGTGTAGTCTACTTTCCGCTGCATACAAATAGGATTGGATTTATCCTTTGTCTTCGAAACCACCATGTTTTGAAGCATTTCATAAAAAGCGCCTATTCACCCCCCTCTAGTCGATATAATGCACTTTCAATTGGTATCAGAGCGAGGTACTCCCTTGTTCTGTGTGATTCGGTTTAACCACCTGGAGTTTTAGCTATGTCGACTGCAGGGATAATCAAAGTTTCCCCTGTGTGCCCCGTCTTCGATGACACCGAATATCCCTACTGGAAGAACAAGATGCGCTTGCACCTTGAAGCCATTGACGTGGACCTCTGGTTTGTCGTCAAGAATGACATTCCCAAGACTGGTGAAGGTATCACCCCTGCCGATGTCAAGAGGCTCGTTCAACTGGATTCAACGGCCAAGAACATCATCTGTGGTCATCTGACCAAAGGACAATATGGTCGTGTAAGTGCCCTGGAAACGTCAAAGGAAGTCTGGGACTGGCTCTCAAAGGTCAATGAAGGCGTCTCAACCCAGAGAGATCAAAGGATCAATGTCCTTCACAATCTCTTCAATCACTTCAATAGACATGACAATGAGAATGTCCAGCACACATTCGATCGTCTCACTGACATCACAAATAAGCTTCAGGCACTTGGCGCCACTAAGATCACCAAGCATGAAATCGTCAAGACCCTCCTGAGATCACTCGACAGCTCATTTGATATCCTTGCCCTGATGATTGAAGAATGCCCCGACTTCAAGACTCTCGATCCGTCTGACATACTTGAGAGGCTCAACACACATGAGTTCCAGCTATCTGAGAAACATGACATCTATGGTCCCAACTATGGCCGATCTCGCGCCTTAAAGGCAAAGGCTGTTTCTTCATCTGAAGAAGAATCTGACTGCAGTTCTGATGATCCTGAAGACATTGGAAAGGAGCTTACCATGCTTGTGAAGAAGTTCCAGAAATTCACTAGGAAGAAAGGCTTCAGAAAGTCTTCACGATCTAGCTCAAGAAATGATGAAGCTTCTACCCGTGACTACAAGAAGAGAACATGTCATAAGTGCAAGAAACCTGGTCACTACATTTCTGAGTGTCCTCACTGGGACAATGAGAAGAATAAGAAGAAGAGCAAGGAATATGATTCTGATGACCATCGAAGTATTCATCACACAAGAAGAATTCATCTGGCAAGGCTAGTACGTTTGTTGGCAAGGAGATGGATTCAGAGGAGGTGTCGTGGATTTAGCACGTCAGATGTCCTAGCAAAAGGACTTAGTCATGAAGCCATCGCTACGGATTAGCTTGAAGGGGTTAAAGCAGACGAAGGACACAGGGATTTTATACTAGTACGGCCCCTTCTATGAAGGTAAAGGCCTACGTCTAGTTTGGTGTGGTATTGCTTGGGCTTCGATGACCAGGGAGCGAATCCGCTTTGCCTGTGTCTCGAGCTGTTGTTTCATGCCCTGAACCGTCGCCGGGCCGTCCCTTTATATAAGAGGTGACGCCCGGTCCGGTTTACAGAGTCCCGAGGCCGGCTCATAATCGTGTCCGCCTCGGTTTCTGCTCTTTCTATCTTACATCCCAAGTTTACATAGTATGACGGTTTACAAGTCATGGGCCCTATCATATGGGCTCTAAGCCTCCTGGGCTATAACTTCCTACTCCATACACCGCTGGGCTTCTGATAATACGATCTTGATAACTTAAACCGGACCCTCCTGGCCGGTTTATACCTGGTAGTAATATCCCTGACATTAGGCCCCAGATTTATTTGAACCTGTTCATGTCAATCTCCAAAGTCTTGTACAACTTTTCATTTCCGCACCTTCAGTATGCTTGGTAAACCGGCATGACGTCATCCCTCTGTGTCGCTTTAAACCATCGTGACATCATTCGCGCATTCAATGCCTGCACCTGCTTTTTACCTTTATTTATTAAAGCTCCAAAGATCGAGGCGACAACTCAATCCATATCCGATTTTTGGTCTCCTCGATTCCCGCGCCTGTCATTTTATCTCCTCGACCTATAAATAGGGTCGAGGGCCATCTCTTTATCCCCTCTGCTTCGTCTTCCTCTGTCTTCCAGTGCTCAAGCTCCGCCGCCGTCCTTCAAGCTCGTCGTCTTCACCAAGCCCGGCCACTGCATCAACCTGAGCGTGTCCAGAGACTCGTCGCCATCCTTCCGCTTGCTCGGGTGCGTTACTTGTTCTTCCGCATAGATCTTAGTTCTAGGGTTTCTCGGGAGCTCATAGATAAACCTCCGCTCCTCGTTGTTCATCACCATAGGTGGTTCTTAGCCGTAGATGTTAAATCTTTTTAGGTCAACTCTTGTATGCGCGACTCCGCTCTATCTTTACAATCTTAGTTCCCCCAATACTGCTAGTAAAACTGGATCTGTAAAAACCTTCGCTGTCTTCAACGAATATGACTTGAATTATCTTGATTTTTCCCTGTGTTGTAGATCCATATTTTACCAGTGCTCATGTGAAAGTTGTTTCTCATACTTTAGATCTGCAACTTATCTGCTTATGTCACCGGTTCAATTGTAACCTGCGCCTTATATGCCTGTGCTGACGGTTTAGATTAGACATGCATCCTGTAATTGGCAGTTTAACCTTTCACTTCTAAGCTTCATTAATCGGTAGCTGTCTCGTTCATGCATGGTCCGGATCAGTAGGTACCATTAGTCCCTCGCTTAAACCGTCAATTAGGTCAATATCTTCATAGAACATGCCGGCTTATATCTAGTGGATCGTAAACCGGGTCTTGTATTGTATTTTTCAGCATTCCCTCCTTGAAAAAGATGACTTCTGCGGCTAAACAGTTCGTCGCTTGCAACTGGGTCCATCCCGAATTACCGAGGATGACTTAGTAAAGGTGGCCTCCATATGCGGTTTAGGTCCGAAAGAGGTTCTACACTGGCGGGCCCCTGGGAAAGAGTGCCCTCCTCAGCCTAAGGAGGGAGAGATCATCGTCTTTTTCGATCATTTGGCCTGGGGCTTTAGCCCTCCCGGTTCAAAGTTCTTCCGCGACGTTTTAGCTGATTTTCAACTCCATACTCAAGATATAGGTCCCAATTCCATATCAAACATCTGCAACTTCCAAGTCTTCTCAGAAGCATATCAGTAAGAGGAGCCATCCGTAGAGCTATTCCGGGACTTCTTCCATCTGAATCGCCGGACTGAATTCTCCGATGGGCCCCATACTGAACTTGGCAGGATGAGCATCCAGAAGATGAAAGATGTCAGCTTTCCTCACGCCACTCTTCACAGCCACCCCAAGCAGTGGAATCAGACCTGGTTCTACTACAAGGACACTTCACCAAAGGGAGAAAATCCACTGCCGGGTTACCGCCCTTATCGTCTGACAGCAGATCACCCTTTCCCGCAGCGTCTGAGTGCTCAAGACCGGGCTTGATATGCCCCCCAACTTTCGAAACTCAGGGCTTTCGTAGCCAACGGTTTAACCGGGGTTGACTTTGTCCGCTGCTGGCTCTTTTGGAGCATTCTCTTGTTAAGCCAGCGATCCGGTTTAATGTGCGAGTATACCGGTAATCCGAAGGACCCTCAGCGTCACACAGCAACGGTGCTTCCAGACAATGAAGTTATTGAGTTTGCCAAGAAGATGTTGAATATCCCCCTGGAGGAGTGTAGCCGGACCGGTTTAGCACCCTTCTGTGTGAACAACAAACCGCCGTCGGTAAGATTCTTCCGTCCCTTTCTTTTTTCTTTAATCCGTCCATATTACTTGTCTTGAATATGTTTTTACTCCTTTACATAGGCCAATGACCCCTTCTGGAAGAAGAAGGCTCAAGACAAATCGGCGAAGCCAGCTTGCAAGAAGAGCTTGGCCGTAAAGAAACAAAAGAAGAAACCTGCCGCCGCTTCCGGTTCAAACCCCGAAAAAGATGATCCGGCTTCTGAGGTACTGCTTGGTTCTTACACCTTTTAACTTTCCTTTGTCTGTATTTATATTAACAATGTCCTTTCCCAGGATCCGGCGGAAGGGAGTAAAGCGGATGAAGTCGAGGTAATCTCTCTTTCCTCTGATTCAGAACCGTTGCCACCCAAAATTCGTTGGGTAGACCAGAAGTATCCATTTTCTCACCCTTATGCTCCATTGGATCCTAATTTTCTTTTGAAGAAGCAGCAATATGAGGCTCGCCTGACCACACGCCATAGTGGTCACGTGGTTGAATCATCCGGATTACCCCACACACCGGCTCAAAGACGCCGCTTAGAGGTTTTGCTTACTCCAACCACTCTTCATCCAAAAGCAGGTCTTATTCACAAACCTCTTAAACCGTCCGATCCGAACTATCTGGAAACTCCTCAGTCTTCTTCCGGTGAGTCAACTGCCACCCAAGTCCCGGTGATTAAGACTGTTCCTGGGTAAGTCATCTTTCAGTATGTCCGGTTTATCTTTCCTTTTTGACTTGTGATTTTCATTATTCCTTTAATCTTTTCAGTATGCCCAAGCCTAGCAAGAAGGCAAAGTTGAATAAACCGGCAGCCGGAAATAGTTCTGAACCGGCAGAGGATCTTAAAGCTACCAATCCTCTAGAAGAGAACGCTGAAGTTCCGCTCGATGATCCTTCCCCAATGGACCACGAAGATCTTGCTGCTCCGGAGGGTGATGCTACAGAGAACGCTGCTGAACCGGCAAGCCATACCCGGGTTAGTCCGGCTCCTGTTAGTCCGGTACGCACCGATCCCATTGTCGTTGATGATCCCCCCAGGCCAACTGCTGCCTCGACAGAAGATGTCGAGATTACTGGGATAGGTTTTACTGCTCCCGCGGAGCCTGTTATCTTGGCCAAACACACTTCCAAGGAGGAAGTTCTCCAGAAAGACAAGGGCAAGTGGAACACTGACTTGTCTAGTTATGCCCAGCTTAGTGCCCAGGAGCTCCACTCGGGGTATCTAAACCGGCTCTTTACCAGCCGCGACCACGAGGCCGGTTTGGTAAACATGATGAAGGAAAAGTATGAGGTAACTTCTTTCCCTTTGTCTTTCATTTCTGCTTGTATCTTGTAACTGTACCATTAGGCCATTGTAGCCCCCAAGTGTCGGTTTAGCCTTTAGGATGAACCGGGACTTTGATAGATTAACTGGAATAGCGCGATTTGCATGTGTAGCCCCCAAGGGCCGGTTTACTCCATTGCGGGTGAATCGGGACTTCTTCTATGTTTGAGAATGACCTTACATTAGCCCCAAGTGCCAAGGACATAACTTTGTTATGTGCTTGGGACTTGTTTGAAAAAATTGATTTCCTTCACTTCAATTGTACATTGGCCCCCAAGTGTCGAGTGCATAACTTGTTATGTGCTTGAGACTTCCGATTAAGCTGTCTCCATAAATATCTGACATTCCTTATCCTCTGCAGACTGACTTGAACCGGAGAGCTTCCGAAATAACTGAGCTCCGGAATAACCTGGCCTTCCAGGAATCTGCTTTGACTAAAGTTAAGGAGGAACTTACCCTTGCTTTAGCCAGTATGGAAACGCTCAAAAAAGATTTTGAAGCGGAGTGGTCCACTTGGGAGGTGCAAAGGGCTGCCTTAGAGAAAAGAGCCAAGGATGCTGAGGCTGCCCTTAACCCGGTGATGGAGGAGTTATCCGGGTTAAGATATCATATAAACGATATGACATCTGCCATATTTGGTAACTACTTGTTTTCATATGCTTTATCCTTGCTATTTGATACTGCTCGGCTTGACTCATCACTTGTACACAGGGAGGCGCGTGACTCATCTTGGGGATGATGTCGGAGGAAACTGAAGGCTGCTTATACCATGGTGGAACAACTCTATGCCGGTGCTCAGAGGGCCATCAGTGCTATTTCGCACAATAAACCAGCGCCGTCCACCATCCAAGGTACTATGGAGAAACTATCCATCTTGCCTACCCGACTTGTTGAAGTGAAGCAATTCTGCAAGAGCTGGTTCCCTCATGGTGTTAACCCGGGCCAAGGCATGGGTTCCCGATTTTGATCCGGCGGAGGCCATGAATGGTTATCCCAGTATGAAAGAAGACGGGTCAGCCTTCTCTGCTGAATAAGAATCCTAAACCGGCTCCAGTTTAATCTTATGTGTTGAATACTTTGCAAGAAACTGATATTCTTTTGGGCCTGCGAGTGCCTTGTAATAGAATAGTTGAGATACTGTCTTTGTCCCACTCTTATCCTTCATGGTATTACTTTGATTGGCAATTCCTAATTATCTCATGCTTGCAATGTGTCAACAGTTTATGTTTACCTGTATCTGCATAAACAATGCTAAGAATGTCCTGGCGGTTTACCACCGGACGGGTTATACTACCCAAGCACATGATCTAAGTTAATAACTTGAACTGTGTATAAGATACCATCATATATCATACATGTGATTAAGTGTATCTGCAAACCTTAATCCGGCACAAGTAATCCAAGACATGAGTGTTGATGACTCCCTTGGCTCTCTGTTGGCGTATGAAGCCAATCCGGGTTACAATGAACGCCGGTTTAACGGTAAACTAGTGCTGGTGTTCATGACCCAGACTATAGCTTTGTAGACACAGATGTAGTGACAACTTTGTAGTTGCCCGGTCTTGGATCAATGCACTTGGTTGAAAAACCAATGACCTTGAATATAAAGATTTGTGAAAACATAAAAAATGGAAAATAAAGTTTTTGGACAAATAAGACCATGTAGTCGAGGCTTTTTACGAGCTGCCAGGCTCCAAATTCGAGGCTTTTTATGAGCTGCCAGGCTACTGTCATTAACCATTTTAGCAAAGCATGTTAAGATGATCCGCAATCTGTAACCAAATCATCAATGTCAACAGCTACCCAATGTTCAAAATCTCATAAAGATTTTTGCTTGGGTAATCACTTGATGATCGACAATTTAACGTGACCAAGTTCAGGGTCCCGAAGGATTGACTTGTGATACGTTCGACGGGTCATACCAGGTTTACCTGGACGACGTGATTTACTTGATGCAGGCAGGTTAATCCGGGGTTTTAGGTGTATACACCGGGCTTCCAAGCCGTGTTCACTACAAGAGTTTTCGACTTGCTGATGTACTTGCATCAGGAGCCCCCAGGTAGCGTGTGAGCATTGCTCGTCGGGGCATATGTTTGAGTCGTGCTAGGCGTCAAACCCTCTTTTGCCCCTTCATCATCATGTGGAAATTGCCGAAGCAACCAGAGCAGTGCTCTTATGATGGGCTTCATATGGCCGCCGGTTCAAGAGGCCATGGGAAACTTCCTTGCCCGCGGAAGCCCCCATGTGATTCTTGTTTGTATAGAAAGGACGGCTGATTCCTTGATTTTATCAAGGTGCCGGTTCAAGAGGCCATGGAAAACTTCCTTGCACGGAAACCCCCATGTGATACTCTTGTGAAAAGGATGGCTGATTCCCCGGTTTACCGGGGGCGCCGGTTTATTTTATTAATCATAATATATACATTGTACATAAAGCGGAGCCGATGGCTCAAGTATAGTAAGGTCGAAGAAGAGCGATGTTCCACGGCCGCTTGGTCTCCTCCTCCGCCGTGCATGAGTCCTTATGTTCTCGAACGTCGACGAGGTAGTATGATCCATTGTGCAGGTTCTTGCTGACCACAAAGGGTCCTTCCCAAGGTGGGGATAACTTGTGCATATCTGTCTGGTCCTGGATGAGCCGGAGCACCAGATCTCCTTCCTGAAACGTCCTGGTCTTAACCCGGCGGCTGTGGTACCGGCGCAGGTCTTGTTGATAAATCGCCAATCACGCTGCTGCCATGTCCCGTTCCTCGTCCAGCCGGTCCAAGCCATCTTGTCTTGCTTGTTCATTATCCGCTTCAACATAAGTCGCCACCCGCGGCGAGTCGTGCCGAATATCACTAGGGAGGACCGCTTCAGCTCCATATACCATGAATAAAGGCGTGTACCCTGTGGATCTGTTAGGTGTAGTGTTGATGCTCCATAAGACAGAAGGCAATTCCTCCACCCAACAACCCGGTGTGATCTGTAAAGGAACCATAAGCCGGGGTTTGATGCCTCTCAAGATCTCTTGATAGGCTCTTTCAACTTGGCCATTAGATTGAGGGTGAGCTATCGATGAAACATCAAGACGAATATGCTCACGTTGACAGAATTCCTCCATAGCTCCTTTGGATAGATTGGTGCCGTTATCAGTTAAAATACTATGTGGAAAGCCAAGCCGGAAAATCACCTTTTTGATGAACTGAACCGCTGTTGCTGCGTCACACTTACTGACAGGCTCCACTTCAACCCATTTTGTAAACTTATCCACTGCTACCAACAGGTGGGTTTTCTGGTCTTGGGATCTCTTAAAGGGTCCAACCATATCGAGCCCCCAAGCCGCAAACGGCCAAGTAATTGGGATCATCCGCAGCTCCTGCGTCGGTATATGGGCACGTCGTGAGAATTTCTGTTAAGCATCGCATTTTTCGACCAAATCCTCTGCATCGGCGTGAGCCGTCAACCAGTAGAACCCATGACGAAAGGCTTTAGCCACCAAGGATTTTGAACCGGCGTGATGACCACAATCCCCTTCATGAATCTCTCAAAGAATATCACAGCCTTCTTCTGATGATACACACCGCTGAAATGCTTAAGAAACGCTGCGGTGATGAAATTGTCCATTGACGATAGTCATAGTTTTAGACCGCCGGATTATCTGCCGGGCCTCGACTTCATCCTCTGGCAACTCACCTCGGTTCAGGTATGCCAAGTAAGGGAGTGTCCAATCCGGAATGACATGAAGTGCTGCAACCAATTGCGCTTCCGGATCAGGAACAACCAAATCCTCCTCTGAAGGTATCTGCACCGACGGATTATGTAATTCATCCAAGAAAGTATTAGGTGGAACCGGTTTACGCTGGGAACCCAGCCGACTTAACGCATCAGCCGCTTCATTCTTTCGCCGGTCTATATGATCCACCTGATATCCTTTGAAATGTCCGGCGAAAGCGTCCACCTCTCGTCGACATGCTGCCATGAGCAGATCCTTAGAGTCCCACTTGCCAGATACTTGATGTGCTACCAGATCTGAATCGCCAAAGCATTTAACCCGGCTCAAGTTCATCTCCTTGGCCATCCGCAAACCATGGAGGAGAGCTTCATACTCAGCAGCATTGTTAGTACAAGGGAACATTAAACAGAGGTCATAGCAGAACTTATCACCTCGTGGGGAAGTTAACACGACTCCAGCCTCCGAGCCCTCCAACTGCCTTGAACCGTCAAAGTGAATAGTCCAGTACGTATGATCCCGCTTCTCCTCAGGTGCTTGCAACTTTGTCCAGTCATTAATGAAATCCACCAACGCTTGGGATTTTATAGCAGTACGGGGCACATACTTTAATCCGTGTGGGCTAAGCTCAATGGCCCATTTTGCAACCCTACCAGTGGCTTCTCTGTTCTGGATTATATCCCCTAACGGAGCTGAACTGACAACGGTGATTGGGTGGCCCTGAAAATAGTGCTTCAACTTCCGGTTTTCCATGAACACTCCATATACCAGCTTCTGCCAATGCGGATATCTCTGTTTCGACTCAATGAGCACCTCACTGATGTAGTAAACCGGCCTCTGAATCGGATATTCTTTGCCTGCTTCCTTGCGCTCTACCACAATGGCAACGCTTACTGCACGGGCATTGGCGGCCACATATAACAGCAGCGGCTCATTATCAACCAGGGCAGCAAGGACCGGCGGCTCTGCCAATTGCCTCTTTAAATCCTCGAACGCAGCATCAGCAGCATCGCTCCAGACGAACCTGTCTGTCTTCTTCATCATCTGATAAAGCGGGATTGCCTTCTCCCCCAAACGGTTGATAAACTGGCTCAGTGCTGCAATACGGCCCGCCACGCGTTGGACATCGTTGATACACACCGGTTTAGCCAGGGACGTGATCACCTTGATCTTCTCCGGATTAGCTTCAATCCCTCTGTTTGACACTAAGAACCCCAGGAGCTTGCCTGCCGGAACACCGAAAACACACTTTTCCGGATTAAGCATCATTTTGTAAACTCGTAGGTTGTCAAAGGTTTCCTTCAGATCCTCTATCAGTGTCTCCTCCTTCCTGGATTTCACCACAATGTCATCAACATATGCATGGACATTTCTCCCAATCTGCCCTTGTAGGCAGTTCTGCACACAACGCTGGTAGGTTGCCTGGGCGCTCTTGAGCCCAAATGGCATAGATACATAACAAAAGGCTCCAAAGGGAGTTATAAAAGCTGTCTTCTCCTGGTCCTTAACTGCCATCTTAATCTGGTGATAACCTGAATATGCATCCAAAAATCTTAGCAACTCACATCCTGTCGTAGCATCAATGATCTGATCAATACGGGGGAGAGCAAAAGGATCAGTTGGGAAAGCCTTGTTCAAATCCGTGTAATCCACACACATTATCCAAGTTCCATTTTTCTTAGGCACCAGCACCGGATTAGCCAACCACTCTGGATGAAACACTTCAACTATGAAGCCTGCAGCCAAAATCCTATAGCCTTATGCCTCTCCTCATTGAAGCGGTGCAGGTATTGCTTGACCGGTTTAAACTTAGGATCAATATTAAGATTGTGCTCAGCGAGTTCCCTCGGTATACCTAGCATGTCAGAAGGCTTCCACACAAAGATATCCCGGTTCTCACGGATGAACTCGATGAGCGAGCTTTCCTATTTGGGGTCTAGGTTAGCGCTCATAGTGAACTGTTTGGATGAATCTCCCGAAACAATGTCCACCTGCTTGGTCTCCTCAGCCGATTTGAACTTCAACGCCGGATCATGCTCTGTAGCTGGCTTCTTCAGCGGGGACATATCCGCCGGATCAACATTGTCCTTATAGAACTTTAGCTCCTCCGTGGCACAAACCGCCTCAGCATAAGCTGCATCTCCTTCCTCGCACTCCAATGCAATTTTGCGGCTCCCATGAACCGTAATAGTCCCCTTCTGGCCTGGCATTTTAAGCTGTAAATACACATAACACGACCTAGCCATGAACTTGGCATAAAGCGGCCGCCCAAACAAGGCGTGGTTTGGGCTCCTGATCTTTACAACCTCAAAGGTCACAGTCTCTGATCTAGAGTCATGCTCATCTCCAAAGGTGACCTCCAAATCAATCTTTCCAACTGGATAAGCCGATTTACCGGGTACTACCCCATGGAACACTGTATTGGACTGTCAAAGCTTTTTATCTGTCAGCCCCATGCGCCGAAACGTCTCATAATATAAGATGTTGATGCTGCTGACTCCATCCATAAGCACTTTGGTGAACTTGTAACCACCCACCTGTGGTGCCACTACCAGAGCCAACTGACCAAGATTATCAACCCAGGGTGGGTGATCCTCTCTGCTCCACACAATGGGTTGCTCAGACCAACATAAAAAACGTGGAATAGCCGGTTCAACAGAATGCACTGCCCTCTTCAAAACCTTTTGATCCCGTTTGCATAAGCTCGTGGTGAAGACGTGATACTGCCCACTGCTCAGCTCCTTCAGATTATTCTAATATCCGGATTGCTGCTGCTGCTGACGATGTTGATTTCCTTGGTTGTTGTATCCGCCCCGACCATGCTGCTGGTTATGCTGATGCTGATTGTTGCCATTGTGGTTGCCGTTATCGCCGTGGTATCCTGAACCGGATCCGCCACCTTGATAACCCGGACCTTGAAAACCGGGGCCTGATCCACCGGGGCGCCCGTGATCATACTTAGTCTGTTTCATAATTTCTTGCATAATGAAACAGTCTTTCCAGAGATGCGTAGCCGGGTTTTCCGCTGTACCGTGCTTCGGGCAAGGCACGTTCAACTGGCGCTCTAGATTAATAGGCGGCCTCCCGTTGCGTGGGGGCGGTCTACCCTTGCGGCGCTGCCCGCTGTCCTGAGCGTTGGTATTGGCCACAAAGTCTGAGCTGCCTTCCGCTTTAAGCTTGCCATTGTATCCTTGACCCGCCGGATTGGTCTGCGGCGGTTTACTGTTCTTGCTTGCCTTCCCTGACTTGTCTCCATCTGCGTCTGGATATTTGGTGTTATCAGAATCTCCGTATTTCACCAAAGCGCCCATGAGTGTTCCCATGTCGTTGCAATCACGTTTGAGCCATCCCAACTTCTGCCTCAAAGGTTCAAACCGGCAATTGCCTTCCAAGGTTACTATTGCTGTACTTGGGTTGATGCTATTGGAGGAGTGCAAGATTTCAGACACTCGACGCACCCAACTGCTTGTGGACTCTTGCTCTCCTTGAACGCATTCCGCTAAATCGACGACAGACATCGGCTGCTTGCACGTGTCCTTGAAATTATTGATAAACCGACGCCGCAATTCACCCCATGATCCGATGGAATTAGGTGCCAAACCCTTTAGGCATGTCTGGGCCGTGCCCTCGAGCATCATTGTGAAGTATTTAGAACATGCCACTTCATCCACGACGAGCATCTCCATGGCCATCTCATAACTCTCAACCCATGCCTCCGGAGCAAGATCCGCCGTGTAGTTGGGCACCTTGCGCGGACCTTTGAAATCTTTGGGTAGTTTCACGTTCCGTAAAGCGGGGATGAGACACTATACGCCCAGGGAACTGGACATGACTCCCGGTTCGACTGTGGCGGTGGGATGAAACGGCGTCGCCTGACGGGCATTGTATTGGGCAGTATGTCTGGCCTGATCCACCACCTCTTGCGCATGTGCTTCCTCTCCTACCGGATTATCCTGCCTCTGCCGATGCCGTCTCAATGCGCTTCTTGATACGGCCGGTTCATCCAGACGCCTCGTATAACTCCGGCTCGGGCGAGGGGTTGAATGAATCCTCTCCCGAGTATATGAATAAGCTTGTTGTTGAGTTAGCGCCGTGTCCAGTAACTCCTTGGCTCGTCGTGCCTCTACCGCTATGGGGGACGTACCTTCGATGGGAAGAGCGGCCAGTCATGAAGCGGCAGCAACTATGTTATCCAATGGATTAGAATAATGACCAGGAGGGGTAGGCACATGATGGGTCGGCACAACTTGGCAATTTGGCTCTGTGGCCGGTGGGTGAACCGACGCGCCTGTTCCTGGTGCTCCTCCCCGGTTTATCTCTAGAAGGTTACTGGTCCCTGCGCCTGGCATGCTAAAGAGATTCCTCGCCTCATAAACCGGCGGCAAACGAGATCGTTGTCTTCTCCACATTACCTCTTGTGAGGCGTTCTGATCTAACCTGAGCCGATAAGCTTGAGAATCCAGCTCTACCTGCCTTGTAGCCATCCTAGCTTTCTCAGCGGCCAGATCCAACTTGGCTTGCTCAATCCGGCTCTTTACCTGAGCGATCTCTGCATCATGTTGCTCCTTGTCGGCCTGAGCTACTTCTGCTGTTGCAAGCGCTGTCAAAGTGTCGACTAACATGGATAGAGCGTCAGAGGGTGACGGGGGAGGATCTCCAGCTCTAGCTCCCATTGCCTCTTAGGTTAATGCCCCTGTCGTTGAGGGCTGCTGCATGGATTGTGATCCGGCCATGAAAACAGCAACCCTGTTTGGCGGATCGAGGGGGTCCGGAATACTATCGCCATTGGAACAACCCTCGGATCGGCCGTCCTGCAGCAGATACAAAGATTCGGTCTCTCCGGACGAAGATTCATCGTCGGAATAAATAACGGTCTCGCCGCCGGAGTCCGATTCGTCCTCGGCTTGTACTCCATGCACTGCTCCAACGAAGACGTGCTTCATGGCGGGCTGAATCCGGGCAGGTCTCACACGCTGAGCCGACTCGACGATGTTGGGGAAGGTGTTCGGCTCACGGCCCGGTTCATCGATCTTACCGATGAAGACGTGGATGCCGCCGAAGGGGACCCGGTACCCGTATTCAATTGAATCGGCCTCGGGGCCCCAGCCTGCATCGTCGATGTAGATCCGGCCGTGACAACTCTTAGTCATCCGGCCCACTGCGTAGCTCTTAAGCCCTTCAAAGCTGCCCTTCAAGAACTCAAAACCATCGTGCGATAGCCCCACGGTGGGCGCCAACTGTCGTGGATTTAGCACGGTAGATGTCCTAGCAAAAGGACTTAGTCGTGAGGCCATCGCTACGGGTTAGCTTGAAGGGGTTAAAGCGGACGAAGGACACATGGATTTTATACTAGTTCAGCCCCTTCGATGAAGGTAAAGGCCTATGTCTAGTTTGGTATGGTATTGCTTGCGCTTCGATGACCAGGGAGCGAATATGCTTTGCCTGTGTCTCGAGCTGTTGTTTCCTGTCCTGAACCGTCGCCGGGCTGTCCCTTTATATAAGAGGTGACGCCCGGTCCGGTTTACAGAGTCCCGAGGCCGGCTCATAATCGTGTCCGCCTCGGTTTCTGCTCTTTCTATCTTATATCCCAAGTTTACATAGTATGACGGTTTACAAGTCATGGGCCCTATCATATGGGCTCTAAGCCTCCTGGGCTATAACTTCCTACTCCATACTCCGCTGGGCTTCTGATAATACAATCTTGATAACTTAAAACGGACCCTCCTGGCCAGTTTATACCTGGTAGTAATATCCCTGACAGGAGGAGTCTGCTTCAGAAGAAGCGGAGGTGGAGTCTGAGGAGGAGTCCGATTGTGGTGCTGCAAGTCTGGCTCTAGCCACAGCCTATGTTGCCAAGTCCATCTTCAACACTGAAGACAATGGCCCCGCCTCCAACATTGATGATGAGGACGACGACTCTGCTCCCACCTACTGCTTCATGGCACGCGGTGCCAAGGTAAAATCATGTGATGCTTACTTTCAAACATCTAGTGAAGATGACTCTGATTGTGAATCAAAATCTAGCTACAAAACACTTGCTAAAATTGCCACTGAACAGCAGAAAGCCATGGAACATATTGAAAAACTGTTAGACAAAAGCGATGACCTGTTGGACGCGGAAATGACCCGTTCTCAGTCCTTAATTGAAGACATAAAAAATCTTCATGTGAAGTACGAGGAACTTGAAGGTCTTTATGAATCGCCCTCAAAAACTCATGAAAAGCTTTCCCACGATTACCTTCAAAGGAAGCGAGAACTCGAGAAATTGAAAGCGGCTCATGAAGATCTTCAAAAAGAAAATGACTCACTCCGCGCACAACTGATCAGCTCCGCTCAGGAAGAATTTGAACCACCATGTCTAAAATGCATTGAGCGTGATAACGCTACATCTGTTGCTGAATGTTCTACTGCTGCCACTGTTGCAATATCTTCAACTACTGATGTGGTAACTAACCCCTCTGCTGAGGATACCACTACTATTGCTGATGAAAATGCTAGGTTGAAGACTTTGCTTGAAATAGGGATGTACAAAAGCCTCAAAGGGCATCAGACTCTATGTGATGTCCTCAAAAAGCAGATACTGAACCGAAACCCTAGGAAAGAGGGTGTTGGGTTCGACAGGAAAATGAATGCTGATGGTTCATACTGGAAGCCTGAGCAGTATCCAAAACCACATGGGTTGCTGCAAAGGAACCTTCAGTGGATCCATCTACCCTATCTGGCTTCACTTGTGCTAATCCTTTTATCATTGATGAATCCTTTGATGCAAACTATAAACTGTTTGAGAATCAAAATGGTGAAGTGTTTGCTAGGTATATTGGTACTAACTGCAGGAACGGGCCACCTATGAAGAAGATCTGGGTACCCAAAGGTTGTCTTGAGAAACTTCCAGGAAATATTATCATGACACCTCTTGGGAAGAAGACAAACCTCAGACCAAAGGCTTCATATGGTCCTAAGGCTTCATACAGACAAAGGACTCACCCGAGTCACCCTAACGCCAATGTTTTGCAGGGAAACCATACTCAGACCCATGAATATGAGCGTGTTTCCGCAAACCGCTATATTCATAAAAAAAATAATTTTTCTGCCTATTTTTATGAGTATTATTATCCTCCTACAAGATTATTTGCTAGGGCTCCAAAGCCAAAATTCTCAGATGCTGCTCTTAGACTCATTGCTTCTAAGCCACCCCTGAAGATGTGGGTGGTTAAGAAGAACTAACTTTCTCTTACAGGGAAAGGTCTCCAGCCAAAAATCAAAGGCGTCTGATGCTATTGCTGGGGACCTAAAACACTTGTAGGGCACAAGATCAAATGCCCAAATGATTTACTGCTCATTCTGTTCATGAATCACTTGCTAATCATCTTATCAGTCCTAACTTGGATCTAAGCTTTCATAATCCACTTGTACGTCAAATGTTTATGCTTCACAATGGCTTTTTGGTGAAGCCTATCCTCCTAACTGCATTGTAGGGAGTGACACCAAAGTCTTCAGAATGGATTATGGACAGCGGATGCACAAATCATACGACTGGAGATCGAAGTCTTCTTATGGACTCAACCTTACGTCCATCCAACAAGAGTCACATCACATTTGCTGATACTGGTAAAAGCAAAGTGTTGGGTCTAGGTGGAGTTGCAATCTCAAGGGATCAGCACATGGATAAAGTTATGCTTGTTGAATCTCTTGGTTTCAACTTAATGTCTGTCTCAATGCTTTGTGACTTAAACATGATTGTGATATTTGGAAAATTTCATTGCCTTGTACTAATGGAATCTGACAAGTCTTTAGTATTTGAAGGATACAGAAAAGGTGATCTGTATATGGTAGATTTCTCAGCTGGACCGCAGATGGCCGTATGTCTTCTAGCAAAAGCTTCAGAGTGCTGGCTCTAGCATCGGAGGCTAGGACATGCCGGCCTGAGGAACTTGCACACTCTCGCAAAGAAGAAGCATGTCGTAGGCATCGAGAATGTCAAGTTCAAGAAAGATCATCTATGTGGTGCCTGTGAAGCTGGGAAAATGACTAGGGCCAAGCATCCCTCGAAGACAATCATGACGACATCCAAACCCTTCGAGCTGCTTCACATGGACTTATTTGGCCCTACTCACTACTCCACGTTCTCTACCACAGCTTGTCTCTATGGCTTCATCATTGTTGATGATTATTCAAGATACACATGGGTGCACATAATTCTCTACAAGACTGAAGTGCAAGATTTCTTCAGACGCTTCGCGAATCATGCCATGAACAACTATGGCGTCAAGATCAAGCATATAAGAAGTGACAATGGCACTGAGTTCAAGAACACCGGCCTTGATCTTTATTTGGATACAATGGGGATCACTCATGAGTTCTCGGCCTGTCACATCCCTAGCTTCTGTCTGCCTAGTGCTGGATTGGTTGCTGCATCATGTCTAATTTTTTTTTCTTTAAACTGGAATTGGGGATTGTTTAAACCCTAGCACCAAAAGAACCCAACTAGGTTCAACCTAAAAATATTTCATTGCACCCAAAGTGCCTCAAGAAAAGTTCATGATTTTTGGTTAAGGAAGAAACCTCTACCAAAAATGATGAATATATTTCTAGGACATTTTTGGATTTTGAATTAACTCATATTGTATTTGAATTGGAGCAAATAAATCCTATAATTATTTTTATTGCTCCAATTATTCTGAAAATATTTTGTGGAGTTTTGGAATAATCCATATTGCATCCACAAATAATTTCAGAAGCAACAAAAATGGTTTAGTATTAGTACTAAATCAAAATAGAGCAAAACAATTAGAAAACAGAAAGAAAATAAAGGAAAGGGCTTACCTGGCCTTACCTGCGGCCCAGCTGGCGGCCCAGCCCACCTGGGTCTCCCCTGCCAGTCATCCCTGTCCTCGCGCCAGGAGGACAGGGGAGCGTGCTCGTTGCACGCTGGCCACGCGCCGCGCCACCTCCTGCTTCCACCGCTCCCCCGATGTGCCTGGAGACGCCACGCACCTCTCTGCCTCACTCTCTCACTCTCCCTCGATCTCAGCCCGTTCCCTGGATCTCTCCCTCTCGTCACCGAACGCCACCGTCGCCGCCGCTCGCCGTAGCCATGACCACCGGCCACCCCTCGTCCCGTGACCGTGTCCAGTAGCCCCGCAATCGAGCACCACATCCCCAACCCGAAGGAATCGAGCCGGAGGGCTCCGCTTCGTCGTCTACGTCATCGTCTTCAATCTCGGGTGCCGCTGTTCTCCTCGTCGATTCGGCCACCTTAGACCGTCCCCGGCCTCGCCGTCTCCTCCAAACCACTCGATGTGTGCTCCTCCGTCGTCCCCCCTACTCTCCTGGTCATTCTCGTCCTCTAACCCATCGGGCCGTCGTGCCCGAGAACTCAGCGCCGCCGCACTAGTCGCCGTCATTGTTTTAGCTAGCATCCGTCACGCCCGAGCATTGCTACGTGCTCAGCAGCTCCGCAGTGAGCTAACGCCGCCACCAGCTCGTCTTTTTGTGCCCCGTAGCGATACGTCACCGATGCTCGAACTCCAGCCACCGCCTCGCTCATCGCCGGCGCCCTTCCCAGCCACCCTAGCTCCAGCCGCTGCCACGAATGGATGCGCGCGAGTGCCAGCTCCGTGTAGGTGCTCTCCGCCGACGATTTGGTCGCCGAAGGACCAAATCCGGAGCTTGCCGCCGTGTTTGGCCTCGCCGGCGGCAGAACGCCGGCGAGTTTGACTTGTTTGACCGGGGGGGTTGACCACCCCTGGGTCACTAACCTATGGGCCCATGCCCCACTGACATTTTTAGTTAGTATTAAATCAGCACTAACAGTCTTTGTTAACTAGCCTAGTCACTGACCAGTGGGTCCCAGTGTCAGGTTTGACCTGGGCTGACGCTGTTGACCGATGACGTCATTCTGACGTCAGGCTGATGCAGTAATGCTTTTCTGGATTTTAAATAAATCTATTTGATTTGTTTATTTTCAGAAAATAGCCAAAACTTCTAAAAATCACAGAAAATAATCTATAACTCCAATGAAAATAATTTATATAAGAAAATTGATCAGAAAAATCCAAGGAATCTGTTTATGGCACTTTCATGCATGTTTGAACAAGTTAAACCTGCTGATCAGGTCAAATCAATTAAATGGCATTTAACTAATCACATATGGAGTTTGAATATGAATCTTTGGTTCAAACCAACTTCATTTAATTGTGTTGCTAATTGCATTAGCTCAACCAACAGCATATTGCCATGTCATGATCATGCATCATATTGTCGCATTGCATTGATTGTGTTCTTTCTCTGTTTGCCGGTTTTTTTCTCTCTCAGTAGACGACGTTCTGACGATGAGTTTGATGACACCGATGAAGAGCTATTAATATCTTCAGAAGTGCCAGGCAGGCAGAACCCCCTTGTTCATTCCGATACAATCCCACTCTCTCGCTCCTGCTCTCCTTTACTGCATTAGGACAACAACGATTGAACTGCTTTTTGCTGCGGTAGCTGAACCCCTTTCCTCTGCATGACCTGTCATTGCCACAGTAAATAGTTGAAACCCACTAGCATGAGTAGGAGTTGTTTGAGCCATGTTGTGCCTACTCATTCATGCTTTCTGGTTATGCCTGCTATTGCTTAGAGTTGTGTCAGGTCTGATTCATCGGGGATGAATTGGAATGTGGTGAACATGTCCTTCTGTGTGTGAGCTAAGTGTGTGAACACGATTTGGTAAAGGTAGCGGTGAGAGGCCATGTAGGAGTACATGGTGGGTTGTCTCACTGGAACCGTCCTTAAGAACTGAGTTCTGTGTAAGTTGTCAATGACAAAGCTACTACCACACATTGGGTTCCGGTAACTCGACCCCTCTCGACTTATTAATCAACTAGATCTATGTCCAGGAGTTGCAACTAGTTTCTGGTGTTTGTAGGTAGTGTTAGTAGTCTACCAAGTGGCACACGGTACATGTGGGCTTGGGGCAGACTAGGCACCGTGGCAGGGTTTACCAAGCGTAGATCCATCCGTCGAGGTGGGCTTGGGAACCCTGCGCACATCATTTGGGGCCGTGAGCGACACCCCGGCCGGATCTCCCCATGGATGGAACCCGAATAGGCGATAAACCAGGACGAGAGACTTGTGTGGTTAGTCAGGTCGTGGCCGACACCCTCGCCAGAACTCCGCTTGAAGGTTGCCGAGATACACGACGTGTACATGGCGGTAAGTGGCGAGAGCGTGTGTGAAAAAGTACACCCCTGCAGGGTTAACATGATCTATTCGAATAGCCGGGTCCGCGGATATGGACTTCTTGGATGCTTACGTGGTACATAGACAAGTGAAAGTGGATACTCTAAAATGCTCAAGACAAGTGTGAGTGCTATGGATGGCCTTCTCGTAGGTAGACGGGAATGGATCCATAGTGGTGTATTGATTGGTGAGTATGTGGACTCGTGTGCGCCACCTCAAAAGAGTTACTTGCAGTCATAGTTCAGGATAGCCACCGAGTCAAAGCTGGCTTGCTGCAGTCAAACTCCACTACCCCTTTGTTGATACTGTTGCATATGTAGTTAGTTCTGATGTAAGTCTTGCTGAGTACCTTTGTACTCACGTTTGCTTAATTTATGTTTTTGCAGAGAGACTTCAGTCTCGCTAGTGTTTCCGCGTGGACTTCGACGTTTAGCTTGTTACCTCAGCTACGATCTTGTACCCTTGGGAGGATCTTGTAGATAGTAAGGCTTTCAGCCTTCTTCATTTGTATTTGTCTGTACTCAGACATGTTATGCTTCCGTTGCCTGTATGCTCTGTATGTTGGGTCATGTGACCTCTGTTTGTAATAAATGCTATGGTGGCTCTTCTGGGCCTTTATCTATATGAGTTGTTGAGTTAAATTGTGATGCCATGTTGTTCAGCACATACTTGCATGTTATGCGTACGTGCAATGTGTATTGTTATGTGTGGGATCCGACACCTAGTTGTTTACCCTCGGTAGCCTATCTTACAGGGAAATGTCTCCTAGTGCTTCCACTGAGCCTTGGTAGCTTGCTACTGCTCCGGAACACTTAGGCTGGCCGTCATGTGTCCTTCTTCGTTCCTGTGTCTGTCCCTTAGGGGAAATGTCACGCGTTGTTCCTTTAAGTCCTTGTAGCTTGCTACGACTTGGGTTCATACGTTGATGACCGACACGTTCGTTGCTGGGTCATGTATGCCTGTCTCTGTAATTTAGTGCCACTTTTGGTTTATAACTGGTCATGTCGGCCCGGGTTCTCTGTCATATGGATGCTGGCGACACTATCATATACGTGTGCCAAAATGCGCAAACGGTCCCGGGCCAGGTAAGGTGGCACCCGTGGGGATACCGTGCGTGAGGCCGCAAAGTGATATGGTGTGTTACAGGCTAGACCTGTGTGACTTAGGATCGGGGTCCTGACACGGCCCCATACACACCTCAGTAGAATGGCATCGTTGAGCGCAAGAACAGAACCCTAATTGAGATGGCTCGAACGATGCTCGATGAATACAAGACACCAAGAAGGTTCTGGTCTGAAGCTATTGATACTGCATGCCATATCATCAACCATGTTTATCTTCACAAGCTTCTGAAGAAAACGTCCTATGAACTCCTCACTGGAAAGAAGCCTAATGTAAGTTACTTCAGAGTATTTGGAGCTAAGTGCTGGATCAAGGATCCACATCACAAGTCAAAGTTTTCACCAAAAGCACATGAAGGCTTCATGCTCAGATATGGAAAGGACTCACACTCCTACAGAGTCTTCAACATCTTTCTCTATAAAGTAGTTGAAACCGTGGATGTGCGGTTTGATGAAACGAATGGTTCACAAAGAGAGACCCTGCCAAATGTGCTAGATGAGGCTTCACCAAATGAATCTATCAAGCTAATGGGAACCGGTGAGATCATGCCTTCTGAAGCACAACCTGATGAGGAACTCATCATTTCTGCTCCAAATCAACCCGACGACAATGCTGAGTATGAAAACAACCCTCCTGATGATGACAATGTACCGCAAGAGCAAAATCTTCGTCCAGCTCGTCCTCGTGTTGCAAATGAAGTACAAGTTGAGAAGATAATTGACAGCATAAATGCACCTGGTCCACTTGCTCGTTCAAGAGCAACATAGCTTGCAAATTTCTGTGGGCACTTTGCTTTTGTCTCAATATCTGAACCCAAGAAAGTTGCTGAAGCTTTTATGGAACCCGAATGGATTCAAGCAATGCAAGAAGAGCTTCAACAGTTTGAGCTGAACAACGTGTGGGAACTTGTCAAGCGTCCTGACCCTCGCAAGCACAACATAATAGGCAAAAAATGGATTTATCGCAACAAGCAAGATGATCATGGTCAAGTTGTTAGAAACAAAGCTCGTCTCGTTGCTCAAGGATACACTCAAGTTGAAGGCATTGACTTCGATGAAACATTTGCTTCTGTGGCTTGACTTGAAGCTATTCGTATACTGCTAGCCTATGCAAATCATCACAACATACTTCTATATCAAATGGATGTAAAGTGTGCCTTTCTCAATGGAAGGATTGAAGAAGAAGTGTATGTTGCACAACCACCTGGCTCTGAAGATCCAAAACGTCCTGATATGGTATACAAACTCAACAAGGCATTGTATGGCCTCAAACAAGCGCCTCGTGCTTGGTATGACACACTCAAAGACTTCCTGAAGAGCAATGGCTTCAAGCCTGGATCTCTAGATCCCATACTCTTCACGAAGACATATGATGATGAACTGTTTGTCTGCCAAATCTATGTGGACGACATTATCTTCGGCTGCACTGACAAAAGATATAGTGATGAGTTTGGTCACATGATGCAAGAACAATATCAGATGTCCATGATGGGTGAGTTGAAGTTCTTCCTTGGTCTTCAAATTCGTCAGCAAAGCAACGACATCTTCATATCTCAAGAGAAGTACCTCAAAGACTGCCTGAAGAAGTTTGGAATGCAAGACTACAAAGGGTACTCGATGCCTATGCCAGCTAAACACCATCTGGGTCCCGACGCCAATGGTAAAGAGTTCGATCAACAGGTATACCGCTCCATGATTGGTTCTTTACTTTATTTATGTGCATCTAGGCCAGATATTATGCTTAGTGTTTGCATGTGTGCTCGATACAAAGCGGCACCAAAGGAGTCGCATCACTTAACTGTGAAGCGAATACTTTGATATTTGGCTTACACCCCAACACTAGGATTATGGTATCCAAAGGGCTCACAGTTTGATCTAGTTGGATTCTCAGATGCTGATTATGCTGGTGACAAAGTTGATCACAAGTCTACATCAGGCACATGTCACTTTCTAGGAGGATCTCTTGTCTGTTGGTCTTCAAAGAAGCACAACTGTGTATCACTCTCCCAGCTGAATCTGAATACATTGCTGCTGGATCTTGCTGCGCATGGCTTCTCTGGATGAAGCAAACGCTCAAGGACTATGGTGTCCATCTGAAGCATGTGCCACTCTACTGCGACAATGAAAGCGCCATCAAGATTGCCAACAACCCAGTTCAACAGTCGAAGACAAAGCACATTGAGATTCGTCATCACTTTCTCAGAGATCATGTCATGAAAGAAGATATTGATATCATACACGTCAACACAGAAGTGCAACTGGCAGATATCTTCAAAAAACCCTTGGATGAGAAAAGGTTTTGCAAGTTGCGGTGTGAGCTAAATATCTTAGAATCCTCAAATGTCCTGTAATCAGGCAGACATCCTAACACTTATGCATATTGATGACTTAGATGTGCAACACACGAAGTAAAGTATATCTTCAATCAATGAAGACTTACATTCTAAGTGTGAATACATTAACGTGGAATTTGACTTCGGAGCGCCACGATAATTATGCTCCGTGTCTGGGTCTAATACTTCCTATACAGTGGGTAACGCCACCACCAAATCTTTGTTTGAAGTGTTTCTCGTGGCGTTACATTTGCGAAGTCTTCACACTTGTCTTTATCTTCATGTAGGATATATATATATATATATATATATATATATATATATATATATATATATATATATATATATATATATATATATATAGATTTGTGTTCTGTCCTCTACAGCATTCACTTATAGCTATGTCTTCTTATTTGAATCTTTTGAACTAAGTGAATGTGAGCGGACCCTAACCTCTCTATGCTCTCTCATCTCAAACTCTGTCTGACCAAATCATATGCATTTTGTTGGAACTGTCGAATATCTTCTCTGCATCCTTGTCAGCAGAAGATACGGAGACAAACTTTAAATCTGATTTAATGCTCCATCCTTTATGCCTGAAACCTGGAGAAGCCGGAACGACCACTCCGACAGTCGTGGCGTACGTGGGATCATGGGACAACTCCCAATGTGTTACATGACCGCCACGTGTCCCTCAGATGTGAACCGCCAGGGGCACCTGCGTAATTGCGCTGTGCCGTCACCCATACTTATAAATGCACGTCCCATCACGGTCAAAAATTCTTCTACCTCCTCTCCACCTCGACCAACCCTAGCGCCTCCGCTAGCTCTCGACGACACCGGCGACGAAGCGCTTCGCTGCCGCAACCTCGTCGACGCCGTCCTCACGCCGGTCGCGGACATCGTCTACTACGCCGTCACCGTAGCTGTCCTCCATTGCCAAGTTAGGGCACGGAAGATCAAACTGCTGAGCATCCAACTCCTCTCCGTCTAAGCAGTTCATCATGTGGTAAATTAAACTCTCCTTTTACCATCTTCTTGATCCAGAAAGATTCATCACTTTTACCACAAGAAGTTTCTGGCTACACATATATAGTTCTATCCTGTCTGCATCTCATATCTTGCCTAGTACATTCACATATGCCTCAAACATAGTTAGATTCCTCACTTGTACTTATTCATGGATTCATACAAATCTGGAACCAACTCTCATCATATAAGTGAATGTCTTCGTGCTATGAGGTCAAAGTCTTCTAAACTGATTTATCTTCAAAATCTTTCTAGAATGCATATCACCTATTCCCCTTCCCTTGCATCTCTAATGCTATCACGGGTACATGTCCGTGGGAGAATCCCTTGGTTCTCATAGTTTGCGTTCATTTGCAGAATTCTTGCAGCGTCATATTCACTCTCCTGAAGCCAGTTCCTGTCTGACCAGCAGACCGAAGCACTTTCCAGTGTTGAAGTCATTCAGTTTGAAGCCTTTCAGATTGAAACCAATGGCAACCGACAAGTCTGTTAGGAAGGGTGGCAGACAGCGCCGTGGCAACACCTCCAAAGATTTGCCTCCCGGTCTAAGTGATGTACAAGACTGATCCAGAGGAGGATTACAACCAGAGGAAGACATGAATCCAATGGATTCAAAGATATTGGGCTGAACAGTGGTTCAAGTACAGGTTCGTGACCCAAGAGTATGCTGAAAACAATGCCATCAAGGGTCCTTGGGGAGATATTACCTACAAAAATCTTCCACCCAAGACTCAAGCTGATGCCATTGCTCAAGGCTTCTACCCTTGCATGATCAGAGGGCCTCAACCTACTGGTGCCGATCCTTCTTCTCTGCTTTGGTGTCGCGACGACAATTTGTTCAAGCGAAATCTTCAATATGCCAAAAACTCAGCCAAAGAGAACAAGAAGAACTAGGGATTGGACTTCAATCCTGGCCCCTCTGCGCCCCGTGCTGATGGCACGCGCGAAGGTGAACCAAACCTGGTTGGGCCTTTCTACAACCTAAAAGGCCTCATGAGTCACATCAGGGTTCAAGGGGCGGATGTGGATCAACCAGCAGATGACGCTGATTTTGATGAAGCGCCTGCAACCCCGAAGCCCAAGAAGAAGAAGAAATCCAAGGCTTCGAAGACCACTCCACCAATTGCTTCGAGGGTGAAGCCTTTGGCCACTACTCCACCAGCACCAAGTGTGCAGTCTGAGGAGCACTCTCGCATCTCCAAGAGCAGACAACTAAGGAAGAAGCCCTTGCACAACCCCAGTCCAGCTCTCACTCCTGACGCTGTTCTGAAAACTGCCAATGAGGCCTTTGATCTCTCGAGCGACGAAGATCTTGGTGATGATGCTCTGGAGCAATTGATCAAGAGCAAGCAAGACGCAGAAATCTTCAATGATTTGCCGCTCTTCGATGTGGAAGTGCTCAACAATTTCATTGATGAATGGTTTGATACCCCCAACCTCAGCTTCGACGATCTGCAGCTTCCAGTTGGCCTCAGCATCTCCTTCCATGGCGCCATTGCTTCTGAGCTAGCTCTTGCTCAGAGAATCGTTGAGCTGAAGCAAAAGATTGATTATGAAAAGGCTCAGTTCAAGAAGCATGTGGACAAGCTCAGCGTCCAAGAGATTCAGAACTTCAAAGTCATGATGCATGAGCTCAAGGAAGCCTTTCGCAAGAGGCGTGATGAAGCTAAAGGTTCTTGTGAGCGAATCAAGGCCTTGGCTGCCAAATGCGTTCAAGCATATAATGAAGCTGAAAAGTGCAAGGCTCTTGGGCGTCCTGACATTGACCCTAGGATGGCTGCCAAGAAGAAGAAGAAGCAACCTGTGCCCGATGCTGAAGAATCCAGGCAGGAAATGCCTAGCATTATCTTCCCTGCCAGCATGACTGGCACGAAGCCTAAGGTTACCCCAGCCGCTTCAGAGCTCAAGAAGACCAAGGTGGCTGAAGCTGAAGCTTGCAAGCGCAAGCAAACTACTGATGAAGATCCACCCACCAAGAAGCGCAAGACAAAGAAGGACAAGGCTGCTTCCACAGAGCCCATCTTTGTCGAGCCCATATCAGTTGCTCGCCCTGCATCTACACACCGAGAACGTCGCATGACAGTCCATGAGCCTGCTCCCATAGAGGCTGAAGACATTCCAGCTGTTGACCCCACCGCAGCTGAAGACATTGGTCCTCATGACAATGTTGAAGATGATGTAGTTCTTAATCAGATCGAGTACAACGTGGAATCTTCGCCTGTTCTTATGAACAGCGAACGCATCAGTATTGGTCGTCCATTGACGCCAATTACACAGGATGACTCGTGGGCTGATCACCCACAAGATACACCAGCAACTCCCCAACCAACTCAAGTCACCAGTTCGGTGCTTGAAGATGAAGACTTTGAGGCCCAAAAAACTCCATCCCCTCAGGCGTCGCCAGCATTTCGCAAGCTTCGCAAAGGACCAAGGCCTCAAGTCGTCACCCCAAGTGTTCCAGAAGGAGAAGAGCAACAATCTGTTCTTGAAGCTGCTCCCACTGTGAACCTCTCAGAATCTGAAGCCAAAGCGGCTGAAGATATTCCGGCTGCATCAGCCGAAGAAGAACTACCCCAAGAAAAAGAACAACCCCAAGAAGAAGAAGCACGTGCTGCCACACCCCCTGTTCTCGAGGAGAACGTGTCCGACCCTCCAGCTCCTGAAGTGGAGGTTACAAATTCAGAGGCTGCCACCACCAACACTGAAGCCAATGACGTGGTCATGGCTGAAGCCAATGTGGCACCTGAAGTCATAGTGGTTCCTGATGTAATGGCGCCTGAAGCAAGTGTTGCACCTGAGGCAAATCAGCAGCGTGAAGCCACTGCCTCTGCTCCTGTTCCGCCTCCAAGGCCCCATAAAATTGAGCAAGCTTAAAACCAAGATAATCAGCTCATCGCTGTCCGATGGCCCATTCTGACTCCACCACCTGCTGGACCGCATGCTGCTGGTCCTCAGTTTGACCATCATGTTGAGAACATGCCTTAGGTTCAGAAGCCTAAGCCAAGACTGCCAAGGTTTCCAGGTATTGCCACCTCTCAAGGGTCAGTCAATGCCAATAGCTTCACTGCACACAACACATTCTTTGACAGCGCCAAGAACCCATATTCCAAGCCAAGAAAATCATCAGATAGGTTCTGGAGCCATCATCAGCGCAGTTATTACTCAAGAGTACTCTATGATCAAGGGCGCATTTTCCCTCATATGCGCCTTGACACTGAAGCTATTGCTGGACTGCCCTGTCTTGAGGAAGCTCTTGATTGCTTCCATGATGCTGGCCTGCTCAACTTTGTGACTGACAAGGAGCATTGGAATAAAGAGCTACTCCTGCAATTCTATGCAACCCTCCACATTCGAGGCTACAGCAGGGATCCGAAGACATGGGTCCTTGAGTGGATGACATGCAATGTCCATCATGAAGCCAAAGCCTTTGATCTCATTGAGCTTACTGGCCTGCCCATTCCAGGAGAATTGTATGAACCTGGCTGTCAACTGCGCAATGAAGCTTTGGAGAGTATCTTTCAGAAGCGCAAGCCCAACATGAGCCAAATGCTGAGCATGATGAAGCCTTTGCCCAGCGATGCTGAATATCTAAAGGAATTCTTTGTTGAAGACCTAGAGTATCTACCATGAACCATCTATCATATCATCAGGCGTACTCTATGGTCTGTCAAAGGGCATTCTTCATCAGCCAAGCTTGAAGGCACAATGAAGACGTTGGTCTTCTATATCTTCAATGGCATCAACTTCAATGCTCAAGATTTCTTCATCCGACAGTTGGCTGTGTCTGGCTCTGATATGTTTGGTCTCAAGTTCTATGATCCATGGATTATGCGCCTCATCAAGCTTCATTCAGCTATCACCTATCAGCCCTCTGCTCACAACCATCATATATTCTTGCCAGAGGTTGATATGTCAGCTGAGGCCATATACCAAGAGCCTGCCAAAGAGCCTGTTAGTCTTCACAACGCTGATCACTAGAGCTTTACTCAGCAAATTGAAGGAGTTCCAGCAGTCTCTCGCGTTTATCCTCTGGCTGGCCGCACTCGTCTACCTCGACATGCTGAAACTGAATCTACTGAGAGCACCATTACCCAAAGGCCTCAGAAGCATTCTTGTGTTCTCAATAACCGAGAGCTTCTCGTTGTCCTCCATCAGAAACAGGATAAGCATCACTACTGGCTGAAGCGTCAGATGCAAAGCCTCTTGGTGGACGTCAATCGCATTCGCAATCTTGCCACCAAGAATGTCTTTGTTGCTCATGAAACCTGTCGGAGGTCATGGAAGAGTTTAACTTTGCTGAGTGCTGAAGCGGATCTTCAAGACAATGGCTTCACAGAAAGATTCAAGTTTGACCACACTCCTCCAAGATATGATGTTCTGCGTCGAAGTCCATCTCTTGAAGACTCTGACAACTCCTCCTCCGCTGCAACAGTTGACGCCAGGGTGATCGATGATCAAGATGATGCTACCTCACCACCTCCTACTTCAGCGTGTGTCGACACTGCACCAACTACGTCTGCACCGCCAAACACCAACGCCGACCCTGCATCCTCTCCTGCTCCAACTGGGAACGAGTAGAGGCTCTATGTCTTCAAACATTTTTGGTCCTTACTGACAAAAGGGGGAGAAGCATATGAGTTGATACTCTTCAAGCGGGTCCATATGGGTGGGTGCTTTATATTTTGCCTAGTGTTTACAACTCTCGTTTTTGCTACATTTGGTTCTTTGAGTTGTAACACTTAAACTGATGGTCGTCTACTACGTTTTTCTACTACTCTATAATGCGATGATAAATTCCGCATGTGCTACATTATATTCCGCACTTAGTCATTTTTGCAGACGACCCTTTTTCATTGTGCATATCATTATATTCGACATATCAATTGTGCATGATGAATTGTCTTCATAAGTTGAAGAAGATCTCCACAAGTACAACCTGCCATGCACATTTGCATTCAAAGGCAAATCAACTATATGCACATCTTCAGGGGGAGCCTTTTGCTACTTACAAAGACAATACCTTTATCCTTTACAATTTGTCATCAATCACCAAAAAGGGGGAGATTGTAAGTGCATCTAGTGCCACCCCTAATTGGTTTTGGAGTATTGACGACAAACCTGGTTGAGGGACTAATGTGTTTGTGAGAATTATAGGATAACACAGGTAGTAGTCCCTCATTGATTCGGTTTACCTACCGGAGATGACCCCTAAAAATGTATGAAGACATTGACAACAGTGGTGGTACATGAAGATAATCCTATTGAAGACTATGACAAGAGAAGACATTGTGTGAAGACTATGGAGCGCGAAGACTTAGATGTTTCATTGTTTCCTTTTCTTCTTTGTTGAGTCATAGGAACCACCGTACTGTTAAGTGGGGTCCAAGAGAACTAAGTCAGAGTGACTGAAGTGATGCTCAACAAAATCCTATGTCTTCGAGCGAAGACAATGAGAGCAAATCTTATCCAGAGCTGGATGAGTCAGCTTTACTTGTAGCCCAAGTAAAGTTGCCGTGTGAGTGTTTGAAATCTGACCATTGGAACACGTGTCAGTTCCTTCGTCACCCAGGGTCACTTCGGACAAATCAGGTCGGGTTGCCCAGTGGCTATAAATAGCCCACCCCTACACCATAAATTGGTGGCTACTCAGAGTTATTGCACGGCTTTTGTCGTTTGAGAGCAACCCACCTCCGAAGCATTTGAGAGAGAAATCCTTGCGAGGACAAAGCCAAAACACCCAGAGCCAAAGAGTGTTAGGCATCACTGAAGTCTTTCTGTCTGTGTGACCTGAAGACTTATTACACTTGAGGACTGTGTTTCCTCCAGCCGGTTAGGCGTCGCGTTCTGAGCATCTAAGAGTCATTGTGGATCGCCAGTGAACGAAGTCTGTGAAGGTTTGGAAGTATACCTTGAACACTTACCATAGTGATTGGGCGAGGACTAGGTGTTCTTAGCTCAAGGGGAATAAGGTGAAGACGCGGTCTTGTGAGTTAAATCTCAGCCTCCCTAACCAGACGTACAGTTGTCACAACAACTGGAATTGGTCTAACAAATCAGGGTCTTCCCCAAGCTACTGGTTCTATCCTTTCCTTCCCTTTACTTACTGTCTTATGTTGTGAAGTCATTGCTTGCCTGCCTTATCTGATTGACTTCACTGAGTGACTACTTGTTCTGATTGGCTTCATTCCTTCTTCCATCTTGATCCCTATTGCCTAGCTGCTATTAGTCTTCATGCTTTCACTTTATTGAATACCTGACTAAGGCTTGTCTAGTGTAGTCTACTTTCCGCTGCATACAAATAGGATTGGATTTATCCTTTGTCTTCGAAACCACCATGTTTTTAAGCATTTCATAAAAATCGCCTATTCACCCCCCTCTAGTCGATATACTGCACTTTCACTGTTCATCGGGAGGGGTCTGGCGTACCGCAAAATGGAGGAAACGGACCTCCTACGGTCGAAACGGGGGTCCTGTTGATTGGGAGGGGTGTGGCGTACCGCAAAGCAGAGGAAACAGACTTGTGTTGGAGCGCTACGATCGAAAGAGGGGTCATGTTGATCAGGAGGGGTGTGGCGTATCGTAAAACGGAGGAAACAAACTTGTGTTGGAGCGCTACGGTCGAAACGGGGGTCCTGTTCATCGGGAGGGGTGTGGCGTACCACAAAACGGGACTCCACGGGATACTGTTCATCACCACCGTCGACCCCCTCCAGCCTCCACGGGCTACTGTTCATCCACCGTCGACCTCCTCCAGCCTCCACCCGCGACTGTTCAGCCTCCACTGCGCGCTACTCCATCGTCTAATGTTCAACCAGCCCTCTCCACGGGCTCAGGTTCAACCACCCCTCCATGGGCTACTCACTACTAGGAAAAGGGCTATAGATGGAATTGATACTAATGGCGCACCGGACAAGCAGTGCGCCATTAGTATATAGTAATGGCGCACCAGCAACAAATACGCCATTAGAGTTCGAACTACTAATGGCACACGAGGTCCAAAGTGCGCCATTAGTATCAAGAAGTTTTTTTTTGAACTAGCGCGCCTGTCCAAACATACTAATGGCGCATCCAGACAAAGTGCGCCAACTAGTAATGGCGCACCAGCAGTAAAGTGTGCCATTAATGCTCTTTTTTTATGATATTTTTTATTCTTTTTTTTACAAAACTACTAATGGCGCACTGTCCCAGAGTGCGCCATTACTAGTTTAAACTAGTAATGGCGCACTGTGCGTCAGTGCGCCATTAGTATGTTATTTTTAAATTTCATGGACACTCGATCTCGATCCCCCCTCCATCTCGATCGCTATCCCACCTCGCCAGATTCCGGTCCCCCTCGCCGCCGAGCACCCCCCCGGTCCACCGGCAGCCGCCGTCGACCCCCCGCACCCTCGATTCCCCTACTCAACCGCCGCCGCCGAGCACCCCCGGTCCACCGGCCGCCGCCGCCGACCCCCTGCACCCTCGATTCCCCTACTCAACCGCCGCCGCCGACCCATGATATATT
>LR738714.1:485982595-486110207 GCA_902687465.1 Secale cereale
CCACGCCCCCGACGCCGCCGCCCCCGCCAGGTAACCACTCCGCCTCCTCCCCCCTTCCTTCCTCCCCCTCCCTCCCTCCCTCCTTCCCCTACCTCCATGTTTCTGATTTAGGCCATAGCTTTGGAAAAAAGGCCTTAGTTTCTCTGTGAAAAGGAAATGTGAAACACCTCACAAATATGAACACTGCTCTTAAAATTTCAACTTGCTTGTATGAACCATGGGGAATTGCTCTTTAAGCTGTACATCACATGATTTTTCACTGCTAGTTCTAGGGTTCAGGAAATCCCGTTATTTTGTAACTGAAAGGCGCTAATCAGTGAGGGAGTGTATCCACCATATATGAGAGAAGAATAATCCCGAGCAGAGAGTTTTCAAGGAAAGACATGGCAGACCGATATATAGTTAACCGGCCGTGATGAATAATAATTATCTATTTTAGATATTGTAGTACATATTTTTAATTTACAAAGTTTAATCTCTTTGAAACATAGGAAATGTCGTCTTCCGACGACGATAGGATCCCGGAGTGCTCCTGGTGCGGTGACGACCGGGGTCTGTGCGACAGGCCTCACCTGGTAGACGGTCGTTACTTCAGTATTAAGCTCGACGAGACCTTCGATGTCGAAACAGTATGCAACGACAAGTCTTGTTTCGTAATTAATTAAGCACGATTTCTAGCTACTTCAACGTGTAAGTAATTAATTTTCTTCTTCTACATGCAACTAGTTTATCCCGTGTCATGCAAGACGCTATGTCTTGGAGAGGATGGGATTTGAAGATCATGAAACTACGGAGACAAAGCAAATTCAACTAAGGACCATGCATAATGTTGATTTAGAAGTGGATTTGTACAATTCAGATAACGTAACCACTTTTGGTTGCAAGAATTGGGAATCATTTTGCAAGATATATGGTTTTTATGAGGGTATGCTTCTCACCATGGATCTTGGTAATCCGGATTCCATCGCCGAAGACGATTTGGACATTTGGGTCCTTGTTGACGATATGATTCCAATTCTACCGAGAAGTGAGTTTATCAAACATAGTTATTTAGTAATTTATATTGTTTATTTCAAAATAGTTGACAACTTATTTCCATTGATACGTTATTTTGATTATTCAAATAATGTGAGGATGATGCTAGACAGAACCTACTACACCCCTGGCTCAGAATGTACTTATAAGGACAAAGAGCAGATCATCTTCTTTTATTCCTTTCTTGTGGATTACATTCAATATCGTAATATTGATCCACATTATGGTCAATACGTCTCACTAGTGCACGTCTTGAACTACGTTAATATCAATGGAGATACCATGGTAAGATTTTTTTACTATTACGACATTCGTGCATGTTTTGCATTAGTTCTTCTCGAACTGAACTACAATGCTAACTACGAAGTCTTACTATGTTTTGCAACAGATTCTCCCTAGTGACTGTGTGCCTCCTGTCATGTTTCAATCTGGTCAACTACAAGTTTTAAACATTCTGCCAGGTGAACCTACAAATCACACGTGTCCATATCGGATTTCTTCTACAAATGAAGGAATGAGAATCAAAGAATGGCGAAAAATAACGAAAACTCGTAAGGAGGTACTTGGAAGCAATAGAGTGAGAAGGGCAAGAAATGGAGACAAGATAATCTGCGTTCTCCATAATGGCCCTTTAAATCTAATTGATTTAGAGCCAAACGCCATCTTGTTTTATGCCATTTTACCTTAGAAAATTGCTACGTAGTAGAAGTTGTATAGTCGATAATGATGTGTAAGACTTATTATTTAATACCAATGTTGAGTTTTTATTATTATTATGATCGATGATGCATGATGCTAAGTTGTTCTATGAGCTATTATATACTCCCTCCGTTCCGATTTACTCGTCGTGGTTTTAGTTCAATACTCGTCGTGGTTTTAGTTCAAATTTGAACTAAAACCACGACGAGTAAATCGGAACGGAGGGAGTAGATTCTAATAGTTTCGATGTGCGTACCATATATGTTGGCTCCACGAGAAATTATATTTATATATATGCATAACCTGTGCAAAAAACAGAAAATAAAAAAATAAAAAAACCTAATATTCATACTAATCGCTCATCACAGCAGAGTGCGCCATTAGTATGCGAAAGCACCTGGCTACACATGGCCCCTGGGAGGCATACTAATGGCGCACTTCTGTGCATACTAATGGCGCATCTGCGGTGCGCCATTAGTATCTGGTATACTAATGGCGCACCAGAGGTGCGCCATTAGTAAAATATACTAATGGCGTGCTAGTAATGGCGCACCACTAATGCGCCATTAATGGCCAAATTAGGTGCGCCATTAATAGGCCTTTTCCTAGTAGTGACTGTTCATCCAGCCCTCCACCGTCTACTGTTCATGCAGCCCTCCACGAGGTGGTCCTATTCATGCAGCCCTCCATGGGGTCCTGTTCATGCAGCCCCAATCGGCTCGATCTAACGGGGTCCTGTTCATGCAGAGGCAACACCACGGGGTCCTGTTCAGCCACCCCCACCAGGAACTATTCATCCAAACCCCCCAGCAACGCTCACTATTCATGCAGAGGCAGCATCGATCGGCTTCAGTTAGCAGCAGTAGCGGAGGAATCGCTTGATCGGCTTCAGTTAACTGTCATCGATCGATCGCTCGGGTTCAGTTAACAGCCATCGATCGATCGCTCGGGTTCAGTAACGCGTAGCCTGCAGTGCAATCGCTCAGGTTCAGTTAGATCCCAAACGCCTCGCTCGAGTTCAATTAGAGCTCAACGCCTCGCACCCACGCGCGTGCGTGTACGAGAGAAACGCGCATCGCTCGGCCCCGACCACCCACCGTAACCGGGAACACCCTGATATTTTCCTCTCCCTCGCTTCTAACACGGTTTTTTTTGTCATGGACGGCCCAAAGAATGCCATGCAGCTGCTTCTCTCGCCCTCCCGAGACGAAAATCCCATTTTCTGTCATGATTTTTTGTCATAGAAGTAGGACCCCACCACATCTATGATGATACCGTGTTTTTTCACAATTATTGTCATAGAAGTGTCATAAGTATGACAGAAAAAAGTTTCGTTCGAACCACAATGTCACAGATGTGTCTTTTTTTGTAGTGGTTCCAGGTGCTAGCCCTGCCCCTCTATTTATATGTTGAGCCCTGGGGTCGTATCTTGGAGGAAAAAGCCTCCCTAAGGTCGTTTTAGCCCGCAAGGAAGAGTCCTTCTCGGATTTCCAGGACTAGACGCCACAGTCCATGACGTCTGGCCAAGACGCCATGGGCCTCGGCGTCTGGCCCAGGGCTAGACGCCAGGGTCCCTACCGTCTGGTACCGACCTCCGCAAAACTTCCTTTTGCATGACCTAAAGCCCCATGGGCCTTACCCCTTGGCCCAACCATATCATCCAATATATCAATTTTTACCTCCGGACTATTCCGGAGCTCCTCGTCATGTCTGTGATCTCATCTGGGACTCCGAACAACATTCGGTCACTATCGAGGCTTTGTCATGGCAGATGCCCTTGTGAAAGGACTTTGATGTGAGGCCATGGTCATGGTGATTAGCTTGAAGGGGTTGAGTGGGACGAGAGACTAGAGTTTACCCAGGTTCAGCCCCTCACGAACGAGGTAAAACCTAGTCCTGCTTGTTGCTATATTGCTAGTGTATCAATTACAAGGGAGCGAATACGCTTGACCTATCTATCAATTAGTTGTTTCTTGGCCTAAGCCGCCCCCGAGTCTTGCCTTTATATACATGGGTCGAGGTCTGATACGTCTCCAACGTATCTATAATTTTTGATTGTTCCATGCTATTATATTATCTGTTTTGGATGTTTTATATGCATTAATATGTCATTTTATATGATTTTTGGGACTAACCTATTAACCTAGAGCCTAATGTCATTTTCAGCTTTTTTCCTTGTTTTTGAGTTTCCTAGAAAAGGAATATCAAACGGAGTCCAATTGACCTGAAAATTTATGGTGATTTTTTATGGACCAAAAGAAGCCCACGGAGTGCCGGCGATGGACCAGAAGATCCACGAGGCCACCACAAGGGTGGGGGTGTGCCCACCCCCCTAGGTGCGCCCCCTACCTTGTCGTCGCCTCTAGGGCCCCCCTGACTTGTCCCCGACGCCAAAAATTCTTATAAATAGGGAAACCTCCGAAAATAAACCTAGATCGGGAATTCCGCCGCCGCAAGCCTCTGTAGCCATTAAAAACCAATCGGGAGCCCGTTTCAGCATCCCGCCGGAGGGGGAAACCATCACCGGTGGCCATCTTCATCATCCCGGTGGTCTCCAAGATGAGGAGGGAGTAGTTCACCCTCGGGGCTGAGGGTATGTACTAGTAGCTATGTGTTTGATCTCTCTCTCCCTCTCGTGTTCTTGATTTGGTACGATCTTGATGCACCGCGAGCTTTGCTATTATAGGTAGATCATATTGTTTCTCCCCCTTCCTTCTTGTTATGGATTTAGTTTTCCCTTTGAAGTTATCTTATTGGATTGAGTCTTTAAGGATTTGAGAACACTTGATGTATGTCTTGCATGTGCTTATCTATGGTGACAATGGGATATTCACGTGATCCACTTGATGTATGTTTTGGTGATCAACTTGCGGGTTCAGTGACCTTGTGAACTTATGCATTGGGGTTGGCACACGTTCTCGTCTTGACTCTCCGGTAGAAACTTTGGGATACTCTTTGAAGTTCTTTTTGTTGGTTTGAATAGATGAATCTGAGATTGTGTGATGCATATCGTATAATCAAACCCGCGGATACTTGTGGTGACAATGGAGTATCTAGGTGACACTAGGGTTTTGGTTGATGTGTGTCTTAAGGTGTTATTTTAGTACGAACTCTAGGGATGTTTGTGACACTTATAGGAATAGCCCAATATATTGATCAGAAAGAATAACTTTGAGGTGGTTTCGTACCCTACAATAATCTCTTCGTTTGTTCTCCGCTATTAATGACTTTGGAGTGACTCTTTGTTTCACGTTGAGGGATTGTTATATGATCTAATTTTGTTATTATTGTTTAGAGAACTTGCACTAGTGAAAGTATGAACCCTAGGCCTTGTTTTCAAGCATTGCAATACCGTTTGTGCTCACTTTTATCATTGGTTACCTTGCTGTTTTTATATTTTCAGATTACAAAAACCTATATCTACCATCCATATTACACTTTTATCACCATCTCTTCACCAAACTAGTGCACCTATACAATTTACCATTGTATTGGGTGTGTTGGGGACACAAGAGACTTTTTATTATTTGGTTGCAGGGTTATTTGAGAGAGACTATCTTTATCCTACACCTCCCACGGACTGATAAACCTTAGGTTATCCTCTTGAGGGAAAATTGCTACTGTCCTACAAAACTCTGCGCTTAGAGGCCCAACACGAATCTACAAGAAGAAGGTTGCGTAGTAGACATCAAGCTCTTTTCTGGTGCCGTTGCTGGGGAGGCGAGTGCTTGAAGGTATATCTTTAGATCTTGCAATTGAATCTTTTAGTTTCTTGTTTTATCACTAGTTTGGTTTCTAAAATAAAACTGAAAAAATGGAATTGAGGTTACCTCATATGCTTCATATTTTTAGGGCCAGTTCTTTTGGGCGGCTTAAAAAATAAGCTGCCTCTCCCCAGCTTAAAAAATAAGCCGCTCTTAAAATTTTATTGAGGCTTCTAAATTAGTTCTCCCATAACTAGTTTAGAAGCCTCAATGAATGTGGGAGGTGGCTTATGGGAAAAGCTAGGGAGGAGGTGGCTTATTTTTTAAGCCGCCAAAAGAACTAGGCCTTAATGTCTTTCGTGAAAATGATGGAAAGGAGAATTGTGCTCAATTGATAAAAGAAGAAGTCATTAAAATGTTTGGCACTAAATATTTGAATGATGATCATGATTGCAATGTTGTTAGTATGAATTCTTTGAATATCCATGATGCCAATGATATGCATAGCCACGAGCTTGGGGATGCTATGTTTGATGAAGATGATATTTTCAGTCCCCCAAGTTTTGATGTGAAAATTTATTATGATGAAATCATGCCTCCTATTTATGATTATTATTGTGATGACACCTATGTTATAAAGAATACTAATAACCATGAAACTTGTCATCATGATTTTAATCAAGTGTCTCATGATAGTTATTTTGTTGAGTTTGCTCCCACTATTATGAATGATAAGGAATTTGCTTATGTGGAGAGTAATAAAATTTAAATGCTTATGGATCATGAAAAGAATGCTTTATGTGATGGTTATATTGTTGAATTAATTCATTATGCTACTGAAAATTATTATGAGAGAGGAACATATGCTTATCAAGTTTCCTCTCTATGTGTTGAAAATCTTGAAGTGGTGCTTGTTTTGCCTTCCTTTGCTAGTTGATTCTTGTTCCCATAAATTGTTTGCTCACAAAATCCCTATGCATAGGTAGTTGGTTAGGCTTAAATGTGCTTGTCATGCAATTCATGATGCTCCCTTTTATGTTTCAATTCTTATCTTTATGTGGGTATCATTGAAATCTTCATGCCTAGCTAAAAAGGCGTTAAAGAAAAGCGCTTGTTGGGAGACAACCCAATATTTGTACCTAATTTTTGTGTGTGTTCACATGATTAAACTACTATAGTAATCATGTTTTATATTGTTTTCAATAAAGTGTCAAGTAAAGCCTTTGGGATAGAGTGGTTGATAGTTGACTTGATTCTGTGCAAAAACAGAAAGTTTTGCGTCCAGTGTAGAAAATTCAATAAATCACTGGAACGTGATAATTAGCTGAAAGTTGTACACATGATTGATATACAAATTGCCTACATTGTCCTAATTTTTCAGAAAAAATAGAGTTCCAGAAGTACGGTGGTTGTCCGGATTACTACAGACTATTCTGTTTTAAACAGATTCTGGTTTTCATGTTCTGTTTGCTTATTTTGATGAATCCATGAGTAGTATCGGAGGGTATGAACCATGGAGAAGTTGGAATACAGTATATATAACACCAATATGAATTTAGAATGAGTTGATAACAGTACCTAAGTGGTGGTTTGCTTTGTTATGCTAACGGAGCTCATAAGATTTTCTGTTGAGTTTTGTGTTGTGAAGTTTTCAAGTTTTGGGTAAGGATTTGATGGACTATGGAATAAGGAGTGGCAATAGCCTAAGCTTGGGGATTCCAAAGGCACCCCAAGGTAATATTCAAGGACAACCAAGAGCCTAAACATGGGGATGCCCCGGATGGCATCCCCTCTTTCGTCTTCGTCTATCGGTAAATTTACTTGAGACTGCATTTTTATTCACCACATGATATGTGTTTTGCTTGGAGCATCATTTTATTTTGTTAAAATTTTCTTTCTGTTATTTAGATAAAGTTTTAGTAACTTTTGTATCAATAAAAAAGACAAGTATAGCCTTTACCATGCTTATTTTGCAAGTATATATGTTGCTGTTCAAAAACAGAAAGTTTTCTATCATTGTCTGAATTCTTATGGATAGTCAGAACGTGATAAAATCTTGAAATTTTTACAAAGACAGCATGAATAAGTTCTCTGTAACGTAGTAATTTTTTAGAATTGTTAGAGCTAGGAAAGTATGAGAACAATTCCACTCTTTACGGATTGTCCTGTTTAGACAGATTGCTGTTATGTTTGCATTGTTTCCATATGTTTGCATGTTTAATTATTCTATTTGAGGATAAGAGTATTAAATATGCAACATCAAGTTATAATTTTAGTGATTTGCTACAGTAGAGAATGTTAAGGTTTTGAGTTGATCTATACTAACTTATCTCACGAGTTCTTGTTGAGTTTTGTGTGGATGAAGTTTTTCAAATTTAGGGAAACCGCGACATGGGAGGAATTAAGGAGACACAAAATCTCAAGCTTGGGGATTCCCAAGGTATCATAAGATAATATTTTAAGAAGTCTCAAGCATCTAAGCTTGGGGATGCCCGTGTAGGCATCCCACCTTTCTTCATCAACAGCTATCGGTTAGTATCAGTTTAGCCTAAGTTATGTGCTATCCTTGCAATATCATTTTCTTTTCTTTTGCTTGTTGTTTGAATAAAGTACTTCAGATATGAAATTCTTAAATGAGAGACGGTCTTCTCATAGCTAGTTAATTATTTGACTACTCATTGATCTTCACTTATATATATTTGGAGTAGTTTGTCAGTTGCTCTAGTGCTTCACTTATACCTTTTTAGAGCACGGTGGTGGTTTTATTTTATAGAAATTGATGAAATCTCATGCTTTACTTATATTATTTTGAGAGTCTCTAAAAAGCATGGTAGTTTTCTTGGGTTATGAATTTAGTCCTTATATGATGGGCATCCAAGGGAGATATAATAATAACTTTCATATAGAGCATTGAATCTAGGAAAAGTTTGACTCCTTATAATTGTTTTGAGATGTTAAGATGGTAATATTAGAGTCATGCTAGTGGTAGTTTGTGAGGTTAAAGAAATAATTGTGTTAAGGTTTGTGATTCCCGTATCATGCATGTATGGTCTCCTATGTATATAACCAAATTGGAGCGCATTGTATCTTGATTGTTTATCTTTGCGTGGAGGTCGGGGCCCCATGATGGTTAACTCCTGCCAACCTCCCCCCTAGGAGCATGCGTCATAGTACTTTGCTTCGAGGGCTAGTAGATTTTTCACAATATGTATGTGAGTTATTTATGACTAATGTCGAGTCCATGGATTATACGCACTGTCACCCTTCTACCTTGCTAGCCACTCTAGTGTCGCGCAACTTTCGCCGGTGCATCAAACCACCTCATACCCTTCCTCAAAACAGCCAGCATACCTACCTATTATGGCATTTCCATAGCCATTCCGAGATATATTGCCATGTAACTCCACCATTTCGTTTATTATGACACGCATCATCATTACCATATTGCTTTGCATGATCATGTAGTTAACATAGTATTTGTGGCAAAGCCACCGTTCATATTTTACATACATGTCACTCTAGATCATTGCACATCCTGGTACACCACCGGAGGCATTCATATAGAGTCATATCTTTGTTCTAGTATCGAGTTGTAATATCGAGTTGTAAGTAAATAAAAGTGTGATGGTCATCATTATTAGAACATTGTCCCATGTGAGATTATAAATAAAAGAGGCCAAAGAAGCCCAAATAAACAAAAGGGGCCAAAGAAGCCCACAAAAAAGAGGCCAAAGAGCCCAAATAAAAAATTAAAAATATATAAAAATGAGATAAAAAGAGAGATGGGACAATGTTACTATCCTATGCCACAGTTGTGCTTCAGAATAGCACCATGTTCTTCAAGATAGAGAGTCTCCTATTTTGTAACTTTCATATACTAGTGGGAATTTTTTGTTATAGAACTTGGCTTGTATATTCCAACGATGGGCTTCCTCAAATTCCCTAGGTCTTCATGAGCAAGCAAGTTGATGCACACCCACTAGTTGTCTTTTGAGATTTCATACACTTATAGCTCTAGTACATCTGTTACATAGCAATCCCTACTCACTCACATTGATATCAATTGATGGACATATCCATAGTCCATTGATTTGCCTAGTTGATGTGAGACTTTCTCCCTCCTTTTGTCTATTACCACCTTCTATTCCACCCATAGTGCTATATCCATGGCCCATGCTCATGTATTGCGTGAGGGGTTGAAAAGGTTTAAGAATGTCAAAGTATGAAAACAATTGCTTGATTGACACCGGGATAGGCATGATTTATACATTGTGTTAAGAAGAGGGAGCATAAAATACAATATGATTTTGTAGGGATAACATTCTTTAGCTATGTTATTTTTGAAGCTTCGTAGATTACTTTTTAGTATGCTTGAAGTATTATTGTTTTAATATTGATAAACTTTTTTTTGAGTCTTATGGATCTGAACATTCATGCCACAATAAAGAATATTGCATTGATAAATATGATGGGTAGCATTCCACATCAAAAATTGTGTTTTTATCATTTACCTACTCGAGGATGAGCAGGAATTAAGCTTGGGGTTGCTTGATACGTCTCCAACGTATCTATAATTTTTAATTGTTCCATGCTATTATATTATCTGTTTTGGATGTTTTATATGCATTAATATGCTATTTTATATGATTTTTGGGACTAACCTATTAACCTAGAGCCCAGTGCTAGTTTTTGTTTTTTCCTTGTTTTTGAGTTTCGCAGAAAAGGAATATCAAACGGAGTCCAATTGACCTGAAAATTTACATTGATTTTTTATGGACCAAAAGAAGCCCATGGAGTGCCGAAGATGGACCAGAAGAGCCACGAGGCCACCACAAGGGCGGGGGCGCGCCCCCTACCTTGTCGTCGCCTCGTGGGCCCCCTTGACTTGTCCCCGATGCCAAAAATTCTTATAAATAGGGAAACCTCCGAAAATAAACCTAGATCAGGAGTTTCACCACTACAAGCCTCCGTAGCCACAAAAAACCAATCGGGAGCCCGTTTCGGCACCCTACCGGAGCGGGAAACCAGCACCGGTGGCCATCTTCATCATCCCGGCGGTCTCCGTGATGAGGAGGGAGTAGTTCACCCTCGGGGCTAAGGGTATGTACTAGTAGTTGTGTGTTTGATCTCTCTCTCTCTCTCCCGTGTTCTTGATTTGGCATGATCTTGATGTACCGCGAGCTTTGCTATTATAGTTGGATCATATTGTTTCTCCCCCTGTCCTTCTTGTAACGGATTGAGTTTTCCCTTTGAAGTTATCTTATCGGATTGAGTCTTTAAGGATTTGAGAACACTTGATGTATGTCTTGCATGTGCTTATCTATGGTGACAATGGGATATTCACGTGATCCACTTGATGTATGTTTTGGTGATCAACTCCGGTTCAGTGACCCTGTGAAGTTATGCATAGGGGTTGGCACACGTTTTCGTCTTGACTCTCCGGTAGAAACTTTGGGGCACTCTTTGTAGTTCTTCGTGTTGGTTTGAATAGATGAATCTGAGATTGTGTGATGCATATCATATAATAAAACCCGCGGATACTTGTGGTGACAATGGAGTATCTAGGTGACATTAGGGTTTTGTTTGATGTCTGTATTAATGTGTTATTTTAGTACAAACTATAGGGTTGTTTGTGACACTTATAGGAATAGCCCAATAGATTGATCAGAAAGATTAACTTTGAGGTGGTTTCGTACCCTACAATAATCTCTTCGTTTGTTCTCCGCTATTATTGACTCTGGAGTGACTCTTTGTTGCATGTTGAGGGATTGTTATATGATCTAATTATCTTATCATTGTTAAGAGAACTTGCACTAGTGAAAGTATGAAGCCTAGGCCTTGTTTCCAAGCATTGCAATACCGTTTGTGCTCACTTTTATCATTAGTTACCTTGCTGTTTTTATATTTTCAGATTACAAAAACCTATATCTACCATCCATATTACACTTTTATCACCATCTCTTCGACGAACTAGTGCACCTATGCAATTTACCATTGTATTGAGTGTTTTGGGGACACAAGAGACTTTTTATTATTTGGTTGTAGGGTTGTTTGAGAGAGACTATCTTTATCCTATGCCTTCCATGGATTGATAAACATTAGGTCATCCACTTGAGGGAAAATTGCTACTCTCCTACAAAACTATGCGCTTGGAGGCCCAACACGAGTCTACAAGAAGAAGGTTGTGTAGTAGACATCAAGGCTCGGCAGCTTACAGAAGTCCAGGTTGGATCATACAACGTAACCGATTCTTGCTCTAAGTGACCTTGCCTTGCTAGGCAAGTTACATCTGGCGGCTTACACCTTCTGGTCTTGAGTCGCCTCCGGGTTATTGGCTTAGAATGAGCCCGCTCGTAAGCCGCCTCCTGGTCTTCTCAGCAGGCCTTCTTGGGCTTTCTCTGTTGAATCGCCAATAGTGTAACCCGGCCTCTCACGGATGGGACATACCTCGGGGTTATATCCCCAACCTTAGGCCCCAGGTTGATTTGAACTTGTTCATGTCAATCTTCATCCTTTGATTGGCGTGTCTTCGGTATCCTTTCACCATTTGACCTAAATAAAGTTTCGTAACCCGCCATGACGAAAGAAGACGTCACACTTAACTGTAAAGGAATCCGAGGATGTCACAACACGGATCTTCGTATTAATTGATCACTCCATGAATCAAAGCCCTTCTATTATTAAGATAATGATTTTGCCTCCCCGATTTCTGCGCCTGCCATTTTACTGTTTGTCTTTCCCCTTATAAGTAGGCATGGGGGGTACTTTTCACCTTTACCCCCATACATCTTCGTCTTCCTCGCGCTAGTTGCTTCCCTTCGAGCTCCGCCGCGGCTGTCTACCTTCCTCAACAGTACCAGCCCGGCCGCTGCATCGACCTAAACGGATCAGAAAACATCGGCGCCCTTCCGCTGTCCGTCAGCTTCGCCAGGTACTCATTGTTGGTGTCAAAACCGGCGGATCTCGGGTAGGGCGTCCCGAACTATGCGTCTGAGGATCGGTGATAACAGGAGGCTGGGGACATGATGTTTACCCAGGTTCAGGCCCTCTCGATCGAGGTAATACCCTACTATCTACTATATTAATCTGGATGAATATGAATACAAGAGTTTATCTACCTCGAGATCGTAAAGGCTAAACCCTAAGTCTAGCCTAAGAGGATATTATGATGACATTCTCTAGCCTCTACGGACTAAACCCCTCTGGTTTATATACACACCGGAGGGGGCCTAGGGTTTGTACATGTCATCTTGCAGAGGAAGGAAAATCTACACCCGAACGTAAAACTTGCCATTACATGGACACGGGAGTCCTATCCGGATACGAGAGATGATCTTCTGTAATAATCTTCGCGGCCCACCAGTCCGGCCCACCAGGACTTTGTCCGGCCACATGAGGACTCCCCGATCCAGGACTCCCTCAGTAGCCCCTGAAACTGTCTTCAATGATGATGAGTTCGGCTTCCATATTGTCTTCGGATTGCAAGGCGGGGTCCTTCTTCCGAATATATCTTCTGCCAAAAGGTGTATTGTGTTCGGCTCTGCAAGATTAGTACAACCCTTAGCCTCGAAGGCAAGGCCTTTAAAAGAAAATGAATAGTGTGTCTCTACTGACAACTTTTGGGTGAAGCGTCTCGTCCAACCCACTAGCACATCGAACCATTTTATTTGGTCCTAGTTTCGCGTTTCGAGGTATATCCTCATTGACATGTCTCGTCAGAATAGAGATCGTGCCCGCTTATCGTGGGATCTTTTTCAGTGTGACGTGAGCACCCACGCCGCGCATTACGCACGACCGCTTTGGGAACCGGCGAGTTTTATGGCTGAAGTGGGGGACGTACTATATTCGCAGCGTTATAAAAGGATACCAATCCCTCTCATCAGCCCCACGCCTTCCTCAAGCTCGAGCTCTCCAATCTCCCTTGCCCCCGTATTCTCATCTCCTGCGTCCACCGCTCTTCGTTCCTCAACCACTACTCCCCTTCAGAGCAATGGCTGGATCCGGTGCCCGAGGCAAGTGGGAGGCTTACACGGTCACTGAAAAGACCGTGGAGGATCTACGGAGCACGGGGTACCTCGCCGGCGACATCGCACACCGAGTCCCCCCTAAGGGCCAGGTGATTCCCGTCCCTAATGCGGGCGAGAGGGTAGTTTTTACCTCTCACATTGTTCGAGGGCTAGGGTTTCCACTCCACCCATTTGTTCGGGGTCTTTTGTTCTTCTACGGGTTAGATTTCCACGATCTAGCCCTGTCAGGGATATTACTAGCAGGTATGAACCGGCTAGTGTAAACCGGATTATTATAATATGTTTGTATGGTTGTAATATTTAGTAAAGGCTACGGCCCATGAGATCTTAGGCCCATGTATAGAGCTATGGTTTGTAAACCGCCTGATGATGTAACTTGAGAGATAAGAAGGAAAGAACAGAGACCGAGGCGGACACAAGTATGAGCCGGCCTCGGGACTCTGTAAACCGGACCAGGCGTCGCCTCTATATAAAGGGACGACCCGGCGACGGTTCAGGGACAAGCAAGAAACAACCCGTCGAGACACAGGCAAGCAATCCGCTCCCTGTTCATCGACGCCCAAGCAATACCAAACCAAACTAGACGTAGGCTTTTACCTTCATCGAAGGGGCCGAACTAGTATAAACCCGCTGTGTCCTTTGTGTGCTTTTAACCCCTTCAAGCTAACCCGTGTGATGGTTCCATCATCAAGTCCGTTAAACCGGACATCTGCCGTGTTAATTCCACGACAAGCCCCGAACTCAATCCATCACATATCCTCTTTCATAGTGGTGTGTGAAGCCTTTCTCCGCATCCCCCACACTTCGGCATGTGGCTCAAAACCTTCAATGTGAAGCCAAAGGTGGTGGATGGGGAACACGCGGAGTGCGGGGGCACTATGATTAGTAAGCTCCCGAATGGTACATGGCCCAAGGGCTCATTCATGGAGACGAACAAGGTCTGGTAGCAGGAGTGGTTCTACATCACCAAACCCCACGACACCAACTGGGCAGCGAAGCCTGCTTTCAGATCCGGACCCCCAGAGAGGCTGACCTCCTAGACCAAAAAGGGTCTAGATTGGGGGTCGCACACTGAGGTGACAACTCTTGTGAGCCGGGTGTCCGGCGTGATCTCTAAGGGGCACCTGCTCTCCTCCATGGTCTAGGTGATGCTGACCCGGCTTGTTCTCGCTTGTCAAAGCCGGGACTCCTCCCTATGGGAGTTCGATCCGGCAGGAGACAAGCCGCTGAAGCATCTCTTCGGCTCTACGCACAAGGATATCTGGAAGCATCTCTTCAAGAGCAAGAAGGAATGGCCCGAAGAGACCGAGGATGCGGGCTACAGCACTGTGGTCTCTGCCCTAGAGGTAATAATAATCCTTGCTGAACACTTACCCTTTCCCTTATTTAATGATAATAGGAATTGGAATTTTTGCATGATATACAGGGCTGGACGAAGAAGGCGACTCGGATCAAGCATCCGACACCTCTGCCCGAAGACCCAGCATTGCCTCTATTGATGGTGATGCTGGTTCCGACACCGTATAAGGCGCCTACCAAGAAGCCCAAGAAAACGAAGGGCAAGGGGACCGGGGATAGCCCCCGCCCCGTGGGCAAGAAGTCCAAGGACCTCCATATCCTCTCCTCTGACGAGGTGGAGGAAGATGATGAGGAGGAAGAGGAGGAAGAAGAAATGCCCCTTGCGCAAGGCAGGGAGACGAAGAGGGGGGCCGTCGCTGACGCGGGTACGGCCGCGCCCCGGAGGAAACTAAACCTCGGAGCTAGTTCCGGTTCATCTGAACATAGCTACGTGATGAAGCCCAGGGAAAAACCCCTGCCCAAATCGTAAGTCAGTCCGAACATAGCTACACCTTTATTTATTTAGTATTTATTTCATATTTTCTCCTGCCGGCCTACAACCCTCCCAAAGGACTCCCTGATGCTACATCGTTGGAGGGGAACACTCTCGCGCCTGGAGAGACGGAGAGTGACCCGCCAATCCGAGCTCCATCGCTCGTGATCGGCGGGGACACCGACGCGTCGTCCCAACGGGTGCCCTCCACTCTAGGAGGAGAGGGGGAGGCAGGCGAACAGGTGGCCGGGGATAATACCTCGATGGCCGTTGACCATGGGGAGACGAACCCCATGGAGACCGGAGACGTGGGCCCAATCAGTCCGGGGCTCCACCGAACACCATCCCGGAGCCTAGTGCGGCTGCGATGTCGGGACCCTGATCCTAAGTCACATAGGTCTAGCCTGTAACACATCATATCACTTTGCGGCCTCACGCACGGTATCCCCACGGGTACCACCTTACCTGCCCCGGGACCGTTTGCGCATTTTGGCACTCGTATATGATAGTGTCGCTAGCATCCGTATGACAAAGAACCCGGGCCGACATGACTAGTTATAAACCAAAAGTGGCACTAAATTACAGAGACAGGCATACATGACCCAGCAACGAACGTGTCGGTCATCAACGTATAAACCCAAGTCGTAGCAAGCTACAAGGACTTAAAGGAACAACGCGTGACATTTCCCCTAAGGGACAGACACAGGAACGAAGAAGGACACATGCCGGCCAGCCTAAGTGTTCCGGAGCAGTAGCGAGCTACCAAGGCTCGGTGGAAGCACTAGGAGACATTTCCCTGTAAGATAGGCTACCAAAGGTAAACAACTAGGTGTCGGATCCCACACATAGCAAAACACATTACACGTACACATAACATGCAAGTATGTGTTGTACAACAAGGCACCACAACATAACTCAACAACTCATATAGATAAAGGCCCAGAAGAGCCATCATAGCATTTATTACAATCAGAGGTCACATGACCCAACATACAGAGCATACAGGCAACAGAAGCATAACATGTCTGAGTACAGACAACTACAAATGAAGAAGGCTGAAAAAACCTGACTATCTACAAGATCCTACAAGGGTACAAGATCGTAGCTGAGGTAACAAGCTAAACGTCGAAGTCCACGCGGAACCACTAGCGAGACTGACGTCTCTCTGCAAACATAAATTAATCAAACATGAGTACAAAGGTACTCAGCAAGACTTACATCAGAACTAGCTAGATATGCATCAGTATCAACAAAGACGTGATGGAGTTTGACTGCAGCAAGACAGCTTTGACTCGGTGGCTATCCTAAACTACGACAGCAAGTAACTCTTTTGAGGTGGCGCACACGAGTCCACATATTCACCAATCAATACACCACTATGGATCCGCTCCCGTCTCCCTACGAGAAGGCCATCCATAGCACTCACGCTTATCTTGCGTGTTTTAGAGTATCCACTTTCTCTTGTCTATGAACTGTAGAGGTAACCCAGAAGTCCATTTCCGCGGACATGGCTATTCGAATAGATCATATATAACCCTGCAGGGGTGTACTTCTTCACACATGTTTCCACCACTTAGCGTCTGCACACGACATGTGCTCGGCAGACTTCAAGCGAACGCCGACGTGGGTGTAGACCACGACCTAACCAACCACTCAAGTCTCTCGTCCAGGTTTAGCGCCTATTTGGGTTCCATCCGTGGGGAGATCCGGCCGGGGTGTCGCTCACGGCCCCAAACGATGTGTACAGGGTTCCCGCGTCACCAAACGGGCGACCGGTACACCGTGCCACGTACCTGCCGTGTCACAGCCCACCCCGAGGGTCAGCGCTGCGCACGACCTCCAGTAAACTACAAACACCAGAAACTAGTTGCAACTCCTGGACAGAGAACAAGGGCAGTCAATAAGTCGAGCGGGGTCATATTTCAGGGCCCAACGTGTGGTAGTAGCTGTTCATGGATCATACAACACAGAACTCAGTTCCTGAGGACGGCTTCAATGAGACAACCCACCAAGTACTCCTACATGGCCTCTCATCGCTACCTTTACCAAATCGTATTCACACACTTAGCTCTCACACAGTGGGACATGTTCATCACCCTTCCAATTCATCCCCGATGAATCAGACCTGACACAACTCTAAGCAATAGCAGGCATAACCAGAAGGCATGAATGAGTAGGCACAACATGGCTCAAACAACTCCTACTCATACTAGTGGGTTTCAACTATTTACTGTGGCAATGACAGGTCATGCAATGGAAAGGGGTTCAACTACCGCAGCAGGTAACAGTTGAAGCATTGTTGTCCTAATGCAGTAAAGAGAGCAAGAGTGAGAGAGTGTGATTGTATCGGAATGCTCAATGGGGTTTGCTTGCCTGGCACTTCTGAAGATAACATTGGGTCTTCATCGGTGTCATCGATCACATCGTCGGAACACGTCTACTGAAAGGGGACAAACACCGGCAACACAAAGAAAAACACAATCAATGCAATGCGACAAAATGATGCATGATCATGACATGGCAATATGCTGTTGATTGAGCTAATGCAACTAGCAACCATATTAAATGAAGTTGGTTTGAACCAAAGATTCAAATTCAAACTCCATATGTGATTATTTAATTGTCATTTAATTGATTTGACCTGATCAGCAGGTTTAACTTGTTCAAACATGCAGGAAAATGCAATAAACAGATTCCTTGGATTTTTCTGATCATTTTTCATATATAAATTATTTTCATCTGAGCTGCGGTTGATTTTATATGATTTTTAGAAGTTTTAGCTATTTTCTGAATAAACAAATCATTTCTGATTTATTTAAAATTCCAGAAAACACTTATTGCGTCAGCATGACGTCAGGATGACGTCATCGGGTCAACATCGTCAGCCCAGGTCAAACCTGACGCTGGGACCCACTGGTCAGTGACTAGGCTAATTAACAGAGACTATTAGTGTTAATTTAATCCTAACAAAAAATGTGAGTGTAGCATGGGCCCACAAGTCAGTGAGTGAGGGGGGTCAAACCTCGTCGGTCAAAGTGGTCAACCCACCGGCTTTAGGCCGCCGGCGACGACCCGAGGCGGCGGAGGACGTCGGAAACGCAGCTCCGGCGACCATTTGGACGGCGGCTTGGTGCTACGCGTAGCTGGGGAGCTCGCGCATCTAATGGAGGCAACGGGAGGACACGGGGACGGCGGAGCTCGTCGGAACGGAGCTCGCGGCAGTGCCGAAGTTCTGGCTACGGTGAAAACAGTGTTGCAGCGCATGGCAGGGGCAACCGGTGGCCTCAATAGACGCGCAGGGGTGCACTGAGTTTAGTAGCGAGCTCGGACACGAGGGGCGATGGCTAGAACGACGGCGGCAACATGGTCGGCGGCGAGGGGTTCTCGGCTCTGGTGGCTGACGTGGTTAGGGGTCGAAATCGGCGGAGGGGAGAGAGGGGATCGACGGAGGGGCTCACAGGGGGTCGGTTGGAGGTCTCAGCAGGCTCAACGGGGGCCGGACGGCGTCGGAATCCTGACGGCGATCTCCTGTGGCCGAGGAAGAAGACGAGGTCGACGACGGTGCTCCAGGGGCTTCTGGCGTCGGGCAGCTCAGCGAGGAGGAAGAGAGGAACGAGGCGGAGCTACTGGGCGCTCTGGCGAGGCGAGAAGTGGACGATGGCCGCGGTTATGGCGAATGGCGGCGACGTCAGCGCTCGGGTGGCGCTCGGCTGCGTGACAGAGTGGGCTAGAGGAGGGGATGAGGCCGAGGGAGAGTGGAAGAAGGTCCAGGGGTGCGTGGCGTCCGTAGCGACGTCGGGGAGGCAGCAAGCAGGCAGGAGGTGGCCGGAGTACGGCGACCACGCGCCGGCACGCGCGCTCGTCCTCCTGGCAAGGAGGAAGACGACAGGGAGGCGGCGGTGGCGGGCTGGGCCGCCAGCTGGGCCGCTGGTAAGGCCAGGTAGTCCTTCTCCTTTTTCCTAATTCTGTTTCTGTTTCTATTTTAACTTCTTTTTTCTATTTGTTTTGCTCTATTTTGATTTAGTACTAATACTAAACCATTTTGGTTGCTTCTGAAATTATTTGTGGATGCAATATGGTTTATTCCAAAACTCCACAAAATGTTTTCAGAATAATTGGAGCATTAAAAATAATTATAGGATTTATTTGCTCCAACTCAAATACAATAGTGAATTAAATCAAAGCCCAAACAATTCCCCATAAATGTTCAATATTTCTGGTTTGGATCAGAACCCTTGCCAAAATTATCAAACATTACTGAAGGCAACTTTTTGGGTTTAATGAAAATATTTTTAGGTTAAACCTAATTGCTTTGATTAGGTGCTAGGGTTTAGTCATCCCCATTTCAAGTTTAACAAAATTTTAAACATGATGCACAGGCAAAAACTATCCTAGGGCAAAGTAAAGCTAGGGATGTGACAACTCACCCCTACTAAACAAGAATCTCGTCCCGAGATTCAAGACGTGAGACAAGAAAACAGAGGAGACACTAACTAACACAATCTTCTCGATCCAGTTTTCCTCCTCGAAATTGTTGATTCATTGCATCATGTAGATCTTGGCATCTTTGATTTCAAAGCTTCATCCAACACGACAACAAAGGAACGTGAATTCTACAAGATTTGATCTTCCCGAAGATCGATTAATTCAAGATCATCTCATGGATTGAGATGTCGAAACATCTCTTGAGCTGAGACATGGAGTGCACCTCCAGAGGGATGTAGTGAAATAAATGATGAAGGTTCACCTGATGGCAATAATTCCACACCTAAGAAGAGGGTGATCGATACCACCAGACGGGGCACCTTTAAAGAAGATGACTCGTAGAGTTATTCCCTTCATTGGAAAAAAGAATTACTTTTGATATAGAGATCATTGGAACTCTATATACCAGCCTAAGGCAAACACAATCGATCGTTTGATGGAGTCCGAAGGGATGACATTCTCGGGCCAGAATGGATGATGTGGACTACCTTGTTGAGGACAACGCAAGGGATGATTTGCTTATCATCGGAAATGAATGGGACCCATGGTAGGACCACTTTTGAAGATAATCCTGAACAACAGTTGCTGAGAAGGGCAACCCATGGAAAATTGGCACATTGGCGGTGGAAGCTGGGAACAAAATGCAAATGCTGGGAATGATTCTGGTAACTGGGGTGAATCCCAACAGTAGAGAGTGAATCTACTCTTCGAGAGGTTATAGCATAACCAAAAACAATGGGAGCAATCCCGGCTAGTGTTGAGGATAACACCTAGCGCTTGTGCGTGCTCTCAAGAACTTGAGCATTCCCATATTCATCAAGGTTTTATGAATATCCGTGTCAAGGATCCTGGCAACATCACATACTACCATGATGAATAATGATGGATAGTGCAGATGCAAAGGAAGATAACACTTCTCAGATTTCACCCTAGCGGAGTCAAGGGGCAAAATCTGGATGATCGACTGAGAGACATTTAGCACTCCGCTTCTAATGTTCTCCTTGATGTGCTAGCACTACCAATTTATTAAAATGGTTAGGTACCTAGAACGTCAAGTAAAAAGGTCGGACTTCAGAAGCACAAAATCCATAAGGGACAACTAGGGAGTAAATCCTACGAAGTCCTTATGGGGAGGTGACCAACTTCTTCAATCAAGATTCTACAATAATAGGTCTTCCGGCTGGGTGTGTTGGCCATGGCATCCACTTTACCGGTTATCGAGAGACCAATATTATAGTTCTTGGGAAAAGCTCCAACCATCATATCTGCCTGATATTCAGTTCTAATTGGGGTCAGGATATTCCAGACTCATCGATTCTAGAAGGAAAAATGAAAGTTTACAACACAAATCGACGAGATTGCGTTGCGAGATTCTCGGGGAGTGAACTACGATAGCAAGCTCCAGAACATGAGCTGGTTCTGCTACATACGTGTGAACACGTTGTCCAAGACAAACATGACCACACAGTAGTCTTACAATGAAACACTACCAAGTTCGGGTTGGGGAACCATCATCGAGGATAACAAAGTCCTTGCATAAGTCCGGATCTTAAGAAGGAACTTCTTCTCCTAGGACAATCAATCAGTGGCTTGGTGTGCTAGGGATACATATAGAGTGAAGGTTGCAAGTCTCCAAACCACAGAATACTTCGCACGTATGCATGACTGACTTGGGATGATTCCAAAGGAAGCAAAACTAACTTTCTCGAATTCATGGCGGCAACTTGCACCTAATGCACGTGAACTGGGAGAAAGTCACTTCTTGCACCAACATATACCTCATGAACGGGACACGAAGGCAATGCTTACAAAGTTTCCAACACTAGCTTAATGTCCTACAAAATCATGGAGGAGATAACAGTGTTGCTGATGGGCTCAACAACAATTCATCCAGGTTTCCATGGAGATGGAATTCCATAATTATGTGAACAAGTGATAGTATTGGTCAGACCCAGGAGATATAATGGTGTATGCTCGAGGGATCAACCACGAGTAAGACAACATTATGAACATCGTTGGTTCTGATTTGATTTGATGATAGCCCATACTCAAATCAAAGTTTTGATATGACAATAGGTCCAACAACTGATCACAGGGACCAACTGATGAAGATGTCATCTATCTTCAACACCCGCAAACATACCCCTTGAGATGAACTAAGCTGGCAAACTTTTATCTTCCAACTCTCCAAGTTGTTGTTTAGCTTAACCAACTAGTTCAGGGTATCCAACACAGATTCTTGGACAAGGGGTGGTTTAGAGAGAAACCAGCTTGATCACGAGCTCGATGCATTGGTCAGGGGACAACCTGGTGATACTTCCGGGAAGATAGCCGGAAAATCACGAACCACCTATATGTTACTTAGCTCGCAAACAATCTTGCTTTTCAGGGCGAGATGATATGATCGCAAGAGTGAGGGATTTATGCAATCCTAACTCATTGGTCAAAGAGTGCACCAGAAAAAAATGGACTAGGTAGCACGATCAATCTTAGAAATGGTGATTCAGTAACCAACACACTAAGAATGAAATTGTTGTCCTTTAACTACCAAGCAACAGGGTTGCTAGGAGTATTGATTTCACACATCACAATTCACTTGTCGGTATTCCGGTTATAACAACACGGAGACCGAGGAATGAACGACGATGGTGAGAAGTATTACTGTATCAAGAGTTCATAGGATGATGTGCAATTCCCATGACATTCTTGACATAAGGATGGTAATATTCCAAGATAGAACAGATTAGAAGCTGGATTAACATTCTTCATCTGCGGAGTACAACTTCTTTGACCCAATCCTGGATATGTATAAGGTACTGGAGTTTGTTTCTCCTAGTCATTCCAGAATAGAATGGCTTGACAGACCACAAGAGTAAAAGGCATCGATGAACACGAGTGCACAACTACTCCTGATTATCAACTGATAGACGAGGGCCATAATACAACTAGAAGGAGACAACTCAAGGAACATATAACTTCTGAGTTGTGGATGCATAGATTAACATGTCGAACGAGTTCAACATATTTCTTCCGGATAACACATGCAGAAAGTAGAATTGGCAGAGTCACAATATGAATGGAGTACTACTCAGGAGCACTTTGGTTGTGATCTTTTGGTTCAGAAGAACTTCTGCCATGATGGTTCATGGTATTGGAAGAACGATATACCACGGACCTTGAGGACTATCACAAGGTTACTAATAACCTAAAGGGACGAGCAAATACTATCAACATGAAGTAAGTAGAGTGAATCTTGGGTTCAAGAACCCAGAAATATAATGCCTACTATCTAAATGGCATCACGGGATGCTTTCGAGAATAATGGCCAGAATCATCACACTGAGAATATAAAGCATTGCTAGATTACTGGGTGATCCTCTAAGACACCTAGGGTCATAATAATAAGTCCAACATATATGTCGAGGTAACAGAGTACCTCAACACACTGACTGGTGTGCTTAGTCTGGCCCAAAGGTACATCGGAACACGAAGGAAAGGATTTGTAGTCGCATCAGATTGTTTAGAAACCTGGGAAGACTCGGACAGCATAACGGCTGTAAATGCTCCAAAATACTTTTGAGATCCAAGCAAAAAGGGTAGCATATCCACTTAACATCATAATGTCAAGGTTCTGAGACCAACAGTTGAACAAACAGAGGTAGAAGAAACTGAACTGAGGGTTGAATCCACAATAACGTGATCCTGATAAATAGAATGAGAATCCTAGTTCTTAATCCCCGTAGAAAGAAGAAGGTGACTCAGATCAGAAGGTCATAAGGTAAAGGAGTAAAAAGAGCATTACGTTCCCTTCCACAATCAATTCCCTTATATAACTAAAGAATTTCTAGACACAACTTCCACCAGTTTGGCTTGCTAATCCTACAGGCAGTCAGGCTCTAATACCAAAGTTGTCGGGACCCCATCGTAAGTCACACAGGTCTAGCCTGTAACACATCATATCACTATGCGGCCTCACGCACGGTATCCCCACGGGTGCCACCTTACCTGGCCCGGGACCGTTTGCGCATTTTGGCACACATATATGATAGTGTCGCTAGCATCCGTATGACAGAGAACCTGGGCCGACATGACTAGTTATAAACCAAAAGTGGCACTAAATTACAGAGACAGGCATACATGACCCAGCAACGAACGTGTCGGTCATCAACGTATGAACCCAAGTCGTAGCAAGCTACAAGGACTTAAAGGAACAACGCGTGGCATTTCCCCTAAGGGACAGACACAGGAACGAAGAAGGACACATGCCAGCCAGCCTAAGTGTTCCGGAGCAGTAGCGAGCTACCAAGGCTCGGTGGAAGCACTAGGAGACATTTCCCTGTAAGATAGGCTACCAAAGGTAAACAACTAGGTGTCGGATCCCACACATAGCAATACACATTACACGTACGCATAACATGCACGTATGTGTTGTACAACAAGGCATCACAACATAACTCAACAACTCATATAGATAAAGGCCCAGAAGAGCCATCATAGCATTTATTACAATCAGAGGTCACATGACCGAACATACAGAGCATACAGGCAACGGAAGCATAACATGTCTGAGTACAGACAACTACAAATGAAGAAGGCTGAAAAAGCCTGACTATCTAGAAGATCCTACAAGGGTACAAGATCGTAGCTGAGGTAACAAGCTAAACGTCGAAGTCCACGCGGAACCACTAGCAAGACTGACGTCTCTGTGCAAACATAAATTAAGCAAACGTGAGTACAAAGGTACTCAGCAAGACTTACATCAGAACTAGCTACATATGCATCAGTATCAACAAAGAGGTCGTGGAGTTTGACTGCAGCAAGCCAGCTTTGACTCGGTGGCTATCCTAAACTACGACTACAAGTAACTCTTTTGAGGTGGCGCACACGAGTCCACATATTCACCAATCAATACACCACTATGGATCCGCTCCCGTCTCCCTACGACAAGGCCATCCATAGCACTCACGCTTATCTTGCGTGTTTTAGAGTATCCACTTTCTCTTGTCTATGAACTGTAGAGGTAACCCAGAAGTCCATTTCCGCGGACACGGCTATTCGAATAGATCATATATAACCCTGCAGGGGTGTACTTCTTCACACATGTTTCCACCACTTAGCGTCTGCACACGACATGTGCTCGGCAGACTTCAAGCGAAAGCCGACGTAGGTGTAGACCACGACCTAACCAACCACTCAAGTCTCTCGTCCAAGTTTATTGCCTATTTGGGTTCCATCTGTGGGGAGATCCGGCTGGGGTGTCGCTCATGGCCCCAAACGATGTGTACAGGGTTCCCGCGTCACCAAACGGGCGACCGGTACACCGTGCCACGTACCTGCCATGTCACAGCCCACCCCGAGGGTCAGCGCTGCGCACGACCTCCAGTAAACTACAAACACCAGAAACTAGTTGCAACTCCTGGACAGAGAACAAGGGCAGTCAATAAGTCGAGCGGGGTCATATTTCAGGGCCCAACGTGTGGTAGTAGCTGTTCATGGATCAACCAACACAGAACTCAGTTCCTAAGGACGGCTTCAATGAGACAACCCACCATGTACTCCTACATGGCCTCTCATCGCTACCTTTACCAAATCGTATTCACACACTTAGCTCTCACACAGTGGGACATGTTCATCACCCTTCCAATTCATCCCCGATGAATCAGACCTGACACAACTCTAAGCAATAGCAGGCATAACCAGAAGTTATGAATGAGTAGGCACAACATGGCTCAAACAACTCCTACTCATACTAGTGGGTTTCAACTATTTACTGTGGCAATGACAGGTCATGCAATGGAAAGGGGTTCAACTACCGCAGCAGGTAACAGTTGAAGCGTTGTTGTCCTAATGCAGTAAAGAGAGCAAGAGCGAGAGAGTGGGATTGTATCGGAATGCTCAATGGGGTTTGCTTGCCTGGCACTTCTGAAGATAACATTGGGTCTTCATCGGTGTCATCGATCACATCGTCGGAACACGTCTACTGAAAGGGGATAAACACCGGCAACACAGAGAAAAACACAATCAATGCAATGCGACAAAATAATGCATGATCATGACATGGCAATATGCTGTTGATTGAGCTAATGCAACTAGCAACCATATTAAATGAAGTTGGTTTGAACCAAAGATTCAAATTCAAACTCCATATGTGATTATTTAATTGTCATTTAATTTATTTGACCTGATCAGCATGTTTAACTTGTTCAAACATGCATGAAAATGCCATAAACAGATTCCTTGGATTTTTCTGATCATTTTTCATATATAAATTATTTTCATCTAAGCTACGGTTGATTTTTATATGTTTTTTAGAAGTTTTAGCTATTTTTTGAATAATAAATCATTTCTGATTTATTTAAAATTCCAGAAAACACTTATTGCGTCAGCATGACGTCAGGATGACGTCATCGGGTCAACAGCGTCAGCCCAGGTCAAACCTGACGCTGGGACCCACTGGTCAGTGACTAGGCTAATTAACAGAGACTATTGGTGTTAATTTAATCCTAACTAAAAATGTTAGTGTAGCATGGGCCCACAAGTCAGTGAGTGAGGGGGTTCAAACCTCGTCGGTCAAAGTGGTCAACCCACCGGCTTTAGGCCACCGGCGACGACCCGAGGCGGCGGAGGACGTCGGAAACGCAGCTCCGGCGACCATTTGGACGGCGGCTTGGTGCTACGCGTAGCTGGGGAGCTCGCGCATCTAATGGAGGCAACGAGAGGACACGGGGACGGCGGAGCTCGTCGGAACGGAGCACGCGGCAGCGCCGGAGTTCTGGCTGCGGTGAAAACAGCGTTGCAACGCACGGCAGGGGCAACCGGTGGCCTCAATCGACGCACAGGGGTGCACTGAGTGCAGTGGTGAGCTCGGACACGAGCGGCGATGGCTAGAACGACGGCAGCGACATGGCCGGCGGCGAGGGGTTCTCGGCTCTGGTGGCTGACGTGGTTAGGGGTCGAAATCGGCGGAGGGGAGAGAGGGGATCGACGGAGGGGCTCACAGGGGGTCGGTCGGAGGTCTCAGCAGGCTCAACGGGGGCCGGACGGCGTCGGAATCCCGACGGTGATCTCCTGTGGCCGAGGAAGAAGACGAGGTCGACGACGGTGCTACAGGGGCTTCTGGCATCGGGCAGCTCGGCGAGGAGGAAGAGAGGAACGAGGCGGAGCTACTGGGCGCTCCGGCGAGGCGAAAGGTGGACGGTGGCCGCGGTTATGGCGAATGGCGGCGACGTCAGCGCTCGAGTGGCGCTCGGCTACATGACAGAGTGGGCTAGAGGAGGGGATGAGGCCGAGGGAGAGTGGAAGAAGGTCCAGGGGGTGCGTGGCGTCCGTAGCGGCGTCGGGGAGGCAGCAAGCAGGCAGGAGGTGGCCGGAGTGCGGCGACCACGCGCCGGCACGCGCGCTCGTCCTCCTGGCAAGGAGGAAGACGACATGGAGGCGGCGGTGGCGGGCTGGGCCGCCAGCTGGGCCGCAGGTAAGGCCAGGTAGTCCTTCTCCTTTTTCCTAATTCTGTTTCTGTTTCTATTTTAACTTCTGTTTTCTATTTGTTTTGCTCTATTTTGATTTAGTACTAATACTAAACCATTTTGGTTGCTTATGAAATTATTTGTGGATGCAATATGGTTTATTCCAAAACTCAACAAAATGTTTTCAGAATAATTGGAGCATTAAAAATAATTATAGGATTTATTTGCTCCAACTCAAATACAATAGTGAATTAAATCAAAGCCCAAACAATTCCCCATAAATGTTCAATATTTCTGGTTTGGATCAAAATCCTTGCCAAAATTATCAAACATTACTGAAGGCAACTTTTTGGGTTTAATGAAAATATTTTTAGGTTAAACCTAATTGCTTTGATTAGGTGCTAGGGTTTAGTCATCCCCATTTCAAGTTTAACAAAATTTTAAACATGATGCACAGGCAAAAACTATCCTAGGGCAAGGTAAAGCTAGGGATGTGACATGCGGGGTTCGAAGACCCGACTCCTCAAGCGGAGGAGGATACGGTGGCACCCGGAGTCAATCCGGGGGCGCCGGACTCTATGGAGGGAGCACTGCAAAGTTCTCTCGTCATTGAAGAACACCGCACCGTGATGGGTGCGGTGATGAAGAAGATTCAGTCCGTCAAAGGCGGACTTAATGAAGCCTTGAACAGCCTTTTAACATGCTTTGAGGTAAGCAATGTAATGATGTTAAGAAATATTATTTGTTTTAGATACACATATATAACTAGTAGCCCCTGATGCTTTGTGTGACTCTAAAAAGAATCGGACGAAGTATCCATATTGTAGCATTCTTATAGAGTTGAGTTGTTCGTGCAGGCTTCACTAGTTGCGGCAACTGCGCGAGACGCAGAGGTTGCCGAACTAAACCGGAAGCTCGAGGTGGCTAATGCAGACCTCAGCCGTGTCAACCAGCGCTTGATGAAACGCAAGGTATGCGGATTTTGTAAAATGTCAATAAGACCTAATTAATTGAGTATGTGTATAAACTCTAATGTTATATTTTGTGGTACACAGTTGGCGCCGCTGAGCTCGAGGCCCTCAAGGGAGAGGTTGCCAAGGCCAAGAAGGAGGCCTAGGCGAATAAGGCGGCCACTGACAAAGTAGCTGCCGGTTTAGATGCTGAGAAGGCTGAGTCCGAGAAGCACCGGGCTCGGGTGTCCGAAGTCGAGGTCGAACTGAAAGATGCCATCATTAAATGTGAGGCATTGGAGAAGAAGACTTCGGCACAAGCGAGGCGATGCGCGCAGTGCCTGTGAGGAAATCAAGCAGGCGGACAGATAGCATATGGTATGATATTTCTCTTACAAAGCATCTTCGTAGGGCGAAAGTATATTGGGCTGACATGATTGTGGAGTTCTCTAGGCGTGTTTGCTGATCTTCCAAGGAGCAGCGGAGATGCCGCTCAATACTTCCGAGCCCAGGAGGGGAATGACATGGAGAAATTGTTCTGTTCGCAGTTCTATGCGCCACAACATCCAGTTCCCCTCAACGACCAGATGAAGCAGCTGGTCGAGCAACACAACATGGCGGGTTCGGCCATGAAGGACTTAATAGTCCGGCTATGGCCCACTGAGCCAATCCCAAGTAGTTACTTCGGATTGGTGAAGTGGCTCGTCGAGGCGAGTCCGCGGGACGACGCATTTACGCGTTCGGCCTACATAGAAGGTGCTCGGATGGCCTTCGCTCACGTCAAAGTGCACTGGGCGAAGATGAACGCAGTGCATATAGCTACGGCTGGCCCGCCCGCAGGTAAGGAGCACCGCAAGCCGGAGAAGTACTTCGAGGACGTCGTCGAAGGCGCCCGCCTTGTAGAAGGTCAGTGTTCGAAAGATGTTGTCTTTGAGTGACTGTATTCGGATGTAAATACTATGCTTATGAATCCGATGTATATATAACTTTTGCGCTATAATATGAGCATTTTTTACCTCATGTGTGACTGTTTATCTTAAATATGAAAGTTTCCAGTCGTCGGCTTCAGCTCACAAGTACATAGTACTCGGTGTTTGGTCATATGCATGTACACTCTTTATCCAACGTCTTGGTCCGTATAGGAGGTGTATGCGGAGCGAACCAGGCAATCAGACTATGCGGCATTATTCCTTTCACTTAGTCGTAGGAGTTTGACAAGTGGGGCTAGGTACTAGCCCTTGGTGCGGATAAAGTATCCAATTGCACTTGGCTGGGCGAAAAAACCAACCCTTCGAATAACATGGGGTAGATCTCTATCGATCGTAGTATAAAACTAAGTCACTGGATTGCAGACCAGGTTCTCGCTTATCATGACGGTCAGTTTTCGGCTTTCTCTACTGAGGTACTTCACCGGACTAGCCAGAAGTACTATCGCAGTAGTTCTCCCTTTACACCCTAGCCGAACAATCAGGAACGTAGGGGTAAGCACAGGAGTCGGGCAACCCAACTATTGACCCAATAAATGATTCAGAATTGATGCATATAATGCAAACATCCAGGACGCCAAACACTCCCTATAGGTGTTCGGTCTTTTCGAAATATACCAAGGCTGAATATAGCCCCTGGTAATAAACCCTTATTGACAAGTCACATATGGCAATCTGATGTGGGAAAAGAACATTTCGTGAAGAGAGAATAAAACTTTGGACATAATTGATGGGGAACGTAGTATTTTAAAATTTTCCTACGATCACGCAAGATCTATCTACCAGATGCATAGCAATGAGAGGGGCGAGTGTGTCTACGTACCCTAGTAGACCGAAAGCGGAAGCGTAGAGTGACGTGGTTGATGTAGTCGAACTTCTTCGCGATTCAACTGATCAAGCACCGAACGTACGACACCTCCGCGTTCAGCACACATTCAGCTTGATGACGTCCCACGAGCTCTTGATCTAGTTGAGCTTCACGGGAGAGTTTCGTCAGCACGACGGCGTAGTGACGGATATGACGAAGTTACCGGCGCAGGTCTTCGTCTAAGCACTGTAACGGTATGACCGAGGTGTGTTTCTGTGGAGGGGGGCACCACACACGGCTGGAGAGATCAAATTGTCTGTCCTAGGGTGCCCCCTTGCCCCCGTATATAAAGGAGCAAGGGGGAGGCCGGCCGGCCCTCTATGGCGCGCCAGGAGAGGCAATCCTACTAGGAATAGGATTGCAATCCTATTCCTAGTAGGAGTCCACCAAGAAGGAGAGATGGGGAAGGAAGGAGAGGGAGAGGGAGAGGGAAAGAGGGGTCGCACCTCCTCCCCTAGTCCAATTCGGACTGCCCCTTGGAAGGGGGCGCGCCACCTCCTGGCTGCTGCCCTCTTTCTCCCCTATGGCCCATTAGGGCCCAACATTCCCCCGGGGGGTTCCGGTAACCCCCCCGACACTTCGGTTAATTCCGAAACTTTCTGGAACACTTCCAGTATCCGAATATAGCCGTCCAATATATCAATCTTTACGTCTCGGACATTCCGAGACTCCTCGTCATGTCCGTGATCTTATCTGGGACTCCGAACTACCTTCGGTACATCAAAACTCATAAACTCATAATACCGATCGTCATCAAATGTTAAGCGTGCGGACCCTACGGGTTCGTAAACTATGTAGACATGACAGAGACTCATCTCCGGTCAATAACCAATAGCAGAACCTGGATGCTCATATTGGCTCCTACATATTCTATGAAGATCTTTATCGGTCAAACCGCATAACAACATACGTTGTTCCCTTTGTCATCGGTATGTTACTTTCCCGATATTCGATCGTCGGTATCTCAATACCTAGTTCAATCTCGTTACTGACAAGTCTCTTTACTCGTTCCATAATACATCATATCGTGACTAACTCATTATTCATTTGCTTGCAAGGCTTATTATGATGTGTATTACTGAGAGGGCCCAGAGATACCTCTCCGACACTCGGAATGACAAATCATATTCTTAATCTATGCCAACACCACGAACACTTTCGAAGACACCTATAGAGCATCTTTATTATCACCCAGTTACGTTGTGATGTTTGATAGCACACAAGGTGTTCCTCCGGTATTCGGGAGTTGCATAATCTCATAGTCGTAGGAACATGTATAAGTCATGAAGAAAGCAATGACAGTAAAACTAAACGATCATAGTGCTAAGCTAACGGATGGGTCTAGTCCATCACATCATTCTCCTAATGATGTGATCTCTTTGATCAAATGACAACTCATGTCTATGGTTAGGAAACATAACCATCTTTGATCAATGAGCTAGTCTAGTAGAGGCATACTAGGGACACTCTGTTTTGTCTATGTATTCACACATGTACTAAATTTCCGGTTAATACAATTCTAGCATGAATAATAAACATTTATCATGATATAAGGAAATAAATAATAACTTTATTATTGCCTCTAGGGCATATTTTCTTCAATAATACGAATAAAACTACTCTATTAATATCCCTCTATAGTACGGCGAGCCGCAAACTTTATAGATAATGCCGAGAATCTTTTTTGGACATTTTACATGCGAGGAAGGTATATAACAAGAAAAAGAAAAAAGGTTTACAGAGGGTCTTAATCTAAGAAGAAACCTTAGTGTGGGTCCCTGCTGCATGTCTGCGCCGTTTCCTCCTCTGTAATGTGTCCTTGAAGGTGTGAGTACGATGGCCATCTATAGAAAAAAGAAATAAACCTAGAAACGAAGAAGTCAATCCGGTGAGTCCATAGCAAGTCTGGTTCGTTTATTGAACCAAAAGGAGATAAGTTTAAAATCCGAATAGGGTCTAGCCAAACTATGGACTATATGCAGGTGCCCCCGGTCGTCGCCCAAGGAATTTTTAAGGCATAATTATGTACTCGAGGCACATATGGTATCACCTTATGGGGCAGTCGACGAGGGCATAGCTGTCAATCTTGCTCAGGTTCATTTGAGCTGTCGCACTGAGGCATTTGCCAGACATGTTTAGTTATGTCCGCTATAGATAGATTATCCGGCTTAAATATGCCATTTTGGACTTCGGCTGCTAAGGCCGCAGTGTCCTCCTTAGTACGGAGAGAGTGCTCCATATTTCCATTGACCGTGATGACGCCATGTGGTCCAGGCATCTTGAGCTTTAAATAGGCATAATGCGGGACTGCATTAAAGCAGGCGAAAGCCGTTCTTTCGAGTAGTGTGTGATAGCCACTTGGGAACAGAGCTATGTCGAAGATTAGTTCTTCGCTTCGAAAGTTGTCGGGAGAACCGAATACAACTTCCAGTGTTAAAGAGCCTGTGCAGCGGGCTTCGACGCCGGGTATCACTCCTTTAAAGGTCGTGCTGCTTAGCTTGATTCTTGATGGGTCAATCCCCATCTTGCGGACAGTGTCATGATATATCAAATTGAGACTACTGCCGCCATCCATAAGGACTCGGGTTAGATGGTATCCATCTATTATTGGGTCGAGCACTAAAGCAGCCGAACGCCCATGCCGAATACTAGTCGGATGATCCCTGCGATCGAAAGTGATCGGATAGGCTGACCATGGGTTGAATTTGGGGGCGAGAGGCTCAACGGCATAGACGTCTCGGATTGCGCACTTGTGCTCCCTCTTTGAGATATGAGTGGCATATATCATGTTCACTGTTTTGACCTCCGGTGGAAATTTCTTCTGCCCCCCTGTATTCGGCTAGCGAGGTTCATCCTCGTCTTCGCTCTCAGGCTCCTTCCCCTTGTGTTCAGCGTTTAGCTTGCCGGCCTGCTTGAAAACCCAACATTTATGGTTGGTATGGTTGGCAGGTTTTCTGGGGTGCCATGGATTTGGCAGGGCCTATCTAATATTCTGTCCAAACTTGATGGACCATTTTTGTTGCCTTTAAATGGCTTCTTCCGTTGACCGGGTCTCGAGCCACTGAATCCGGCGTTTATCGTTGTATCATCTGGGCTTCCAAAATTGTTTTGACGTTTATTTTTGTGACGTCGTGGCTTTCCATTGCCATCCCTAACTTCAGATGTTCCAGGGTCGCTGGTACTGCTTCGAGCTAACCAGCTATCCTCGCCCGCGCAAAAGCGAGTCATGAGTGTAGTTAAGGTTGCCATTGTCGTCAGCTTTTCCTGTCCAAGGTGTCTGGCTAGCCATTCGTCCCGGATACTATGCTTGAATGCCGCTAACGCTTCGGCGTCCGGACAGTCGATGATCTGGTTCTTCTTAGTGAGAAACCGATTCCAAAGCTTGTGAGCTGACTCCTTGGGTTGTTGGATAAAGTGACTTAAGTCGTCAGCGTCTGGGGGGCGAACATAAGTCCCTTGAAAATTGGCCCAAAAAGCATCCTCAAGTTCTTCCCAACTCCCAATGGAGTTCTCTGGGAGGCTGTTTAGCCAGTGCCGAGCTGGTCCTTTCAGCTTGAGGGGTAAGTATTTGATGGCGTGGAGGTCATCTCCACGAGCCATGTGGATGTGAAGAATAAAGTCCTCTATCCTGACAGCGGGACCCGTCGTTCCATCATACGCTTCGATGTTCACAGGTAAACCCTTTTGGGAAATCATGACCCAACACCTCATCAGTGAAGCATAGAGGGTGTGAAGCTCCTCTGTATCTTGCTATATCGTGGCGTATGTCTGATGGTTGTGGTCTTTGGTATTGACACCGAACTGGTATGTCATCGGCGCAATTGGCTTGATAGCCGCCGTCCTGTGCAAGAACCCCGGTCCCTAGGTCCGAATATAGACCTAGTCTTGCTAGCTTTTTTTGTTAAGGTCATCACGTAGATTGTGTTTTTGGACTTGGGCCACACCCTCCTTTCCTTTATGGGGTGGTGGTGCGGGTTTGTATACATTTCTAGCTACTCTATCCCGTCTGCGAGGTGCTTGGTCCGGCTTGTCGGCAGTGTTATTTTTCAGTGGAACGGGCGCAACGGCCTCATCGTCGAATTCAGGCAGCAGCTTGCGCTTGGGATAGCCTTTGGTTTGCCGTTAAAGCCATGTTTCTGTTCGGCATCTAGCACCTCATACCATCTATCGTTGAGCGTGTCCTGTGCAGCTCGAAGCTGTCTCTGCTACTTTTTTAGGCCCCGTGAAGTGGCTATAAGCCGCCGATGGAAGCGCTTTTGTTTAGAGGTTTCTTCTGGGACGGTATACTCATCATCATCCAGACTAGCCTCTTCTTCGGAGATCGGTTCGTAGTCACTGTCTTCGGCATCGCTGTCCTCGGACTGCGGTTTCAGACTCTATTTGCCATCCTCTCGCTCCTCCTGCTCTATCGTTGGGTCTGCGGGGTCTTTGGCTTGTTCCGGAATCTCACCGTCATTTGTCACGTTGTTGATGTCCTTTCCTTTACGGGATTTAGTTCGGCATTTTGGGCGCCTACGTAGGGTGGTTCTTTTCAGCGGGCTTATCCTCTATGGGATTATTTTCACCGCCTCCTTTCGCCTCTTTGGGTGTATCCACCATATAGATGTTGTACGAAGACCTAGCTTTCCACCGCCCCATTATGGGCCGGCTTTGATCTGGATCCGCTTCAGCTTCGAGGTCCATCCCTTCGAAGTCTTCGGAAGCGTAGTCAAGTAGATCGGTTAGATCTTCAACCGTGGCTACCAAGTGGGTGGTGGGTAGGGAACGAAATTCTCCATCAGCCACCAGTTCGAACCTCATATAATTCGGTTGTGTGCTCTCATCCAAGGTGAGAGATCTTAACGACCTTAACATGTCACCAAGGGGTGAGTGCTGGAAAATATCTGCAGTACCGAATTTGACGATAGGCTCCTGATCGGATTTGAAGGGCGCGGTTATGCGCAATTTGGAATCAGAGACCGGAGTTGGGTCCGGGGTTCCGGTAGCACCGACCTCACTCGTAGTCGGGTCCGTGCGCGGCTCCAACACTATAGAGTCCGTGGATCCCGTGGTGGGGTTGACCTTCCCGTCTCCGGGGGGCGCGATCTGTTCTGGATCTAGAGCCAGAACCATTACAGGCGCTATTTCCTGATTCGATGACAGAGTTAGGCCATGATAATCGTGGTGATAGATAGAGGTTGTCGTTGGCTCGAATCCGGCGAAGATCAAGTCTCCACGGATATCAGCGACATAGTTCCAGCTTTCAAATCTGACGTGATGGCCAGGGGCGTAGCTCTCGATCTGTTAAAGGTGGCCTTCAGTGTTGGCACGGAGCGCAAAGCCGCCAAACATGAAGAGTTGGCCAGGAGGAAAATTTCCCTCGGCGTCGCCGTTGCAGTTGATGACGTGATCCATCAATCCTTCCGTCGATGACATAGTGGAACTCTCAATGAAAGCACCAATGTCGGTGTCAAAACCGACGGATCTTGGGTAGGGGGTCCCGAACTACGCATCTGAGGATCGATGGTAACAGGAGGCTGGGGACACGATGTTTACCCATGTTCAGGCCCTCTCGATCGAGGTAATACCCTACTTCCTGCTATATTAATATGGATGAATATGAATACAAGAGTTGATCTACCTCGAGATTGTAAAGGCCAAATCCTAAGTCTAGCCTAAGAGGATATTATGATGATGTTCTCTAGCCTCTACGGACTAAACCCCTCTGGTTTATATACACACTGGAGGGGGCCTAGGGTTTGTTCATGTCATCTTGTAGAGGAAGTAAAATCTACACCCGAACCTAAAACTTACCGTTACATGGACACGGGAGTCCTATCCGGATACGAGAGATGATCTTCTGTAGTAATCTTCACGGCCCACTAGTCCGGCCCACCAGGAGTTTGTCCGGCCACATGAGGACCCCCCGATCCAGGACTCCCTCACTCATCTCCCTTCTCCTCCAATCTGCATTAGGGTTTCTTCAGTTCCTTTGTTCATCGATGTTCATCCCGCTCGATCATAGTCTATCCATCTTTTAGTTGAAAACTCAACACAGTACTGAAATCGTGCGGCCGTAGTTTTTAGTGTCCATGACTCATCCTAGATCCATCCTGCCTCTGTAAGATTCACTTTTGATAAACTAGTTCTTCCATAGTCGCTTTAGGTCTAGGAAGAGTTTTTCTTTTTTGAACTGTTGTAGACCATAAATAAAATTGCGATCTGTGGAAACTATTTAGGCAACACTTAGCTGAATTTCTAGCCCTTCTTATATTCATAGACTGTTGATTACTCGCGCTATATGCGGCGTCTCACCAAAAATGCTCTTTTTGACCCGCCAGCCTCTGGCTGACTTAACTCTTGCAAATAGCTCTATACTGTAATGCTTGAATCTACTGTATTTACTTCTTGTTCGTAGCTTCACGATCTCCGGCTCATCATGACTAAGGCTCCAACAACCAAGGCTCCCACAACCTGTGATTGGGTTCCCTCTCAAGTCACTGAGGAATCTCTCAATGATTTCATAGCCATGGGTATTTTAGCCGCCAAGGAGGTTATCAATTGGCGGGTTCCGAGTCCCGAACGCTCTCGTACACCTCAAGATGATGAGGTCATATCCTTTACAGACCATATGCTTCGTGGCTTTGCACCTCCCAGCTCTAAATTCTTTTGAGATTTTCTACATTACTACAATCTTCATCCGCAAGACATTGGCCTAAATTCTGTCTCAAACATATGCAATTTCCAAGTCTTCTATGAAGTATATCTTGGTGAAGAACACTATGTTGACTTATTCAAAGACTATTATTACATCAACCGCCAAACTTAGATGACCGACGGGCCCAGCCTCAAACTCGGAGGTGTTTCCATTCAGAGGAGGAGGGACATAATATTTTCAGCAGTTGCTCTGCCATGTCACCCTGTCGGTGTCAAAACCGACGGATCTCGGGTAGGGGGTCCCGAACTATGCGTCTAAGGATTGATGGTAATGGGAGACTGGGGACACGATGTTTACCCAGGTTCAGACCCTCTCGATCGAGGTAATACCCTACTTCCTGCTAGATTGATCTTGATGAATATGATTACAAGAGTTGATCTACCTCGAGATCGTAATGGATAAACCCTAAAAGTCTAGCCTATGATTCTGTTGTTCTCTAGCTTCTACGGACTAAACCCTCCGGTTTATATATGCATCGGAGGGCCTAGGGTTTGTACATAACCAACTTGCAGAGGAAGGAAAGATTACACCCGAACCTAAAACCTGCCATTATACGCATACAGGAGTCCTATCCAGATATGAGAGACGATCTTCAGCAATGATCTTCACGGCCCACCAGTCCGGCCCACCACGAGCTATCCAGCCACATGAGGACCCCTCAATCTAGGACTCCCTTAGTAGCCCCTGAACTTGTCTTCGATGACGATGAGTTCGGCTTCCGTATTGTCTTCGGCATTGCAAGGCGGGTTCCTTCTTACGAACATATCAAGGTAATATCTTCTGCAATAAGTGTACCGTTTCCGGCTCTGCATGATTAGTACAACCCTTAGCCTCGAAGGCAAGGCATTTGAAAGAAAATGAATAATGCATCTTTACTGACATTTTTTGTGTGAAGCATCGCGTCCATCCCACTAACATATCAAACTGTTTTATTTGGTCCTAGTTTCGCGTTTCGAGGTATAACCTCAATGACATGTCTTATCAAAACAGAGATCGTGCCCACTTATTAGGGTATTCTTATCAATGTGACGTGAGCACCCTAACCGAGCATTATGCACGGCCGCTTTGGGAACCGGGAGGTTTGTGGCTAAAGTGGGGAGACGTTCTATATTCACAGCGTTATAAAAAGGATAGAAATCCCTTCCATGTGCCCCATGCTTTCCTCAAGCTTGAGTTCTCCAATCTTCCTAGCCCTAGCATCCTCATCTTTTGCGCCCGCAGTTCTCCGTTCCTCAACCACCACTTCCTTCCTTAGCAATGGTAGATACGGTGCCAAGGGCAAGTGCGAGGCCTCCACGGTTACTGAGAAGGCCGTGGAGGATCTCCGGAGCGCGGGCTATCTCGCCGCTAACATCGCGCACCGAGTCCCCGCCTAGGACCAAGTTATTCCTGTCCCGGAGGTGGGTGAGAGAGTCATGTTTCTTTTGCACTTTGTTAGGGGGCTAGGATTCCCTCTTCACCCCTTTGTACGGGGTTTTTGTTTATCTACGGGCTAGATTTCCATGATCTAGCCCCAATTTCAATCATTCACATCTCCGCTTTCATAGTGGTGTGTGAAGCTTTCCTACGCGTCCCCCCACACTTCGGCCTATGGCTCAAGACCTTCAACATGAAGCCGAAGGTGGTGGACGGGCAACACGCGGAGTGCGGGGGCGCTATCATAAGCAAGCTCCCAGATGCAACCTGGCCAAAGGGGTCGTTCATGGAGACGAACAAGGTTTGGCAGCAGGAGTGGTTCTATATCACTGAGCCCCGCGATGCCAAATGGGCGGCGGCACCTGCTTTCCGATCTGTACCCCGGAGATGCTAACCTCCTGGACTGATAAGAGTCCAAACTGGGGGTCTCAGGCTGAGGTGACAGCAATCCAAGGCCGTGTGTCCGGCATGATCACCAAGGGCTACCAAGTCACAACCGGGGTTCAGGTAATGCTGGCCCGACTTGTCCTTCCTTGCCAACGCCGGGACTCCTCCCTACAGGAGTTCGATCCAGCAGGAGACCGGCCACTGAAGCCTCTCTTCGGCTCTACGCACAAAGAGATCTGGAAACATCTCTTCAAGAGTCAGAAGGAGTGGCCGAAGGAAACTAAGGACGCAAGCTACAACACTGCATTCACCGCGCAAGAGGTAATAAAAAATTATGCCGAACATATATCCCCTTCTTATTTTAACGATAATAGGAATTGAAGTTTTTGCGTGATATACAGCGCTGGACAAAGAAGGCAATCCAGATTAAGTGTCCGGCACCTTTGCCAGAAGACCCAGACATGCCTCAACTGACAGCGATGCTGGTTCCGGCGTCGTACAAGGCGCCGTACAAGAAGTCCAAGAAGAAGAGCAAGGAGGCCGAGAGCGGCCCCCGCCCTGCGGACGCAAAGTCCGAGCAGATCAACATCCTCTCCTCTGAAGAGGAGGAGGATAATGAAGAAGAAGAGTCCCCTGCCCAGGGCAGAGGGAAGAAGAGGGCGGCCCTTGCTGGCGCAAGCAAGGCCGCACCCCGGAGGAAGCTAAACCTCCACGCCAGTCCAGACTCATCATCTGAACATAGTTTTGTGGTGAAGCCCAGGGAGAAGCCCCCGACGAACGTAAGTTGTTCGGATATGTGAATTACTGCACTCTGTTTATTCAGCATATCAATGCTTTTTAAGTATTTCTCACCTGCTGACCTACAGCTCTCCCCGAACACACCCCGATGCCTCCTTATCGGAGGGGAACTCTCTGGCGCCTGGAGAGACAGAGAGTGTTCTCCCAACGTGCGTCTTCTGCTCAAGGAGATGAGGTCGGGGCAAGTGATAGGGCGACCGAGGGTAACACCTTGGCTGCCGCTGTCCATGGGGAGACAATCCCGATGGAGGTGTAGCGACCAGACCTCAAACAGTCTGATCTCCATGCATCAGTGTCATCCTTGGATCAGTAATGCTGACACGCATGGTACTTGAAGGATTTATAACAGAGTAGCAATCACACACTTATTACATCAATAGTCCAACGATGAATTTGTTACAAATAATATGGCTGAAGGCCATCTAACACGATAACAGCGGAAGGCTTGGAAGATAAGTGAGTCCATCAACTCCAGCGGCATCACTGAGTATAGAACCACGACCTAAAAGGGCATCTTACTCGTCGTCTAAAAAGTCTGCAACATGAAACGTTGCAGCCCGAAAAACGGGTCAGCACATGGAATATGCTGGCAAGGTAACACAAGAGATGCAATGAAAATAAAGCTATACTATATGCAATATGGCTGGTGGAAAGCTCTATGGTTAAGTTTTTGCGGAAAGCCAAATTTTCCCTACTTCAAAGGAATGTATTTTTAATTAACTATCATGGTAGTTGAAACATCGTTGAGAAGATAGACATCCTCTCAACCCCAATTAAAAGTAATCATTAAACCCAACAAAATTAATTTAAAGTAACATGTTGAGATGCACATGATAATCCAAGTACCAGATACTCAAGATGTCCATAACCGGGGACACGGCTAATCATGATCAGTTTGTACACTCTGCAGAGGTTTGTGCACTTTCCCCACAAGACTCGATCGCCTCCGTTTGGTTTCTCGCACTGCGTGGTGTTTGAGAAACGGATGACCGAGACACAGTCTTTCCGAAGAGGTCCCCTTAACCAGATAGATAAGCCGGTACACCTACAAAACCCAACTACATCTGCTAGCCCATCATGGAAAGGTTTCCCACAACTTACTTAACTATGCCAGAGCCCATATTGGCATGTGGCTGCACACGGAAGTTTCTAGTATGAATAATCTCATGATCCCTTTGAGCCTGGGTGGCTGTCCAAAAGAAAAACAGGCAATCCTGGAATACCCAGATGCCTTAATCCACCCAGATGTGTATTAAAGTTGCCACCTTAAGTTGAACCCTTATTTAACAACTCACATCTGTCATGGATTTCACTCAAACCCAAACCACGTCTACGAGCATAGCATGTCCTAACAGCAAACGTAGAGTAACTCCCAAGGGTTTGAATGTAATGCAGGTAATAGGTACTACCTCAAACTACTTCCCAATCCCACAAGTTAAAAGATCCTACTCATGCAATGTGTGAGGGTTTGACTAATGCAATGAAAATTGGGTAATTGGAATGCATGATCAAAGTGTTACTTGCCTTGCTGATGATCCGCAAAACCTAGAGACTCAAAGTAGCAAGCGGCGCACTCCGGGTACTCTATCGCAATCAAACAACAAGCATACAATAAGTACTTAACTAATGCATGTGTAAAACTCAAATAAGAGATCTAACCAGAAAGTTCAACTTAAGAACTCCGGTTTGCAAAAGGAATCAACTCGAAAGAAGCAACGAAACTCAAACTCCAAAAGAAACGAGCTCTGAATTACTAGTTGGCCTAAAGTCAAATTTTACAGTTGCCAAAACTTTGTTCAAGTTGATCTAACGTAAAGAGGGCTTCGAGACGAAGATCTGGGATTTTGAATCACCTGATTCCGACTCTCGAGCGAAAAAAAACGAAAAACAAGATAAGGGCAGAAATCACGATCGGAAAAATCGCGGTTAAATACCCCGAAAAAGAAAAACGACGAACAGGCTAACGAACGAACGTTCGCTGTCTGCGGTTAACTAACGAAAACCGTTCGTTAAAACGAACGTACGGACGAACGTATGCTATTTAACTAAACCGGCGGAAAATAAAAAAACCGAACCCATCTATTTAAATAAAACAGATCTAGGTTTTCCTAACTAAAACCGATCTAATAACCGAAACAAAAAAAAACTAACTACCTCACTCCGGCGAACTTCCGGCGGGCTTCCGGCGAGGGCGGCGGCGGCGGCGGCGCGGCAGGGCGGCGGCGCGGCGCGGGCGAGGCGGCGGGGCGGCGCGGGCTGCGAGGCGGCGGCGGGAGGCGACGGCGGCGGCGGCGGCAGGGCGGCGGCGCGGCGGCGGCGAAACCGGCGGGGCGGCTCGGCTAGGGTTTGGGTGCGGGCTGCGGCGGCTGTGGCAACTTGGGCCGGCCTGGGCGGCTTATAAAGCCCAGGAGTCCTGGGCGAAGACGACTCCTAGTCGGTTTTTTTTTTTGTTTTTTTAATAGAGTCTCGGCGCAGTAAAACTAACGAAAGAAATACTAAACCGACTCCAAAATTCCCGAAATAAATTTTCACCGTCCTCTAATAATATTTAGGACAAAGTGAACATTTTAACCGGACCTAAATGCAATTTTGAAAAACGCGTATTTTTCCTATGCAAATAAATCCGAAAATAAATCCAGAAAGATTCCAAAAGTGATTTTTAATATTTTTCCTCCAATATTTCTGTTATTTTGGAGAAGTCATATTATCTCCGCTCATTTATTTTATTTAGAAATATTTTTAGGAGAGAAAAATAATTAGAATAACACTGTCCTCGTACCGGTATTCGAGCGAACTCAAATACGAAAACGGTAAAATTCCCAACTCTCTCCGTAGGTCCTTGAGTTGCTTAGAATTTCGAGAAACTCCACGAAAAAATGCAAAACAAGCAAATGCAATATGATCTATGTATAACATTCCAAATTGAAAATTTGGGATGTTACAAACCTACCCCCCCTTAGAATGAATCTCGCCCTCGAGATTCGGCTTGGCTAGTGAACAGGTGTGGGTGGTCCTTGCGTAGATCATCTTCTCGCTCCCAGGTGGGTTCTTCCTCGGTGTGGTGACTCCACTGAACTTTGCAAACTTGATAACCTTGCTGCAAGTAACTCTATTCGAAAATTCGAGAATCTTAACGGGCTTCTCCTCGTAGGTCAGGTCACTGTCCAATTGAATTGCTTCCAGGGGTACTGTGTCTCTAAGCGGTACATCGGCCATCTACGCGTGGCACTTCTTCAGCTGCGAAACATGCAACACGTCGTGCACTCCTGACAATCCTTCGGGCAATTCCAACTTATAGGCAACCTCTCCCATGCGTTCCAAAACACGGTAAGGTCCCACAAATCTCGGGGCTAACTTCCCTTTAACTCCGAAACGCTTAACTCCTCGCGGAGGCGACACTCTCAAGTACGCTCTGTCTCCTATCTCATAGGTTATCTCCTTGCGCTTCGAGTCGGCATAACTCTTCTGCCTGGACTGAGCTACCTTCAGTCTATCTCGGATTAACTTCACTTTCTCTTCAGACTCTTTGATTAAGTCTGGTCCAAACAATTGTCGGTCTCCAACTTCATCCCACGACAACGGTGTTCGGCACCTCCTTCCATACAATGCCTCGAACGGTGCCATCTTCAAACTGGCCTGGTAACTGTTGTTGTATGAGAACTCTGCGTAGGGCAAGTTGTCATCCCAACTAGATCCATAATCTAATGCACATGCTCTAAGCATATCTTCCAATATCTGATTGACTCTCTCCGTCTGTCCATCAGTCTGTGGGTGAAATGCTGTGCTAAACTCTAGCCTGGTTCCCAAAGTTTCATGTAATTGATTCCAGAACTTTGAGGTAAACTGGGTTCCTCTATCAGATACAATACTCCTCGGAACTCCATGCAGACATACAATTCTGTTCATGTATATCTTAGCCAACTTTGCACTGGTATAAGTGGTTTTCACCGGGATAAAATGGGCTACCTTCGTCAATCGGTCTACTACTACCCAGATTCAATCATATCCCGCTTTGGTCCTGGGCAATCCGGTGATAAAATCCATACCAAGCTTCTCCCACTTCCATTCGGGAATTGGCATAGGTTGTAACAATCCTGCTGGCTTCTGATGTTCTGCCTTTACTCTTTGACACACATCACAAACTGTTACATACTCCGCAATATCTTTCTTCATACCGGTCCACCAGAAAATATCCTTCAAATCCAAATACATCTTAGTATTTCCTGGGTGAATCGAGTATGGTGAATCATGGGCCTCTTGTAAAATCCACTTCCTAATCTCCGGGTCATTGGGCACATAGATTCGATCCTCAAACCATAGGGTGTCGTGTTCATCCTCACGAAAACCTTTAGCTTTTCCTTCGCTCATCCTCTCCTTTATAGCGACAATCTCCTTGTCAGCTTTCTGAGCTTCTCTAATTTTATCCATCAGGGTAGACTGGATTTATAGTGTTGCTACATAGCCTCTCGGAACTATCTCCAAACGTAGTACTCGTTGGTCCTCGGCTAACTCCTGTGGAAACTCCTCCATCATTAGGGTATTGACATGGCTCTTACGGCTTAGCGCATCAGCTACTACGTTAGCCTTTCCGGGGTGATCATGCAATCTCATGGCATAATCCTTAATGAGTTCCAACCATCTCCTTTGCCTAAGATTCAACTCCTTCTGAGTGAATATGTACTTCAAACTCTTATGATCCGTATATACTTCACAATGGTTTCCAATGAGAAAATGTCGCCACGTCTTCAATGCATGCACTACGGCTGCTAACTCCAAATCGTGGGTGGCATAGTTCATCTCATGAGGTTTTAGTTGTCGCGAAGCATACGAAACAACTCTTCCTTCCTGCATAAGAACAGCTCCAAGTCCTCGACGTGAAGCGTCGCAGTACACCTCATAGTCCTTATGTTGATCTGGCAGAATCAACACAGGGGATGATACCAACCTTTTCTTCAACTCCTGGAAACTAGTCTCACATTCTTCGGTCCAACTGAACTTGGTTTCCTTCTTCAACAACTCCGTCATTGGCTTTGCAATCGTCGAGAAATTCTCGATAAATCTCCGGTAGTATCCTGCGAGTCCAAGAAAACTCCGGATCTCTCCAACGGTCGTCGGTGCTTCCCAATTGGTCACAGTCTCCACCTTGGCGGGATCTACTGCTATTCCTTCTCCGGATATAACATGTCTGAGGAATCCGACTTCCTTCAACCAAAACTCACATTTGCTAAACTTGGCATACAACTGATGCTCTCTGAGTTTCTCCAATACCAAACGCAAATGCTCTTCATGCTCCTCTTCATCCTTCGAGAAGATCAATATATCATCTATGAACACTACGACGAACTTATCCAAATACTCCACAAACACTTTATTCATCAGGTTCATAAAGTAGGCCGGTGCGTTTGTCAGACCAAACGACATAACGGTATACTCATACAACCCATACCTAGTGGTAAAGGCCGTCTTAGGGATATCTTGCTCTCGAATCTTCAATTGATGGTACCCTGATCATAGATCGATCTTCGAAAATACCTTAGCTCCTTGCAATCTATCGAACAGATCATTGATCATTGGCAATGGGTACTTCATTCAATCCTCGGTAATCAACAACCATTCTTAACGGTCCATCCTTCTTCTCCACTAGAAGTACTGGCGAACCCCAAGGCGAAGAACTTGGGCGTATGAATCCTTTATCCAGTAACTCCTTAATCTGCTTCTTAATTTCCTCCAAATCCTTTGCGGGCATCCTATAGGGTCTCTTAGAAATTGGCCTGGTGCCTGGCAAAAGCTCAATCAAAAACTCTATATCTCTATCCGGTGGCATGCCAGGTAACTCCTCTAGAAACACATCCGGATAATCCTTCACTACCGGCACTTCCTCCTGAACAACTCCCGTGAGAGAATGTACTTGAGTCCTTGTAGGCGAATGCCTAGATACATACTTAATCCTTTTTCCCTCCGGGGTGGTGAGCAAAATAGACTTATTGGCACAGTCAATGTTACCTCCATACTTCGACAACCAATCCATACCTAATATCACATCCAATCCTTGTGACTCCAGAACTATTAGGTCAGAGGGGAAAGTATGGCGTCCTATGGTCAATGGCGTCTGAAAACATCCTTGGTGTGCCATATAATCTGCTCTAGGTGAACTTACTAACACGGGGGTCTTAAGAACTCGGGTGGACATCCTATGTCTATTTACGAATCCCCTTGAAATATATGAATGCGTTGCACCAGTATCGAAAAGAACTATTGCGGTAAAGGTCTTAACCAAAAACTTACCGACAACAACATCTGGTTGCTCTTCTACCTCCTCCACGGTCACGTGGTTCACTTGTCCTTTATTGAACGGGTTGGGCTTCTTCCCGGCGCTTCCATTGCCGTTCCCATTCTTAACTTCTGGGCATTCATTGGCATAATGTCTAGGACATCCCACACTTGTAACAAGTGACATGGCTAAAATCCCTCTTGGTGGGTGTGGATGGTGCAGGGCGGTTCTGGTTTCCATTGGCTCCATTCCCATTCCCATTACCATTGCCATTCTTGGTGCCATTGTGGTTGTGCGAGCTACTTCCTCCATGGGTATGCTGAAACTGTCCTACTGTCTTAGGGGTAAAGCGAGGCTTCTGCTGAGCTCCAGAATTATACTTCCCTTGCCCATACTTCCTCTTGCGACTCTCAATCTGCTGATGCTTCCTTTCAATCATCAGGGCTCGGTCAACCAACTCCTGATAGTTATTGAAAGTTGCCACCATCAGCTATACACTCATCTCATCATTCAGCCCTTCCATTAATCTCTCCTGCTTCTTGGCATCTGTGGCCACATCGTCTGGGGCATAAAGAGATAGGGTACTAAACTCATCCACGTATTGGGCTACTGTACGGTTTCCTTGGCGCAAGTTGCGAAACTCCTGCTTCTTCATACTCATGGTTCCAGTCGAGACATGGCAGTGCGAAAGGCTTGCTGAAACTGATCCCAAGTCACATTGGCTACGGGGTAAGTGGCTGTGTTCTTCTCCCACCATGCTGCGGCTGGTCCAGACAACTGGTGTGCGGCAAATCGCACCTTCTCAGCATCCGAGCAATTGGCGGTGGTCAAATCCCTTCCAATCTTGCGTAGCTAGTCATCAGCCACAAATGGTTCGATGCTGCTAGCAAACACAGGTGGTTGCAACCTTAAGAAACGTGTCAGGTTGTCCACAGGTGGTGGTGGTGGAGGGTTATTGTTGTTGTTCAGGTTGTTCTGAGTGTTCTGGACAAGAAGTTGCATCAGGGTGTTCTGCTGCTGGATCAATTGGGTGAGCTCAGGGGGAAACTCGAATTCACGTCTTGGAGGCATCTGATGGGTGTAGAGGGAAGAGATTAGAATAGAAAAGAGGTCTAAGGGAAAATCACTACCCATATGCACTTGAGACAAACACACAATCATATCACACAAATCAATTTCAAACAAGGTCTTACAAATCTAACGATTGTTTACAAAGGTGCTCTAGTTCTAATATATGGAGGTATACTACTAGTCATAGGGTGGTCATCTAAAAATATTGATCGGCAGAGGATTCCATAATATCTGCCCCAGCTTCATCTTCATAGTCTTCATCCTTGCTATCCTCAGCTTCCGAATCCGTGTCATCTTTAATCCTCTGGTGGAATCTCCTTGGGTTCTTCTTCCTCGTCTTCTTCTCCCATGAGTATCCCTAATTTTTGGGTCAAATCATCATTCTTCTCCACAAGTATCTTCATCTCCTCCTCATATCCGTCGCGTGTAGACTTGAGTTCTTCTTCTAGCTCCAAATTCCTATTTAGGGCCTTCTTCAAATCTATCATCCATGCACACATCTGGTGCTCCTGGCAACGAATGTGGTGGTTCAACTCCTGGATGAATGCTGCTATGGATATACCCTTCCTAGTGCTGATCATATCCCAGTTCTCATCTCGGCGTCCACAAATCTGGTAGATAGTGTCCTTTAGCTCCTGCTTGTAGACTACTTCAATCCTTCCCATAGAAATGTGGGCTGCCATACTCCTTCCTAGGCTCCATGTGGGTGCATTAAAGGAAAATGTTATGAGTGAGGTGACGGGTGCGAACGTCCTTCCTGGAACTTGAGCTTGAATCAACCAACGCTCCTCCTCAGGTAGAGTGGCATTGTAAGTTCCGGTGAAACTTGGTAATCCAATGTGTAGATATCTGGTGACTTCCTTTAGGTGTCGTCCAAATGGCGTGTCATCATCTGGTTGCATGAACTTGTGCTTTGCTTCCACCATCCTAAATAATAGATAAGATGAGGAGTCAGAAGAGAGAAGAGTGGATAGTGTTCTAGGGCTTGTCTTAGTGGTCGTGTCCTAAAGTCAGCGTGTGCTCTGATACCATCTTGTAGCGACCAGACCTCAAACAGTCTGATCTCCATGCATCAGTGTCATCCCTGGATCAGTAATGCTGACACGCATGGTACTTGAAGGATTTATAACAGAGTAGCAATCACACACTTATTACATCGATAGTCCAACGATGAATTTATTACAAATAATATGGCTGAAGGCCATCTAACACGATAACAATGGAAGGCTTGGAAGATAAGTGAGTCCATCAACTCCAGTGGCATCACTGAGTATAGAACCATGACCTAAAGGGACATCTTACTCATCGTCTGAAAAGTCTGCAACATGAAACGTTGCAGCCCGAAAAACGGGTCAGCACATGGAATATGCTGGCAAGGTAACACAAGAGATGCAATGAAAATAAAGCTATACTATATGCAATATGGCTGGTGGAAAGCTCTATGGTTAAGTTTTTGCGGAAAGCCAATTTTTCCCTACTTCAAAGGAATGTATTTTTAATTAACTATCATGGTAGTTGAAACATCGTTGAGAAGATAGACATCCTCTCAACCCCAATTAAAAGTAATCATTAAACCCAACAAAATTAATTTAAAGTAACATGTTGAGATGCACATGATAATCCAAGTACCAGATACTCAAGATGTCCATAACCGGGGACACGGCTAATCATGATCAGTTTGCACACTCTGCAGAGGTTTGTGCACTTTCCCCACAAGACTGGATCGCCTCCGTTTGGTTTCTCGCACTGCGTGGTGTTTGAGAAACGGATGACCGAGACACAGTCTTTCCGAAGAGGTCCCCTTAACCAGATAGATAGGCCGGTACACCTACAAAACCCAACTACATCTACTAGCCCATCATGGAAAGGTTTCCCACAACTTACTCAACTATGCCAGAGCCCATATTGGCATGTGGCTGCACACGAAAATTTCTAGTATGAAAAATCTCATGATCCCTTTCAGCCTGGGTGGCGGTCCAAAAGAAAAACAGGCAATCCTGGAATACCCAGATGCCTCAATCCACCTAGATGTGTATTAAAGTTGCCACCTTAAGTTGAACCCTTATTTAACAACTCACATCTGTCATGGATTTCACTCAAACCCAAACCACGTCTACGAGCATAGCATGTCCTAACAGCAAACGTAGAGTAACTCCCAAGGGTTTGAATGTAATGCACGTAATAGGTACTACCTCAAACTACTTCCCAATCCCACAAGTTAAAAGATCCTACACATGCAATGTGTGAGGGTTTGACTAATGCAATGAAAATTGGGTAATTGGAAAGCATGATCAAAGTGTTACTTGCCTTGCTGATGATCCGCAAAACCTAGAGACTCAAAGTAGCAAGCGGCGCACTCCGGGTACTCTATCGCAATGAAACAACAAGCATACAATAAGTACTTAACTAATGCACGGGTAAAACTCAAATAAGAGATCTAACCAGAAAGTTCAACTTAAGAACTCCGATTTGCAAAAGGAATCAACTCGAAAGAAGCAACGAAACTCAAACTTCAAAAGAAACGAGCTCCGAATTACTAGTTGGCCTAAAGTCAAATTTTACAGTAGCCAAAACTTTTTTCAAGTTGATCTAACGTAAAGAGAGCTTCGAGATGAAGATCTGGGATTTTGAATCACCTGATTCCGACTCTCGAGCAAAAAGAAAAACGAAAAACAAGATCAGGGCAGAAATCACGATCGAAAAAATCGCGGTTAAATACCCGGAAAAAGAAAAACGACGAACAGGCTAACGAACGAACGTCCGCTGTCTGTGGTTAACTAACAAAAATCGTTCGTTAAAACGAACGTACGGACGAACGTCTGCTATTTAACTAAACCGGCGGAAAATAAAAAAACCGAACCGATCTATTTAAATAAAACAGATCTAGGTTTTCCTAACTAAAACCGATCTAATAACCGAAAGAAAAAAACTAACTACCTCACTCCGGCGAACTTCCGGCGGGCTTCCGGCAAGGGCGGCGGCGGCGGCTGCGCGGCGGCCGGCGCGGCGAGCGGCGGCGCGGCGGCGGGTGTGAGGCGGCGGGGCGGCGCGGCAGGGCGGTGGCGCGGGGCGGGCGAGGCGGCGGGGCGGTGCGGGCTGCGAGGCGGCGGAGGGAGGCGGCAGCGGCAAGGCGGCGGCGGCAAAACCGGCGGCGGCGGCGGGGCGGCTCGGCTAGGGTTTGTGCGCGGGCTGCGACGGCTGTGGTGACTTGGGCCGGCCTGGGCGGCTTATAAAGCCCAGGAGTCCTAGGCGAAGATGACTCCTAGTCGGTTTCTTTTTTTTTGTTTTTTAATAGAGTCCCGGCGCAGTAAAACTAACGAAAGAAATACCAAACGGACTTCCAAATTCCCAAAATAAATTTTCACCGTCCTCTAATAATATTTAGGACAAAGTGAGCATTTTTCCCGGACCTAAATGCAATTTTGAAAAACGCGTATTTTTCCTATGCAAATAAATCCGAAAATAAATCCAGAAAGATTCCAAAAGTGATTTTAATATTTTTCCTCCAATATTTCTGTTATTTTGGAGAAGTCATATTATCTCCGCTCATTTATTTTATTTAGAAATATTTTTAGGAGAGAAAAATAATTAGAATCACACTATCCTCGTACGAGTATTCGAGCAAACTCAAATACGAAAACGGTAAAATTTCCAACTCTCTCCGTAGGTCCTTGAGTTGCTTAGAATTTCGAGAAACTCCACGAAAAAAAAATGAAAACAAGCAAATGCAATATGATCTATGTATAACATTCCAAATTGAAAATTTGGGATGTTACAGGAGGCCGTAGACAGGGGCCCAAACAATCCGAGGCCCGCCGAATACTGATCCAGAGCCTAGCGCGGCTCCGGGGTCTGAAGACCTAACCCCCAAGGCAAGGGAGGATACAACGACGCCCGGGGTCAATCCGGAGGCGTCGGACCCTCTCGAGGGAGCACTACAAAGTGCTTCCGTCGTGGAGGAGCACCGCACCACAATGGGTGCGGTGACGAAGAAGATTCAGTCTGTCAAAGGCGGACTAAATGAAGCCTTCAACAGCCTACTAGCAGGCTTTGAGGTAAGCAATGTAATGTTCTTTATGGAATTTTATTTATTTTATATGCACATATATATCCATAATATAGCAACTGCACGAGATGCCGAAGTTGCCGAACTAAATCGGAAGCTCACGGAGTCCAACGCGGACCTCGATCGCGTCAACTAGCGTTTGGATGAAAAGCAAGGTATGTGGATTTAGAAAATCAACATGTCAAGAAGACTAATAATTTTAATTGAGTATGAGTATAAAATCTTTATGATATTCTATTTTAAATAGTTGGCGCCACTGAGCTTGAGGCCCTCAAGGGAGAACTCGCGAAGGTCAAGAAGGAGGTTGAAGCGAGCAAGGCAATTGCTGACAAAGCGGTTGCCGATCTAGAGGCTGAAAAGGCCGCGTGCCAAAAGCACGAGGCTCGGGTGTCCGAAGTCAAAGATGAACTCAAAGATGCTATTTGCAAATGTGAGGCGTTGGATGAGAAGACTTCGGAACAAGCATCCGAGCTCACTACAGCAGTTAAGGATGCCTAGGAGGCGCGAAGCGAGTCGCGCAGCTTCTGCGAGGAAATCAAGAAGGCGCGGGAGATAGCATCTGGTAAGACTTTTCTCTTACAGAGAATCTTCGGAGGGCGGCAGTACCTTGGGCTGACACAGTTATGGAGTTCTCCAGGTGTGTTTGCGGATCTCCCGAGGAGCAGTGCTGACGCTGCCCAATACTTCCAAGCCCAGGAGGGGAACAGCATGGAGAAGTTGTTCTGGTTGCAGTTCTATGCGCCAAAACATCCCGTGCCCCTTAATGACCAGATGAAGCAGTTGGTCGAGCTGCACAACATGGCGGGTTCGGCCATGAAGGACTTGATAGTCCGGCTGTGGCCCGCTGAGCCAATCCCAAGTAGCTACTTCACATTGGTGAGTGGCTCGTCAAAGCGAGTCTGCGGGTCGATGTGTTGAAGCGTTCGGCCTACATAGAGGGTGCTCGGATGGCCTTTGCCAGTGTAAAAGTGCACTGGGTGAAGATGAAGGCGCGGGACATAGCCACTGTTGGCCCGCCCGAAGGCAAGGAGCACCGCAAGCCGGAGAGGTACTTCGAGGACGTCATAGAAGGCGCCCGCCTTGTAGAAGGCCAGTGCTCAAAAGATATTATCTTTGAGTAATTGTATCCGGTTGTAAAGACTAAAGCTTATGAACTGATGTATATAACTTTTGCGCTATTACAAAGTGGCCGACTTTCACCTCCTGTGCGGCCGTTATTTAACTCTAAAAGTTTCCAGTCGTCGGCTTCAGCCCCCATGTAAATATTACTGGGGTGTTCGGTCATATGCATAGACACTCTTTATCCAATGTCTTGGTCCATGTAGGAGGTGTATGCGGAGCGAATCAGCCAATCAGACTATGCGGCATTATTGCTTTCACTTAGCCATAGGAGTTTCACAAGTGGGGCTAGGTACTAGCCCCTGGTGCGTATGTGGTATTTCCGAATTAAGGTATCCATTTGTACGCTGCTGGGCAAAAAACCAACCCTTCGTATAACACAGGGTAGATCTCCATCGATCGTAGTATAACACTAAGTCACCGGATCGCAGTCCAGATTCTCGCATATCATGACAGTCAATTTTCGGCTTTCTCTACTGAGGTACTTGACTGGACGAGCCAGAAGTACAATCGCAGTAGTTCTCCCTTTACACCCTAGCCGAACAATCGGGAACATAGGGGTAAGCACAGGAGTTGAGCAACCCAACTATTGACCCAAGACATGATTCGGGACTGATTCATATAAAGCAAATATCCAAGACGTCGAACACTCCCTATAGGTGTTCGGGCTTTTCGACATATACCGTGCTGAATACAACCCCTGGTAATGGACCCCATTGTCAAGGCACATGTGGCAATCTGACATGGGGAGAGAACACATGTGGCGAGAGAAGAAAGCTCCAAACACAATATAAACCAAGATGTTTATAATATCTCGTTATAGTATGGCGAGTCGTATGAATACAGATAATGCCGATAACTTCCTTGGACATTTTACATGCCAATAAAGTATAAAACGGAAAGAGATAAAAAGGTTTACTCAAGGTCTTAATCTAAAAAGAAACCTTAGTGCAGGTCCCTATTGCACGTCTGCGTCGTTTTCTCCTTTGTAATGCGTCCTTGAAGGAGGAAGTGCGATGGCCATCTGTAAAATAAGAAAAAGAAAGAGAAAAAACCTGGAAAAAGGAAATCCAGTGTGGCCGTAGACAAAAATGGTTCGTTTTTATGAACCTCGAAAGATAATTTTAGAGTCTGAATAGGGTCGAGCCGAACTATGGACTATTTGTATGTTGTGTTCCCCCAGTGCTGCCCAAGGAATTTTAAGGGCATAGTTATGTACACTAGGCACGAATGCTGCCACCTTATGGGGCGGTCGATGGGAGCGTAACCGTTAATCGAGCTCAGGTTCATCCGAGCTGTCGCACTCAGGCGTATGCCGGACACGTTTAGCTGTGTCTACGGTCTTGACGACTGATGAACTGTTCGGCTTGAATAGGCTATTTTGGACTTCGGCTGCTAGGGCCGCAGTGTCCTCCTCCGTAGAAAGAGAGCGCTCCATATTTCCATTAACCGTGATGATGCCGCGTGGTCCAGGCATTTTGAGCTTTAAATAAGCATAATGCGGGACTGCATTAAAACGGGTGAAGTTCGTTCTTCCGAGTAGTGCATGATAGCCACTTCGAAACGGAGCTATGTTGAAGATTTGCTCTTCGCTTCAAAAGTTATGGGGAGAGCCGAATACGACCTCCAATGTTGAAGAGCCCGTGCAGCAGGCTTCTATGCGCGGTATCACTCCTTTAAAGGTCATGCTACCTGGCTTGATTCTTGACGGGTATATCCCCATCTTGCGGATAGTGTCCTGGTATATCAGATTGAGACTGCTGCCGCCATCCATAAGGACTCGAGTGAGATTGTATCCATCGATTATCGGATCAAGCACTAGGTCAGCCGAACCCCCGTGACGGATACTAGTCGGATGATCCCTGCGATCAAAGGTGATCGGACAGGCTGACCATGGGTTGAATTTGGGGGCAACAGGCTCAACGACATAGACATCTCGGAGTGCGCGCTTGCGCTCCCTCTTTGGGATATGAGTGGCATAGATCATGTTCACTGTTTTGATCTCCGGTGGAAATTTCTTCTGTCCCCCTGTGTTCGGCTGGCGAGGTTCATCCGCGTCTTCGCCCTGAGGTCCGTTTCCCTTGTGTTCGGTGTTGAGCTTGTCGGCCTGCTTGAAGACCCAACAATTATGGTTGGTATTGTTCGCAGGCTTATCTGGGGTGCCATGGATCTGGCAGGGCATATCTAATATTTTGTCCAAGCTAGATGGACCGTCTTTGTTGCCTTTAAATGGCTTCTTCCGTTACCAGGTCTGGAGCCACTGAATTCAGCGTTTATTGTTGTATTATCTGGGCTTTCGGCATTGTTTCGACGTCTGTGTTTGTTACGTCGTGGCTTTCCATTGCCATCCCTGACTTCGGATGTGCCAGGGTCGCTGGTGCTGCTACGTGCTAACCAGTTGTCCTCGCCTGCACTAAAGCGGGTCATAAGTGTAGTTAGGGCTGCCATTGTCCTCGGCTTTTCCTGGCCGAGGTGTATAGCTAGCCATTCGTCTCGGACGCTGTGCTAGAATGCCGCTAAGGCTTCGGCGTCCGGACAGTCGACGATTTGGTTCTTCTTAGTGAGAAACCGATTCCAAAGCTTACGGGCTCACTCCCCGGGTTGCTAAATTATGTGACTTAGATCGTCAGCATCCGGGGGCCGGACATAGGTCCCTTGAAAATTGGCCCGAAAAGCATCCTCAAGCTCTTCCCAACTTCAAATGGAATTTTCTGGCAGGTTGTTCAGCCAGTGCCGAGCTGGTCCTTTCAGCTTGAGGGGTAAGTATTTGATGGCGTGGAGATCATCTCCACGAGCCATGTGGATGTGAAGAATAAAGTCTTCTATCCAGATAGCAGGATCCGTCGTTCTGTCATACTTCTTGATATTTACGGGTTTATACCCCTCTGGAAATTCATGATCTAGCACCTCATCGGTGAAGCACAGAGGGTGAGCGGCACCCCCTGTATTTTGCCATGTCATGGCGTATGTCCCATTGTTGTGATGTTTGGTATTGACCCCGAACTAGTATATGACCGGCATATTTGGCTTGATAGCCTCCGCCCCGTGCGGGAGCACGGTCCCTGGATCCATAGATGGATCTGGTCTTGCTAGCCTTTTCGTTCAGATCCTCACGTAGATCGTGTTTCCGGGCCTGAGTCGCGTCCTCCTTCCCTTCATGGGGAGGGGGTGCGGACTTGTGTACGCCGTTGCAAGCCATTCTGTCCCGTCCACGAGGTGGTCGGTCCGGCTTGTCGACGGTGTTGTTCTTCGGCGGTATAGGCGCAGTAGCCTCGTCGTTGAATTCGGGCGGCAGTTTACGCTTAGGATAGCCCTTTGTCTGGCGATTATAGCCATATTTTTTCTCGGCGTCTAGCACTTCGTTCCATCTATCATTGAGCGTATCCTGTGCGGCTCAAAGTCGCCGCTGCTGCTTTTTCAGGCTCCTTGCGGTGGCAATAAGCCTCCGGTGGAAGCGCTTTTGTTCTAAGGGTTCTTCTGGGCTGATGTACTCGTCGTCGCCCAGGATAACATCCTCTTCGGAGACAGGTTCATAATTGATGTCTTCGGCATCGCTGTGATTAGACAGTGGTCTCGGACTGTGTTCCCCGTCCTCTCACTCGTCATGCTCCATTGCTGGCTCTGCGGGGTCTTCAGCTTGCTCCGGAGTATCACCATCGTTAGTGACAGTGTTGCTATCTTTCCCTTTACAGGGTTTAGTTCGGTGCTTTGGACACCGACGCTTGGGAGGTTCATCGACAGGCTTATCCTTTGTGGGATCATTTTCGTCGTCGCCCTCCTTCTCCTTAGGTGTATCCACCATATACACGTCATATGAGGACGTAGCTGTCCATCGCCAGGTTACGGGCGGGTTTTGGTATAGACCTGCTTTGGCTTCGAGGTCCATCCCTTCGAGGTCTTCTGAAGTGTAGTCCAGTAGATCAGTTAGATCTTAGACCGTGGCTACCAAGTGGGTGGTGGGTGGGAAGGGAAATTATCCATCATCAGCCTCCAGTTTGAACCGGATATAATTCAGCTGTGTGTCCCCAGCTAAGGAGAGGGATTTTAATGAGTTTAGCACATCGCCTAAAGGTGAGTGTCGGAAGATATCTGCGAAGCTGAATTCGACGATAGACGCCCGATCAAGCTCGAAGGACGTAGATGCACATGGTTCGGAACCTGTATCCGGAGACGAGTCCGAAGTCCCGGTAACACATATCCCACTCAAGGTTGGGTCTGTGTGCGGCTCCAGCGCCGCTGAGTCTGTGGCTTCCGTGGCGGGGTTGAGCTTCCCTGTCCTCGGGTGGCGTGATATGCTTCGGATCTAGAGCCAAAGCGGTTACAGGTGCTATTCCTTGGAGGTGGTCCGATGACAGATTTAGGTCACGTTCATCGTGGTGGTAGGGAGCGATCGCCGTGGGCTCGAATCCGTCGAAGATCAAGTCTCCGCGAATATCAGCAACGTAGTTCAAGCTTCCAAACCTGACCTAATGGCCAGGGGCGTAACTCCCAGCCTGCTCAAGGCAGCCGTGTTAGCACGGAGCGTGAAGCCGCCAAACACAAAAGGTTGGCTGGGAGGAAAAGTCCCCTCGGCGGTAGCGCCGGCGTTGTTCACTAGGCGATCCATCTTTCCTTCGGTCGATGACATAGTGGAACTCTCAATGAAAGCACCAATGTCGGTGTCAAAACTGGCGGATCTCGGGTAGGGGGTCCCGAACTATGCGTCTGAGGATTGATGGTAACAGGAGACTGGGGACACGATGTTTACCCAGGTTCAGGTCGTCTCGATCGAGGTAATACCCTGCTTCTTGCTAGATTGATCTTGATGAATATGATTACAAGAGTTGATCTACCTCGAGATCATAATGGCAAAATCCTAAATGTCTAGCCTATGATTCTGTTGTTCTCTAGCATCTACAGACTAAACCCTCCGGTTTATATATGCACTGAAGGACCTAGGGTTTGTACATAACCAACTTGCAGAGGAAGGAAATATTACACCCGAACCTAAAACCTACCATTATACGCATATAGGAGTCCTATCCGGATACGAGAGATGATCTTCAGCAACGATCTTCATGGCCCACCAGTCCAGCCCACCATGAGCTATCTGGCCACATGAGGATCCCTCAATCCAGGACTCCCTTACACCCGAAAGACTGGAAACTTACTTAGTTCTATTGCAAAGATACCTCTATAGCTAGAGAATATCCTCTGCCGAGTTTCCGCCCATATCGGCTCTTGACCAACACTCTGCTTCCAAACAAACTAACTGATGTAGAATGGGCTCCTTTGGCTTCTGCTTTATCAAAGATCCGAGCTCTGGTAGCCAATGTCTTAACCGGAGTCGATCTGGTTCGTTGTTGTGTGGCATGGAGAATTTTTCCTTTAAGCCGCCGTTCCGACTTAATGTGTGAATATACCGGACAACCCACCGATCCACTACGTTATAATTCCATAGAGCTTACTGAAGAAGAGATCAACAATATTGTCAAGTCGCTCCTTGGTGAGCCATTTGAAAATTGCTGCAAGACGGGTCTCGGCCCATTCTGTGTTCTTACCCCGGCTCCGGTTGTAAGTGTCTAATATAAACTTCATCCCTTTATCAATGTTTTGAATATCAAATGCTTACTTTTATGCATAAACAGGCTAACTCCACTTTTTGGAAGAAGAAACTGCCAACCACCGCTGCTCCTATCAAGAGGGGTAAAACATCCAGTTGTGGCCCGGGTCATCCCAAAAAGACCACTGCTCAAGAACAGCTTGAATTAGACTAGTCAGAGGTAGAACCCGACTCACTTGGTATTCTTTTTATGCAACTTATTGATGCTGATTTACTTCATGAGGATGCATATGAAAGTCATGCCAATGTTGCCGAGGTAATCCATGTTTCCTTCGACTCAGAACCTTTGCCAAGAGAGAAAGAACGGCGGGTCGTGAGGAAAGTAAGGTTCTCCCATCCTATTGCTTACTTGGACCCAAATTTTATTTTGAAGAAACAGCAACACGAGTCCAGGCGTAGCACACGGAGTAGCGGCCAAGAAGAACTCGTGGCCAGCTTACCAAATACCCCGGCGGGTCGTAAACGGCGTCAAGAGGTGCCTCATCATCCCACTTTATCATTTCCACGAGCCGGCCTCATACGACAACCTCTTAATCCATCTGATTCGGCATACCAGGAAACATCGAACTGTTCCGGTGAATCCACTGCTACACAGCTCCCCACTTTTGTGGTTAACCCGGCGTAAGCATCAATATCTGCTGAGTAGATCTTCTTTCCGATTTATGCCTAGTAACTTTGATTATTTTCTTCACAGGGCTAAAGCTAAGACGGGTAAGAAGCAAAAGGTGGTCGGGTCTTCCAAGGCTACTGAAAAAAAACAAGTTTCCAAAGCTGATGAATTACTAGCTGTAAATCCCGAGGACTCTGAGAAGCAGCATGATGAGCTGACTTCACAAGTTGAACCATCCTCAACCATCCAAGATAACTCGGTGAACACTCATGAGCTGCCAAGTCCTAAACTGGCTTCACTCGTCAAGAACTCTGCTGAAGACCATTGTGAGGACGTGCTCATCACATGATCAACTTTTAAGCCACCTGGAGCCCCCACAATTCTTGTTAAGCATTCTACCAAGGATGAGCTCTTTGCCGCTGAGAAATATAAAAACAAGTTTTACCTTGCAAGCTATTCTCAGCTGGACATGAACGAACTTTATTCTAGCTACTTGAACCGCCTACACACCAGCAGCGACTTGCAAGCGGACTTGGTCAAAATGATGCGACAAAAATATGAGGTATGGCCATTTTTAATCCTCTGCATATATAGTTACCCATCCCCCAAGTCTAATTCATAGGAAAGGTCATATTGAGTATGGGTAAGACTTAGTAGTATGTAATTGGACTTCAGGTCAAAGACCTAAAGAGCTGGCTTATCTGATGAAAATCATTCGGGTCTTTAAATATTAATTGTTAAATAGAACCCGCAATATCCCTCAAGGGATGGCTTATCTGATAAAGGTGAGTCAGGTCTTCAATAATTTTAACATGAAAAAAACTTCGTGATATGTTAGCCCCCAAGCGCCGGCTCATCTTATAAAGATGAACCGGGTCTTTAAAAATATAATCTGAGAAGAACTTCCTGACACATTAGCCCCCAAGTACCAAGTGTATTTCTTGCAATGTGCTTGGGACTTACATACTTGCTGCTCCTTGTCTATTATCCAGTTTAAAATAAACCTATCTCTTTGTATCTTCAATTGCAGGATGCTTTCAGCTTGACCGCTTCACAATTGGTTGAGCTGAAAAACATGCTGAAGCACCAAGAGGCAGAAACTCACAAGGCTGAATCCAAGCTTAAATTTAGCTTGGATGAAAACGAAAAGTTGAAATCTAGCTTTTCTAATGAAAGGGACGTCTGGGAAGAGGAGAAGACCATGCTATTGCAAAGGGTAGAGGCTGCTGAATCTTCATTAAAAGACGCCACTACAGAGTTGTCCTGCTTAAAATGCGTATTACACAGATGAAAGCCGCCGTATTTGGTAAAAACCACTAGATCCAGAATTCCTCCTCGTATTATTTTAATCCGCTTGGCGACTTACACATAACCTTGCAAAACAGGTCGTAGAAGTGACAACCTCAGCCCAGACATGCTGCTAAAACTACAAGCCGTGTAATCTCTGGTAGAGCAACTTTACACCGCACTCAACAGGCCCTTATTGCTTTCTCCGATGGAAGGGAAGCACCCACACTTAACCAAGATGTGTTAGCCAAATTGTCTATAATGCCTCAGAAACTAGCAGAAATAAAATTATCAGCCGCCCGCTCTGGTGCAATTACTGCTCTCAGCCAGGCCAAAGCATGGCAAGCAGAACTAGACCCAGCAGAGATGGCTACCGCTTGTCCAGGTCAGAAGGAAGATGGGTCTCCTTTTGATGAGACGTACTTTGCCAAATGTGTAAAGGAAATGCATCCCTTAGCATGCAAACTGGCCAAGGAAACTGATATGTCCAGATATCTGCCAGAGTACGCTATGGAAAATGCTAAGGCCAAGACCCCAGCTTATGACATCGTGGATCTTACTCCTCCAACTTGTAAGCACACTTTTCTCCCGATGTCGATCCATCTCCAATTATAAACGATGAAGCTTTGTTCGAGGCCTTAACCGACATCGACTGGACGGCTTGTGACCTTCATATGAATGAAGAAGAAGAGCCAGGGCAGGATGATCCAGAGTCATCAACTCGCCACAATGACGGCAACTGAAGGCATAACGGCTCTTCAATTGTGATATACAGCTTCAAAGAACTCTTTGCTCCAATTTTACGAGCTCGTCGTAGCCTTGTAATAGGCTAGTGTTAAAACAATGATATGTCATGCCATCGTGCATGTTTAGGCTTGAAAACTGCTTTATCAGAAATATTGCGATGCATGTGGATCTGATCAAAATATATGACACAATCCTTGATATCTTCTGCAATTTTTATCTTTCTACAAAATGCACTAGCGACTTAGAAGTCGAAATAAATCAAGGTAATAAACCTTTGATAATAGCCTGTCATATCTCCCACTTATCATAATTGTCAAAAAAATTGGTAACTCCATGCTTTAGAAACAGCACGGGTCATAATCCAAAAGACTCAAGTACGGGCCACAATATACTAGTGACCTAAGTCCAAAAACCAGGGCGGGCGATAACCCGAAACAGTCAATTATGACTTTTATAAGCCAGAATTAAATGACTCGGCGGTTCATATTTCAGCTCAAAACAAAAAACCTTGTAATCTCAAAATATATATAACAAATCAAGAAGAGATGCAAATCTCAAATATGTACCTTTCCGGCTTAAAAAAGCAAGACAGATAGAATGTGGCTCTAGGCCCTCATACTTTTATTGTCAAAAGTTTTAACAGCCTATTGGCATATGCCACATGTTTGCTTTAAAAGGCAGCAATGGCCTGTTTGGCTGGCGCCACATGATTGCTTTAAAAGGCAACAATGGCCTATTGGATGGCGCCACATGATTGCTTTAAAAGGTAGCAACGACCTATTGGCTGACGCCACATGATTGCTTTAAAAGGTAGCAACGATCTATTGGCTGGCGCCACATGATTGCTTTAAAAGGTAGCAACAACCTATTGGCTGATGCCACATGATTGCTTTAAATGGTAGCAACGACCTATTGGCTGACGCCACATGATTACTTTAAAAGGTAGCAACGACCTATTGGCTAACGCCGCATGATTCCTTTAAAAGGTAGAAACGAACTATTGGTTGACACCACATGATTGCTTTTAAAAGGTAGCAACGACCTATTGGCTAACACCACATGATTGCTTTAAAAGGTAGCAATGACCTATTAGCTAATGCCACATGATTTCTTTAAAAGGTAGCAACGACCATAGTTTTACCACCTCACTATAAGCCGGCTCTCACATGACACAAGCCGCCAAGTTTTATGTTAACGAGTTTAGGGTCTTAAAAAAGACTGACTGTTAAAAAACTCAGTGGGTCATCTTCGAGTAGCAAGTCACAAACAGGCAGGTAAAACCTGTTAAGCTGGTAAAGGGGGGAGAAACCCATAGGCCCCGTAACTCAGGGATGCCGACATTATATATAAAAATGTATGTACATTGAAAAGTATATGCAAGGACATATGTTGATGGGTTAAGTGTAGTATGGCCGGAGATGCGCTATGTTCCACGGACGGTGGGTCTCCTCTTCCGACTTTCGAGAATCCTTATGCTCACGCACATCAATGAGATAATATGACCCGTTGTGTAAATTTTTGCTGACCACTAACGGTCCTTCCCAAGGTGGGGTTAACGTGTGCATATCGGTCTGATCCTGGATGAGCCGGAGCATCAAATCGCCTTCCTGGAATGTCCGGGTCTTCACTCTGCAGCTATAGTAGCAACGTAGGTCTTGCTGGTATATTGTTGAACGAGCCGCCACCAGATCACGTTCCTCATCCAAGGCATCAATTGCGCCTTGACGCGCTATTTCATTATCAACTTCAACATAAGCCGCCACACAAGGTGAATCATGACGGATATCACTTGGAAGAACTGCCTCTGCACCGTAGACCATGAAGAAAGGCGTATAGATTGTTCATCTGTTGGGTGTGGTGTTGATGCTCCAAAGTACTGAAGGTACTTCTTCAACCGAACAACCCGGCGTTCGCTGCAAGGGAACCAGAAGCCGGGGCTTGATATCTCTCAAAATCTCTTGATTGGCCCTCTCAGCTTGACCATTAGACTGTGGATGAGCCATAGAAGAAACATCAAGACAAATATGCTCTCGTTGAAAAAATTTCTCCATAGCACCTTTAGATAGATTTGTGCCATTATCGGTTATAATAATATGAGGAAACCCAAAACGGAAGATCAACTTTTTAACAAACTGAACCACCATCGCAGCATCACACTTGCCAATCGGCTCTGCCTCAACCCATTTGGTAAAAAATTTAACCGCCAATAATAAGAGTGTTTTCTTATCCTTAGATCTCTTGAAAGGACCGATCATGTCAAGTCCCCAAACCACAAACGTCCAAGTGATTGGAATCATCCTCAACTCTTGAGCCGGCACATGAACCCTCTGAGAAAATTTCTAACATCTGTCACATTTACTGACTATATCTTCTACATCAACATGAGCCATCAACCAGTAAAACCCATGAGGAAAAGCTTTAGCCGCCAATGATTTTGAGCCGGCATGATGACCACAATCACCTTCCTAGATTTATCTTAAAATCACAAGACCCTATTCAGGAGAGACACAATGCTGGAACACACATGTGATGTTGCATCGGTGTAACTCGTCATTAACAATTGTCATGGACTTAGATCATCGGGTTATCTGTCTAGCTAAGGTCTCATGCGCAAGTAACTCGCCCCAGGTCATGTAGGTCAAATATGGTTGTGTCCAATCAGGAATAGCATGGAGAGCCGCCACCAACTGTGCCTCTGAGTCAGGGATAGCAAGCTCCTCTTTTGACGATAATTTGACAGAAGGATTATTCAACACATCAACAAACACATTAGGGGGCACCGACTTACACTGAGATCCAAGCCGGCTTAAAGCATCAACGGCCTCATTCTTCCTTCGATCAAGATGCTCTACCTAATAACCCTTGAAGTGACCAGCAATATTATCAACCACCCGACGATAAGCCGCCATGAACGGGTCTCTGGAATCCCATGTACCTGAGACTTTCTGAGCTACCAAGTCTGAATCACCAAAACATCTGACCTGGCTTAAATTCATTTCTTTAGCGATTCGAGGATCATGGAGCAGAGCCTCATATTCAGCTGCATTGTTAGTACAGGGAAACATCAGCCTTATAACATAACAAAATTTATCACCTCATGGGGAAGTTTAAATAACTCCAGCTCCCAAGTCTTCCAATTGCCTGGATCCATCAAAATGAATAGTGCAATATGAGTTATCAGATTTTTCTTCAGGTGTCTGCAGCTCTGTCCAATCATTAATAAAATCCACAAGATCTTGTGATTTGATGGATGTCCTTGGCACATACTTCAGTCCATGGGGACCTAGTTCAATGGCCCACTTAGCCACCCGAGCTGTCGCCTCTCTGTTCTGTATAATATCCCCCAAAGGAGCATAACTAACCACTGTAATAGGATGGCCAAGAAAATAATGCTTCAACTTACGACTGGCTATGAACACCCCATACACCAGTTTTTCCCAATGCGGGTATCATTGTTTGGACTCAGTTGGCACCTCGCTAACATAATAAGATGACCTCTGGACTGGGTACTCCTTACCCGTTTCCTTGCGTTCTGCCACAATCGCCACACTGACAGCCCTGCTGTTAGTAGCCACATATAAGAGTAGAGGCTCTTTCTCAACATGAGCTGCAAGGGCAAGCGGCTCAGCTAATTATTTTTGAGTGCCTCAAAAGCCTCATTGGCAGCAGCACTCCAGATAAAGTGATCTATTTTCTTCATCATCTGATACAAAGAAATTGCCTTCTCTCCGAGACGGCTTATGAACCGTCTTAAAGATGCAATATGACCCGCCAGGCGTTGAACATCATTAATACATGCCGGCTTTGACAATGAGTGATGGCCTTAATTTTCTTGGAGTTAGCTTCAATACCCCTCCCTAAGACCAAAAAACCCAAGAGTTTGCCTGCAGGCACACCAAAAACACACTTGGTTGGGTTAAGCATCATTTTATAAACCAAGAGATTATCAAAGGTCTCTATCAGATCATCCAACAAAGTTTCCTTGATTTTGGACTTGACAACAATATCATCCACATAAGCATGCACATTACATCCAATCTGATTATGAAAACAGTTCTGAACACAACCCTCATAAGTTGTCTGGGCACTTTTGAGCCCAAAAGGCATAGACACATAGCAGAAAGCTCCAAAAGGTGTGATAAAGGTTGTCTTCTCTTGGTCCTTAACTGTCATCTTAATCTGATGGTAACCACAATATGCATCCAAGAAGCACAAACGCTCACAACCCGCTATGGCATCTATGATCTGAACAATACGGGGAAGAGCAAAAGGATCCATGGGACAAGCTTTATTAAGGTCTATATAATCCACACACATGCGCCATGTGCCAGTTTTCTTAAGGACCAGCATCGGGTAAGCTAGGCATTTTGGATGAAAAACTTCCATGATGAACCCTGCAGCCAAGAGCCGGGCCACTTCTTCTCCAATAGCCTTATGTCTTTCTTCATTAAACCGGCGAATGAACTGCTTCACCGGCTTATACTTAGGATCACTATTAAGAGTGTGCTCAGTGAGTTCTCTCAGTACACCCGGCATGTCTGAAGGTTTCCATGCAAAGATGTCCCAATTCTCACGGATGAACTCGACAAGCATGCTTTCCTATTTCGGATCCATGTTAGCATTGATAGTGAACTGTTGAGATTAGTCACTTGGAACAAAGTCAACCTGCTTAGTGTCATCAACCGACTTAAACTTCAGCAGAGGGTCTTGCTCAGTGGTAAGCTTCTTCAAAGGGGACATATCCGCTAGGTCAACATTATCTTTGTAGAATTTAAGCTCCTCCGTGGCACAGGCCAACTCAGCATACAGAGCATCTCCTTCTTCACATTCCAACGCAATTCGTTGATCACCGTGTGCTGTGATCATGCCCTTACGCCCTTGCATTTTATGCTGCAAATAAACATAACACGGTCGTGCCATAAATTTGGCGTAAGCCGACCGCCCAAATAAAGCATGATAAGGGCTCTTGATTTTAACCATTTCAAACCATAACATTGTTGGGGAACGTAGTAATAATTCAAAAAAATTCCTACGCATCACCAAGATCAATCTAGGAGATGCCAAAAACGAGAGAGAGGGAGTGCATCTTCATACCCTTGAAGATCGCTAAGCGGAAGCGTTACGAGAACGCGGTTGATGGAGTCGTACTCGTGGCGATTCAAATCGTCGAAGATCCGATCCAAGCCCCGAATGGATGGCGCCTCCGTGTTCAACACACCTACAGCCCGGGGACGTCTCCTCCTTCTTGATCCAGCAAGGGGAGAGGAGAAGTTGAGGGAGAACTCTGGCAGCACGACGGCGTGGTGGTGGAGCTTGTGGTTTTCTGGCAGGGCTTCACCAAGCACTATGGAGGAGAAGGAGGTGTAGGGGAGGGGGAAGGGCTGGGCCAGGAGAAGAGGTGCGGCTGCCCTCTCTCTCCCTCACTATATATAGGGGGAGGGGCGAGGAGGAGGCACCCTAGGATTTCCATAGGGGAGGGGCGGCGGCCACAGGGGAAACCCTAGATGGATTTGGGCGCCCCCACCCTAGTAAACTTGCCCCCCCCCCCAAGCCGGGAGGGGCGGGAGCCCTAGGGGAGGTGCCCCAACCTCTCCATGTTATGTGAGTTGGGGTGGGAGGGGATCACAGCCCCTTAGTGGGCTAATGTGCCCCCTCCCCTTGGCCCATAAGGCCCCCCAACGCTTGTCGGGGCCTCCGAAACCTCTTTCGGACACGCTGGTCGTCACCCAGTACGCCCAGAACGATTCTGGACTCCAATACCCTTCGTCCAATATATTGATCTTCGCCTCCGGACAATTCCGGAGTTCCTCATCACGTGCGGGATCTCATCCAGGACTCCGAACAACCTTCGGTAACCACATACTATTCCCATAACAACTCTAGTGTCACCGAACCTTAAGTGTGTAGACCGTACGGGTTCGGGAACCATGCAGACATGACCGAGATACCTCTCCGGCCAATAACCAATAGAGGGATCTTGATACCCATATTGGCTCCCACATGTTCCACGATGATCTCATCGGATGAACCACGATGTCGGGGATTCAATCAATCCCGTATACAATTCCCTTTGTCCATCGGTATGTTACTTGCCCGAGATTCGATCGTCGGTATCCCCATACCTCGTTCAATCTCATTACTGGCAAGTCTCTTTAATCCTTCCATAACGCATGATCTCGTGGCTAACTCCTTAGTCACATTGAGCTCATTATGATGATGCATTACCGAGTGGGCCCAGAGATACCTCTCCATCATACGGAGTGACAAATCCCAGTCTCGATTTGTGCCAACCCAACAGACACTTTCGGAGATACCTGTAGTGCACCTTTATAGCCACCCAGTTACGTTGTGACGTTTGATACACCCAAAGCATTCCTACGGTATCCGAGAGTTGCACAATCTCATGGTCTAGGGAAATGATACTTGACATTAGAAAAGCTCTTAGCAAATGAACTACACGATCTTGTGCTATGCTTAGGATCAGGTCTTGTCCATCACATCATTCTCCCAATGATGTAATCCCATTATCAACGACATTCAATGTCCATGGTCAGGAAACCATAACCATCTACTGATCAACGAGCTAGTCAACTAGAGGCTCACTAGGGACATGTTGTGGTCTATGTATTCACACATGTATTACGGTATCCGGTTAATACAATTATAGCATGAACAATACACAATTATCATGAACAAGAAAATATAATAATAACCATTTCAGTATTGCCTCTAGGGCATATTTCCAACAAACGTCTCTGCCCTGTAGTCATAGTCATTACCAAAAGACACTTCCAAAACAATTTTCCCCACCGGGTATGCTGATTTTCTAGGTACCACACCATGAAAAATTGTAGATGACGGCTTAAGGTCTTTATCAGTTAAATTCATCCGGCGAAAAGTCCCATAATAGAGGATATTGATGTCGTTGCCGCCGTCCATAAGTACTTTAGTGAACTTATAACCTCCAACCTAAGGTGCTACCACCAACGCAAGCTGGCCCGGATTCTCAACCCGAGGTGGGTGATCCTCTCTGCTCCACGTAATTGGATGCTCAGACCACCGTAGATACTGAGGTACCACCGGATCAACCGTACTGACTGCACGCTTGTGAACTTTCTGATCTCGCTTGCAAAGACTTGTAGTGAACACATGATATTGGCCACCGGTGAGCTGTTTTGGATTACTTTGGTATCCTGACTGGTTATTTTGCTGCTGGCTTCCCTGAATAGATTGTTGATTATAACCACCCTGGTTGCCTTGACCTTGAAAACCATAACTTGAGCCACCGTTGCCGGAACCAAGTCCCTGAGACCCGGATCCTGACCCGCCATGTGGCCCATTGTTGCTGCCATTACCCGGGTAATAATACCGCCATCTCCTCATGATAAAGCAATCTCTCCAAGCATGAGTCGATGGATGACCCGGCAAACTGTCCTTTGTACAAGGGTTATTGAGGGTTGCTTCAAGGTTAAATTTTGGCCCTCCAACTTGTCTGTTGTTCCGACGACGCTGATTTTAATACCGAGCATTGGTGTTTGCCACAAAATCCGACCCACTTCTGGGTGCCTACGCTTTCCACCATTCCCCTAGCCATTGGCATTGTGCTGCTGCTACCGCTCTTTTCCATTAGCACTCTTCTTTCCCTTACTGGATTTCTCCTGATCAGACCCAGGATCCTTAGTGGAATCCGAGTCAGCATATTTGATCAGAGCTGCCATGAGCTATCCCATATCATTGCAATATCTTTTAAGCCGCCCGAGCTTTAACTTAAGGGGCTCAAAATGACAATTCTTTTCTAGGACCAAGACAGCCGACCTTGCTGCAATACTATCAGAAGAGTGGATAATAGCTGAGACATGGCGAACCCAATGGTGAGCCGACTCATCCTCTTGTTGCACATAGTTATCCAAATCGATGATCAACAGAGGCTACTTACAGGTCCCTTGATTTTTTTTTGATAAAACACGCCTTTAACTCGACCCATGAATTAATTGAGTTCGCAAGCAAACCTTTTAACCACGTACGTGATGGTCCGTCCAACATCATTGTGAAGTACTTAGCACATACCGCATCATTAACATCTAGCATCTCCATGGCCAATTTGTAACTCTCAATCCAAGCCTCGGGGGAGATCAGCTGTGTAATTACGCACCTTACAAGGGCCTTTAAAATCCTTAGGAAACACTCATTGCGCAGAGCCGATATCAGACACGACACTCCCGTTGTTCTAGATGTCATCCTGGCTTCTACTGATACCAAAGAAGTCACTGAATGCTGCTAATAAGACCCCAGTTGAGCTGCTGATACGTCTCCGTCATATCTGTAATTTTTTATCGTTTCATGCCAATATTATACAACTTTCACATATTTTTGGCAACTATTTATATGATTTATTGGACTAACTTACTGATCCAGTGCCAAGTGCCAGTTCATGTTTTTTGCATGTTTTTTGAATCACGGAAAATCCATAGCAAACAAAGTCCAAACGCGAAAAAAATTGGCGGAGAATTATTTTGGAATATATGTGATTTTTAGGAGGTGGAAGCAACGCAAATGGGGGCCCGTAGTGCCCACAACCCACCAGGGCGCGCCACAGGGCCCAGGCGCGCCCTGGTGTCTTACGCTCACCTCGAACGTAGGTTGGGGCCCTTCTTCTCGTGCAAGATATCTAATTTATGGATAAAAATCATGTCAAAAATTCAGCGCAATCGGAGTTACGGATCTCCGGGAATTTAAGAAATAGTGAAGGGCCAGATCGGGGGGACGCAAAACAGAGAGAGACAGAGAGACAGATCCAATCTCGGAGGGGCTCTCGTCCCTCCCATGCCATGGAGACCAAGGACCAGAGGGGAAACCCTTCTCCCACCTAGGGAGGAGGCCAAGGAAGAAGAAGAAGGAGGGGCTCTCTCCCCTCGCTTCCGGTGGCGTCGGAGTGCCACTAGGGCAACGACCGGGACGACAATCTATATCGACAATCTTGCTACCGTCAACACCAACTCTCTCCCCCTCATTGCAGTGGTGTAACACCTCTTTCCCCCCGATGTAATCTCTACTTAAACATGGTGCTCAACTCCATATATTATTTCCCAATGATCTATGGTTATCCTATGATGTTTGAGTAGATACACTTTGTCCTATGGGTTAATTGTGATCTTGGTTGGTATGATTTTATATTTTATTTATGGTGGTGTCCTACGTTGCCCTCCGTTCCCGAGCAAACGTGAGGGGTCCCCACTGTAGGGTGTTGCAATATGTTCATGGGGCTTATGGTGGGTTGCGAGAGTGACAGAAACTTAAACCCGAGTAAGGGGGTATGACGCATGTGAGTAAAGAGGACTTGATACTTAATGTTGTGGTTGGGTTTCACGACCTTAATGATCTTTAGTAGTTGCGGATGCTTTCTAGGGGTCCAATCATAAGTGCATATGATCCAAGTAGAGAAAGTATGTTAGCTCATGCCTCTCTCTCATATAAAATTGCAATAATGATTACCGGTACTTGTTATCGATTGCCTAGGGACAAATAACTTTCTTGTTGACAAAACCTATCCACTTTTATTATCTTGCAAAGTACTTCTAGTTTTATTCTTGCAAATTAGTTCTAGCATCACACCTACAAAATAGTTTCATACTTGTTTCCGGTAAAGCCAACGCTTAGTGTGCGTAGAGTTGTATCGGTGGTCGATAGAACTTGAGGGAATATTTGTTCTACTTTTAGCTCCTCGTTGGGTTCGACACTCTTACTTATCGAAAAAGGCTACAAACGATCCCCTATACTTGTGGGTTATCAGCCGCTGCTTCCATCTCGTGACGAGCCTTGGTGTTGTCAACAATAGCTTGACCATTGGCCATTAGTTCATTATTACAGGGCAGGTTATCCTCATGGGGTGGATTATGACGCTGCTCACTACTAGAGACTCAACATGCCTGCTCTAACTTCAAGCTGGCCGTGGGGTGGAATGAACCGGATCACGGCTATATGAATAAGCCGCCTGCTGCGCCACCGCAGTCTGAAGAAGATTTGCCACATTCCATGTCTCTACTGCCACAGGCGACTCGCCTTCGATTGGAATAGCTGCCAGCCGCGCAGCCGCAGTTATCATAGTATCCACCGGATTAGAATAATGGCCAGCGGGTGTTGGAAACCGTTGGGGCGGGGTTGGGTCCCTACGAGGTGGGTCTGACAGATGAGGCCGAACTGCTGCCCCAGCCCCTAGTGCCTCAACATTCCGGTTCACGCCGGGCGGGTAACTTGTTCCTGCCATGGGTGTATTGAAGAGGTTTCATCCCTCAAACTATAAAGGCAGACGACTCTGGTACCTCCTCCATAGTACTGCATTGGACCTGTTCTGATCAAGATTCAACCGAAAGGCCTCTGCCCTCACCCGTTGTGACTCAGCATCCAAAGCGGCCTGTTCTGTTGCTATCATGGCGTTTTCTGCGTTAATATCATCTTGAACCTTGGCTACCTCGTCTCACACTTTTGCAATTTCTACATTATGTTGCACTTGATTTGCCGGAGTCACTTCTGTTGCTAACAAAGTCGTTAGAGCATTCAAAAGTTCAGACAAAACTTGAGTCGGCGGCCGTGTTGATCCGCTCGCTCCTGCTGCTGCCGCAGTAGTTGAGCCGGATGTCATAGCAGTGGTCGTTGATGAATTCACCACTGGTTGTGTGCTAGAAATAAAGATAGCGGCTCTGCTCGGCGGCTCATAAGGGTCTGGAATGTTGTTACCATTGGAATAACCCCTGAGTTTGCCGTCTTGAAGCTGGTAGATTGGTTTTTTTTTTCTCCGGTGGACTCATCATCTGAGTAGACGAGAGTCACCTCACCAGACACGGAATTTTCCACAAGCTCCAAGCCTTGCGTGAAACCGATGAGAGCGTGCTTCCGACCGGGTTGACACCGGGCGGGTTGCGTGTGTCGAGCCGACTCGAAGAGGTCGGGGAAGATGTCCATCTTAGGCGTAGAGTCGCCAATCTTGCCGATGAAGACGTGGATTCCACCAAAGGGTACCTGGTACCTGTACTCGATAGAGTCGGCCTTGGGGCCCCAGACAGCATCGTCGATGTAGATCTTCCATGGTGGCTCTTGGTCATCCTGCCATTGACGTATCCCTCGAGCCCTGGAAAAGTTCCCTTAAAGAACTCGAAATCGCCATGCCCTAGCCCCACGGTGGGTGCCAACTGTCGTGGTTTTGTCACAGCAGATGCCCCTATGAAAGGACTTAGGTGTGAGGCCATGGTCATGGTGATTATCTTGAAGGGGTTGAGCGGGACGAGAGACACGAGTTTACCCAGGTTCGGCCCCTCACTAACAAGGTAAAAGACTGCTCCTTCTTGTTGCTATATTGCTAGAGTATTGATTACAAGGGAGCGAATACGCTTGACCTAGCTATCGACTAGTTGTTTCTTCGCCTAGGCCGCTGCCGAGTCTCGCCTTTATATACATAGGTCGAGACCCGGTGGCTTACAAAAGTCCAAGTCGGGTCATACAACGTAGCCGATTCTGGCTCTAAATCACCATGCCTTGCTAGGCAAGTTACCATCTGGCGTCTTACACCTTCTGGTCTTGAGTCGCCTCCGGGTTATGGGCTTCCAATGAGCCTGCTCGCAAGCCGCCTCTGATGGAAATATGCCTTAGAGGCAATAACAAAGTTTTTATTATTTTATATTTCCTTATTCATGATAAAGGTTTATTATTCATTCTAGAATTGTATTGATCGGAAACCTTGATACACGTGTGAATACATAGACAAAACACTGTGTCCCTAGTGAGCCTCTACTAGACTAGCTCGTTGATCAAAGATCGTTAAGGTTTCCTAACCATGGACATGAGTTGTCATTTGATAATGGGATCACATCATTAGGAGAATGATGTGATGGACATGACCCACCCGTTAGCTTGGCATAATGATCGTTTCACTTTTACTGCTATTGCTTTCTTCATGTCAAATACATATTCCTCCGACTATGAGATTATGCAACTCCCGGATACCAGAGGAATGCCTTGTGTGCTATCAAATGTCACAATGTAAATGGGTGATTATAAAGATGATCTACAGGTATCTCCGAAGGTGTTTGTGGAGTTGGCATAGATCGAGATTAGGATTTGTCACTCCGTGTATCGGAGAGGTATCTCTGGGCCCTCTCGGTATACACATCATAAGAAACCTTGGAAGCAAAGTGACTAATGAGTTAGTTACGGGATGATGTATTATGGAACGAGTAAAGAGACTTGCCGGTAATGAGATTGAACTAGGAATGAAGATACCGACGATCGAATCTCGGGCAAGTAACATATCGATGACAAAGGGAATAATGTATGTGGTCATAATGGTTCGACTGATAAAGTTCTTCATAGAATATGTGGGAGCCAGTATAAGCATCCAGGTTCCGCTATTGGTTATTAACCGGAGAGGTGTCTTGGTCATGTCTACATAGTTCTCGAACACGTAGGGTCCGCACGCTTAACGTTCGATGACGATATTGTATTATAAGAGTTATGTGATTTGGTGACCGAATGTTGTTCGGAGTCCCGGATGAGATCATGGACATGACGAGGAGTCTCAAAATGGTCGAGAGGTAAATATTTATATATAAGACGATGGTATTTGGACACTGGAAGTGTTTCAGGAAGCACCGGGTACTTATCGGGTCACCGGAAGGGGTTCCGGGCACCCCGGGCGAAAGGTATGGGTCTTATGGGCCAAGAGGGGAAATGCACCAGCCACAAAGGGGCTGCTGCGCACCCCCCCCACATATGGGCTGGCCAATTTGTAGAAGGAAAGGGGAAGGAGGAAAGGAAAAAGGGGATAGGATTCCCCCTTCCCCCTCTTCCCTTCCTACTTCGAATAGGAATAGGAGAGGGGGTTTGGCACAATTGGGGAGGACCCCAAGTAGGATTCCTCCTACTTGGGGCGCCCCCTTGGCTGCCTTTTCTCCCCTCCAACCTATATATACATGGGGAGGGGCGCCTAGAACACACACCATCAATTGTTAGCCGTGTGCGGCGCCCCCCTCCATAGTTTACGCCTCCGGTCATATTCTCGTAGTGCTTAGGCGAAGCCCTGCACGGATCACTTCACCATCACCATCAACACGCTGTTGTGCTGTAGGAACTCATCTACTTCCTCGACACTTTGCTGGATCAAGAGTTTGAGGGACGTCATCGAGCTGAACGTGTGTAGAACTCAGAGGTGTCGTACATTCGGTGCTTGATCGGTCGGAACTAGAAGTAGTTCGACTACATCAACCGCGTTGTCAAACGCTTCCGCTTTCAGTCTACGAGGGTACGTAGACACACTCTCCCCCTCTCGTTGTTATTTATCTCCTAGATAGATCTTGCGTGAGCGTAGGAATTTTTTGAAATTGCATGCTACATTACCCAACAGTGGCACCATGAGCCAGGTCTAAGCGTACATGTGATGCACGTGTAGAACACAAAGAGTTGTGGGAGGTGATAGTCATATTGCTTACCACCAACGTCTTATTTTGATTCGGCGATATTGTGGGATGAAGCGGCCTGGACCAACCTTACATGACCACATTCATGAGACCGGTTCCACCGAGAGACATGCGACTAGTTTTGCATAAAGGTGGCTGGCAGGTGTCGGTTTCTCCTACTTTAGTTGAATCGGATTTGACTGCGGTCGGTCCGTGAAGAAGGTTAAAACAACAAACTTGACGAAACACTGTTGCGGTTTTGTGCCTTAGGTAAGAATGGTTCTTGCTAGAAGCCCGTAGCAGCCACGTAAAACTTGTAACAACAAAGTAGAGGACGTCTAACTTCTTTTTGGAGGGCATGTTGTGATGTGATATGGTCAAGATGTGATGAGTTATACGTTATTGTATGAGATAATAATGTTTTGCAAATTATCGGCAATCAACAGGAGCCTGATGACCCACAAGTGTAGGGGATCTACCGTAGTCCTTTCAATAAGTAAGAGTGTCGAATCCAACGAGGAGCATAAGGAAATTACAAGCGGTTTTCAGCAAGGTTTTCTCTGCAAGCACTGAAATTATTGGTAATAGATAGTTTTGTGATAGCATATTTCGTAACGTGTAACAAGTAACAAAAGTAGACAAGGTGTAGCAAGGTGGCCCAATCCTTTTTGTAGCAAAGGACAAGCCTGGACTTTCTCTTATATAAAGCAAAGTGCTCCCGAGGACACATGGGAATTACTGTCAAGCTAGTTTTCATCATTCTCATATGATTCGCGTTCGGTACTTTGATAACTTGATATGTGGGTGGACTGGAGCTTGGGTGCTGTCCTTCCTTGGACAAGCCTACCACTTATGATTAACCACTCTCGCAAGCATCCGCAACTATGAAATAATTATTAAGATAAATCTAACCATAGCATGAAACATAGGGATCCAAATCAGCCCCTTACGAAGCAATGCATAAACTAGGGTTTAAGCTTCTGTCACTCTAGCAACCCATCATCTACTTATTACTTACCAATGCCTTCCCCTAGGCCCAAATAATGGTGAAGTGTCATGTAGTCGACGTTCACATAGCACCACTAGAGGAAAGACAACATACATCTCATCAAAATATCGAATGAATACCAAATTCAGATGATTACTTATAACAAGACTTCTCCCATGTCCTCAGGAACAAACGTAACTACTCACAAAGCATGTTCATGTTCATGATCAGAGGTGTATTGAATAACATTAAGGATTTGAACATGTGATCTTCCACCAAATAAACCAACTAGCATCAACTACAAGGAGTAATCAACACTACTAGCAACCCACAGGTACCAATCTGAGGTTTTGAGACAAAGATCAGATACAAGAGATGAACTAGGGTTTGAGAGGAGATGGTGCTGGTGAAGATGTTAATGAAGATTGACCCCCTCTCAATGAGAGGATCGTTGGTGATGAAGATGGCTTCGATTTCCCCCTCCATGAGGGAAGTATCCCCGGCAGAACAGCCCTGCCAGAGCTCTAGATTGGTTTCACCCAGGTTCCGCCTCGAAACGGCGGCACTTCATCCCGAAAACCTCCTTATGATTTTTTCCAGGTCAAAACAAGTTGATATAGCAGAAGATGGGAGTCGGAGGCCTGCCAAGTGTCCCACAAGGTAGGGGGCGCCCCTAGGGGGGTAGGGCGCGCCCCCCACCCTTGTGGCTGGGTGGTGGCCCCCTCTGGTGCTTCTTTCGCCCAATATTATTCATATATTCCAGAAATATTCTCTGTGAAGTTTCAGGACTTTTGGAGTTGTGCGGAATAGATATGTCAAATTTGCTCCTTTTCTAGTCCAGAATTCCAGCTGGCTGTATTCCCCCTCTTTGTGTAAACCTTGTAAAATAAGAGAGAAAAGGCATAAGTATTGTGATATAATGTGTAATAATAGCCCATAATGCAGTAAATATCAATATAAAAGCATGATGCAAAATGGACGTATCAACTCCCCCAAGCTTAGACCTCACTTGTCCTCAAGCGAAAAGCCAATATCAAAAAATATGTCCACATGTTTAGAGATAGAGGTGTCGATAAAAATAAAATACGGACATGAGGGCATCATGATCATCTTTAGGACAGCAACATAACTTTGTCATATAGGTTCTTATGTAAAAGTAAAAATTCAATCACAAGGTAAAGTATGAATCAGAAACTTCATTGACAGCCAACAACCATGATTTTAGTCATTGAAGGAATTGCAATTTATCGTACATCGGAAAGAGTCAAATATAAGAGCTTTTCAGCAAGTTCACATACTCAACTATCATTTAGTCTTTCACAATTGCTAACACTCACGTGATACTAATGAGTTCAAAGTTTCAACCGGACGCAGATAAAGATAGGGGCCTATAGTTTCGCCTGCCAATGATTTACCTCAAGGGTAATGTCAACAATAATGATTCATGACTCCCTACATCCATATATATATATATATATATATATATATATATATATTCTTGCCAAAGGATAAAAGTAAAAGGGAAAGGGATGATCATCATGACTCTTTTATGAGGATAGGAAATAAAAAGTAAAAGATAGTCCCTTCGTAGAGGATGAGAGGTTGTCATGCGCTTTTATGGTTGGATGCACAAAATCTTAATGCAAAAGAATGTCACTTTTTATTGCCACTTGTGATAATGGACCTTTATTATGCAGTCTGTCGCTTTTATTTCTTCCAGATCACAAGCTCGTATAAAGCTTATTTTCTTCACACTAATAGATCATACATATTTAGAGAGCATTTTTTATTGCTTGCACCGATGACAACTTACTTGAAGGATCTTACTAAATCCATAGGTAGGTATGGGGGACTCTCATGACAAAACTAGGTTTAAGGGATGTTTGGAAGCACAAGTAGTATCTCTACTTGGTGCAACTAATTTTGGCTAGAATGAGAGGGAAAGCAAGCTTAACATGTTGGAGGATCTATAACAATATAACTTCTTTCAGGATGTAAAAAGACATAGCCCATTATGTTGTCTTCCTTGTCCAACTTCAACTTTTTAGCATGTCATATTTTAATGAGTGCTCACAATTATAAAAGATGTCCAAGATAGTATATTTATATGTGAAGCCTCTCTTTCTTTATTACTTCCTATTAATTGCAACAATGACCAAGACTATGTTTGTCAACACTCAACAACTTTTATTCATCATACTTTTTATATGTGAAGTCATTACTTCACATAAGATCAATCATATGGTCTTTATTAATTTCTTTTTATTCCTTTCTTTTGTTATTCCCTTAAGATCATAGCAACATAGCAAATCCCTCACTCAAAACTATTCTTTATTATATATCTCGAGGACTCGATTACGTAGATAGAGATCAGAGCAAAAACTCAAAGCTAAATCATACTAAAAAAACTTTATCACACTAGATCAAGATATAACCAAAAGGATCGAACTAAGAAAAAAAAAAGTAAAGATAAAGGTGTGATGGTGATATGATACCGGGGCACCTCCCCCAAGCTTGGCAGTTGCCAAGGGGAGTGCCCATACCCATGTATTTATGATTCTTTCTTCGGAGATGGTGATCAAGGAGTTGTTGATGTAGTAGGCTTGCTCTTTTCCCTCATCTTACGTTTGAGGATATAATTTTCCTCCTTCAGCTCACTCATCTCTTGTTACAGTGTTAGTACCCTCCTGCATAATTCTTGCTAATTTTCCTTCAAAAGACTAAAAGGGATAAATTCGATCTTTGGTTTCTTTGCTTTATTAGGAAGACTTGACTTCTTAAATTCCACGTGCATGTCCCCGGGTTGGGTTAGTGGAACATCCTCTTCGTCGGAGCTGGTCTCTTCCCTTTTCTTTGGATCATAGTCTTCTTCTTCCTCCATGGTCCAACCATAGTGCTCCAGATCCCCATATACCTTGGAGTCTGCGATATAATCAGCTACATAGTTCTCTCCCTCCGAATCTTGGATGACATCTTGCTTTAAATGTGCTTCAGAAACAACTCAAAAAGTAAAACAAAGGATTCTCCCGAGGTACAAGGGTCAAAACCTTCGGGAGATTATATATTGAATTTTACCCGATAGAAATACGTAACATGCAAGAAAACGGAGTCTGGAGGGCACACGGGGTGTCCACAAGGTAGGGGGTGACCCCAGGGGTAGGGCGTGCCCCGTACCCTTGTGGCTGCCCCGTGTCCCTTTCGGACTAGTTTTAATTTTCCTGTTTTTTAAAATATATTCCAAAACGGAGAAAAATTGTTGTTTGGAACGTTTTGGAGTCTGTTTACTTACCATACCACATACCTATTACTTTTTGGAGTATGAAACGTTCTGCAAAGTGTCCCTTATGTACTCCTCCGGTGTCATGGTGTCAATTATATTGGTCTCAATATTTATGGGAGTACTTGGGATATAGTGTTCAATTCTTTGACCGTTTACCACCTTCAGATTTGTGCCTTCGGCGTTGTTGATTTTGATGGCACCGGAATGACAGACCTCCTCGATAATGTAAGGTCCTTCCCATTTAGAGAGAAGTTGTCCTGCAAAAAATCTTAAGCGAGAGTTGTATAGCATGACATGATCACCTACGTTAAACTCACACTTTTGTATCCTCTTATCATGCCATCTTTTAACTTTTTCTTTAAACAGCTTGGAATTCTCATAGGCTTGGGTTCTCCATTCATCAAGTGAGCTAATGTCGAATAACCTATTCTCACCGGCAAGTTTGAAGCCATAATTGAGTTATTTAATAGCCCAATATGCCTTATGTTATAATTCAAGAGGTAAGTGGCATGCTTTTCCATAAACCATTTTCTACGGAGACATGCCCATAGGGTTTTTATAAGCAGTTCTATAAACCCATAATGCATCATCAAGTTTCTTAGACCAATTCTTCCTAGATCTATTAACAGTATTTTGCAAAATCAATTTAATCTCTCTATTGCTTAATTCTACTTCACCACTAGACTGAGGATGATATGGAGATGCAATTCTATGGTTAACATCATATTTAGCAAGCATCTTACGGAAAGTGTCGTGGAAATAACACGGCAGATGTCCGGTTTAACGGACTTAATAATGGAACCATCGCACAGGTTAGCTTGAAGGGGTTAAAAGCACACAAAGGACACAGAGGGTTTATACTGGTTCGGCCCCTTCGATGAAGGTAAAAGCCTACGTCTAGTTTGGTCTGGTATTGCTTGGGCGTCGATGAACAGGGAGCGAATCGCTTGCCTGTGTTTCGACGGGTTGTTTCTTGCTTGTCCCCAATGTTGGGGATATCGCTTAACGGGAACTTAGCGGTCGACCCATGATAAGGGGTAAATCGGCCAGTTTATCGGCATATCGGCCAGTTTATCGTCATATCGGCTAATTTATCGGCCGATTTATCTTATCGGTCAGACAGCGGTAAGCGATAAATCGGCCGATTTATCGGCATATCGGAAGATATCTTGAACAGTGCGTGTCCCTGAACCGTCGCCGGGTCGTCCCTTTATATAGAGGCGACGCCCGGTCCGGTTTACTGAGTACCAAGGCCGGCTCATACTCGTGTCCGCCTCGTTCTCTACTCTTTCTTCCTTATCTCTCAAGTTACATCATCAGACGGTTTACAAACCATAACTCTATACATGGGCCCTAAAACCTCATGGGCCGTAGCCTTTACTAAATATTACAATCATACAAACATATTAAAATAAGCCGGTTTACACTAGCCGGTTCATACCTGCTAGTAATATCCCTGACATTAGGCCCTAGAATGATTTGAACTTGTTCACATCAATCTTCTCAGTCTTGCATAATTTTCTTCTTTGTGTCTTCTCATTTTTTGTAAACCGGCCCTGACGTCATCCTCGAGAATCACTTAATCTGACTGTGACATCACTTCCGCATTTAACGCCGCGAGCTGTCCATCGGCTTTGTTTAAGGGTTGTTCCGAAAATCGAGGCGACAGAGGATCTTTATCCAATCCTTTGCTTCCTCGAATCCCGTACCTGTCGCTTCGGATCTGCCTTTCTATAAATACTGCTGCCCCATTCTTTATCTTCCTCCGTTCGTTCTTCTTCTTCCATCGCCCGAGTTCAACACTCCATTGTCGACCGAGCTCGAACCGCCGCCGTCGACCGCCGAATCCAAGTCCTCGCCGGCCGCTGCATCGACCTGAGCTTGACCAGAAAAGACTCCTCCGCCGCTTCTCAGGTACTCCATCTTCTTCCTCTTTGTAGATCCGTAACCTCTAGGTTTCTCTTTCGCATCTCCGCCATTAGAACCTCAACGAAAGCTTTACCTTGTTCATCTTAGACACCAAGTTTCACAGAAGTTTTGACCTTTACATCTTGCCCTTAGATCTTTCCTTTACTCCGCTGCTATATGCTTTAAATCTCGTCATTTATACACAACCTGTAGATTCATCCGCTCCGTATATCACCCTTGTAGTTCTTCCCGTAATATCCTTGTATTTGTTTTCTTTTCCTTGTGTGCTCAGATCTGTTCCACTTTAGTTGTCTGCAAAAAACTGTTTCTTCTCCTTTATAGATCTGTTAAGTATACTCCGGTTTAAACTGTCATGTACATGCTCCGTAAAAATTTTAAAAACAAACGCGACGGTTTAGCTCTTTCGCTATTGCTGTCATGAACCGATAGTAACATAGCTCCCTGTTACTGCTGGGTTATCCGTATCATTAGTCCCTTGCTTAAACCGTTGCGTAATCTTTGCATATATCTTCCGGTTTATACCGCTGTACTCGAATGACCCGGTTTTACACTTTATCCTTTCAGCACTTGCTCTTCTGCTGCCATGGCCAAACAATTTGTGTCTTGCAATTGGGTTCCTTCCACTATTACGGAAGAAGATTTGGCCGCAGCTGTGTCAATTGGCACTCTAGGTCCTCAATCCGTTTTAAAGTGGTGGGCTCCTGGAGATGAATGTCCTCCTACTCCTAAAGAAGGAGAGGTTATTGTCTTTTTTGACCATATTGCTCGGGGCTTTACTCCTCCCGGTTCGAAGTTTTTCCGGGATGTACTTGCTGCCTTCCAGCTTCATCCTTAGGACATAGGTCCCAACTCTATTTCCAACATCTATGATTTCCAAGTGTTTTCTGAGGTGTATTTGCAAGAAGAACCGTCAGTTGATTTGTTCTGGGATTTCTTCCACCTAAACCGGCGTACTGAATTTACTAGTGGACCGCATCAAGAACTAGGCGGGGTCAGTATTCAGAAGAGGAAAGATGTAGTTTTTCCTCATGCCGCTCTCCACACGCATCCCAAGGACTGGAATAAATCTTGGTTTTACTGTATTGATACTTCACCTGCGGGGGAAAACCCATTGCCGGGTTACCGCGAGCACCGTCTTCCGGAGGATCACCCTCTGCCGCAGCGCCTCAGCTCCTCAGAGCGGCCCCGGTTTGCCTCTCAACTTTCCAAGTTAAAGGCCTTTATGGCTAATGGTTTAACCGGCGTGGATTTCATGCGCTGCTGGCTCTCTTGGAGTATCCTTCCTCTGAGCCGACGCACAAGCTTTATGTGTCAATACTCTAGTAAACCGGATGACCCTCAACGTTTTACTAAGGAGAAACTTTCTGAGTCAGAAGTCACTGAGTCCGCCAAGAAAATGCTTAACATCACTTTAGAAGAATGTGGCCAAACCGGACTGGCTCCATACTACAAGAAAAATAAGCTGCCTGCGGTATGTCTTACTTTCTTTCTTATGCCTGTAATCCATTCTTTTAAATGGTTCTTTCAATTTATCTTTTACTTTTTTGAACAGGCCAATGATCCTTTCTGGAAAAGGAAACCTCAGGAAAAGGACGGAAAAGTACCACGCCGGAAAACCTTTGCCTCCAAGAAGAGGAAAGCAGTCGGTGGCTCCAGTTCTCACGCTGAGGACGACGATCCGGATTCTGAGGTATGAATTAATCCGGCTTTACCTTGCTCGCTTTTATTCATATCTGTATCTAATGATAACTTTTCACAGGAGTTGGCTGAAGGAGATAAACCGGCCGAAGTTGAGGTAACTATCCTTTCTTCCGATTCAGAACCACTTCCACAAAAAAGTTGTCGGACAGTCCGGAAATATCAGTTTTCTCACCCATATGCTCAATTGGATCCTAATTTTCTTTTGAAGAAACAACAACATGAAGCTCTTTGCCGGACCACTCGCCACAGCGGCCTTGCTGTGGAATCATCCGGAATATCTCTTACTCCGGCCCGGAAGCGCCGCTCTGAGGTTATACTCTCTCCAACCCTTCTTCATCCCAAGGCCGGGCTCATACGCAAACCTCTTAAACCGTCTGACCCTCATTATCAGGAGACTCCGTTATCTTTCTTCCGGTGAATCAACTGCCACACAGCTTCCACCCCTAAAAACCGTCCCAGGGTAAGTCTTTAAATTTATCCGGTTTATGATTTCACCTTGTCTTATAGCTCTAACTTGTTTTTCCAACTTCCTTCAGCAAGCCAAAGCCTAGCAAAAAACAAAAAGTCAACCAACCAACTGCTGAGACTGCCGTTGATGATCCGGCGGCTGATCCGGACTCAGCTATCCCTCCGGAAGGCGAACCTACAATTCCACTTGAGGATCCTGCTCCTGCCAATCACACTACTATGCCTGAGAATCCCAATGCTGAAGATGTTCGTGAACCGGCAAGTCCTGCCTGGGCCAATTCTCCTCAGACCAATCCGGCTCCTCCCAGTCCAGTTCGCACTGCAACCCCACCACCAACTACTGCTTCTCCGGATGTGGAGATAACTCATACGGCTTATACCGCTCCCACTGAGCCCACTGTTTTAGCCAAACATACGGCTAAAGCGGAGAAGGTGTATAAAGAAAAGGGTAAGTGGAGTACCGAACTGTCCAGCTTTGCTGACATGAGTGCCCAGGAGCTCTATTCCGGGCACTTAAACCGGCTCCACACTAGTCGAGATTATGAAGCAGGCCTGATTAACATGATGAAGGACAAGTATGAGGTAATCCCTTGCATCTTCTTTTAACTTTCAATGTACTTCTGTCCATATCATATCAGCCCCCAAGTTCCGGTTTAGCTGTGTTTAGAAGGTGAACCGGTACTTCCTGATTAATCAAATGATCTTACATTAGCCCCCAAGTGCCAGGGGCATAACTCGGTTTATGTGCCTGGGACTTGACTTTTCCCTCAATACTTCAATTATCCATTAGTCCCCAAGTGTCAAGCAGACAACTTGTTTGTGTGCTTGAGACTTTGTCTTTGAATTACTTCTGATTATTGCTTCAACTGCCCATTAGCCCCCAAGTGTCAAGTAGACAACTTGTTTGTGTGCTTGAGACTTTGTCTTTGAATTACTTCTGATTATTGCTTCAACTGCCCATTAGCCCCCAAGTGTCAAGTAGACAACTTGTTTGTGTGCTTGAGACTTTTGTCTTTAAATTACTTCCGCTTACCACTTGTTCTTCCTTGTAGGCTGATTTAAATCGGAGGGACGAAGAAATCAGTGAACTCTGGAGCAGACTTGCTGAAACGGAGGCTGCTGCTTCTAAGGCCAAGAAAGATTTGAAGCTGAGTTTAAAGACTTCTGAACAGCTGAAGATATTCTTTGAAGAAGAGCGGACCGCCTTTGAGGTTCAAAAGAAAGATCTGGAGAAAAGGGCCAAAGATGCTGAAGAAGCTCTTAATCCGGTGACTGAAGAGTTATCCGGTTTAAAACGGCAAATAGAGTTGATGACTTCTGCAATCTTCGGTAAGTATTTAATCCGTATTCCTGCTTTCATCCTTGCAATCTTCTATCCGTGCCGGTTTAATTGTGATAATCATATGCAGGGCGCCGTGTCACCCATCTTGGGGATGACTTACGGAAAAAACTCAAGGCATGTTATACTTTCGTCGAGCAGCTGTATTCCGGCGCGCAAAGGATCATAAGTGCAACATCATTCAATAAACCGGCCCCCACTACCATCCAAGGCACGTTAGAAAAGGTATCTGTTCTGCCAGTGCGTTTGGAAGAAGTTAAGAAATCTGCTGCTCGAGCCAGTGCCCTTGTGGCGCTTACCAGAGCGAAGGCATGGGTTCCGGACTTTGATCCGAAAGAAGCTTTAAATGGGTATCCAAATACCAAGGAAGACGGATCATCGTTTACTGCAAAAGATCTCCATGCCTTGACGAAGGAGATGCGTCCTCTCGCCAGCAAACTTGCGGCCGAATCAGATTTATCCAGGTATCATCCGGGATATGACTTGCAAAACGAGCGGGTGGAGCGGCCGGTTTATGATAGCATCAATCTAATCCCTCCAGTGCGCCCTCATACCTTCGCTCCAGATATCGATCCGTCTAAACTTATCAACGAAGAAGTGTACTTTCATACTTTAACGAAAATCGACTGGTGCGTCCCTGACTTCCAGCCGCTTCAAGAAGAAGAGGAGACTCCGGATCAAGTTGATGTCCAGCCGTCTCAGCAGGAAGGAGCATAACTCATAGCTTTATTGTTGTAATTGCAGTTCCATTTTGCCGAACAATCTTTAATCCTTCAGGCTTGCTATGCCTTGTAATAGGATAGCTGAAAACATTTGTCCCCGTTGATCCGGATATCCCGACTTTTTGTTTTGATATTGCCAACTTGGGCTGATATGGATTATCTTATATATAATCTGTTCCTGCATAGATAATGAAGATATGTCCTAGCGGTTTTACCGTTGGACCCATTAAATTGTTCTCACAACTTATCAGACAAGTGTATACTTACATCAAAAATAACCTTATACCTGAGATCAAGTATGCTTGATACTCTTAATCCAGCGAATTTTGCCTCTTTGAAGGGAGTCTTTGAATAGACCCATTAATAATCCCTCGTCCTATATAAGCTCATGATTGTTCCGGACTATGATGAACACCGGATTAACTCTAGCTGGTGTTTTATAACCCAGACTTTTTACTCATGCTGGTGCTCATGACCCAGATCTTTAACTTTGTAGATGTGTGGTCAATTTCTTGAATTGTCCCACTCCGGATTAAAGAACCATAACACATAAAGATCAGAAATGCAAATTTGCAAATAAAACCGTGTAGTCGAGGCTTTTTACGAGCTGCCAGGCTCAAAACAAGGTTCAGCCAATCAATGGAATGGACTTACCATCCAGAGGGCCGGTCGATGGATGTGGATGAATCATCCATAGGAACCATAAGAAAATCTTTAGCCAATCACTGGGTGGCTGTCGCCTGTCCAGAGGGCCTCCATGGTTCCATGAAACCATGGGTAAACATAAGCCAATCACTGGATGGCTGTCGCCTGTCCAGAGGGCCTCCATGGCTCCATGAAGCCATGGGTAAACATAAGCCAATCACTGGATGGCTGTCGCCTGTCCAGAGGGCCTCCATGGCTCCATGAAGCCATGGGTAAACATAAGCCAATCACTGGATGGTTGTCGCCTGTCCAGAGGGCCTCCATGGCTCCATGAAGCCATGGGTAAACATAAGCCAATCACTGGATGGCTGTCGCATGTCCAGAGGGCCTCCATGGCTCCATGAAGACATGGGTAAACATAAGCCAATCACTGGATGGCTGTCGCCTGTCCAGAGGGCCTCCATGGCTCCATGAAGCCATGGGTAAACATAAGCCAATCACTGGATGGTTGTCGCCTATCCAGAGGGCCTCCATGGCTCCATGAAGCCATGGGTAAATCTTGAACCAATCACTGGATGGATTACCATCCAGAGGGTTTTCATGAAGCTTCCTCTTTGAGCCGGATGTGACCTTACGCTCTTCAGGGAGTTTTATTACTTCTAAGTATATACTCTGCAAAATCAGCTTTAAACCGATCGATATGTTTGAAATATGACATATGATACTATATGTATTGTTGTCCTCATAAGATATTTGTATTGGAAAAAAGGCTGAGCCCCCGGTTTACCAAGGGTGCCGGTTTATTCATTAATCCTAATATATACATAGGATACAGTGGAGCTCATGGCTCAGGTATAGTAGGGCCGTAAGAGGGCGATGTTCCATGGCCTCTTTGTCTCCTCTTCCGATGTCCGTGAGTCCTTGTGTTCTCGAACGTCCACCAGGTAATATGAACTGTTGTGCAGATTCTTGCTGACCACAAAGGGCCCTTCCCAAGGTGGGGATAGCTTGTCCATATCTGTTTGGTCCTGGATGATCCGGAGTACTAAGTCTCCCTCCTGGAATGTTCTGCTCTTAATCCGGCGGCTGTGATATCTGCGCAAGTCTTGTTGATAAATCGCAGACCGTGCGGCTGCTATATCACGCTCTTCATGCAGCCGGTCCAAACTGTCTTGTCTTGCCTGTTCGTCAGCCGCTTCAACATATGATGTCACCCTTGGTGAATCATGACGGATATCACTTGGAAGGATCGCTTAAGCACCATACACCATAAAGAAAGGCGTATAATGTAATGCCCAGGATGGAGTTATACCTCCTACGTGTCGAGGCATGACTTAAAGGCATAAATCCATCCTAGAATGATTTCAAGTTTGGTAATCTTTGCACATCTCATGTAAAAGAGGGGATTGTAAACATAATTAGTTGGCTTACACTCGCCACGTCACAGAATTACAATTCAAGCCTCAATCATCATACATTAAGAACATCACAACCCTCTAAGGGCAAAAACCAAATGTCAAGATACCAAACTGAAATAAATAAACCACAGGCGGATCGAATCCTAGTAGGAGTCTCCACTACTGATCATCCGGATATCGAACATAGTACCGACTACGCTCCTCGTTGTACTCCCAGTCTAGCTCGGTGCCATCACCTGGATAGCTCACAACTGGACCTGCATCTGGTGTGGTGAAGTAACTGTGAGCCACAAAGGACTCAGCAATCCCGTTTCCGGGTAACAAGACTATTTAAGCCTTTGGTAGAGGAAAGGCTGAAGAAAAGAATGAGTGTGTGCAGCAGCAACTAGCAACTAGCTTACGTGAGTGAGAGCGAGAAGAGAAAGCCTCGGCGAGAAGTGATCACGAAGTGATCCTAGCTACAAGCTCAACAATCATAACCCCTCCGTGTTCAACTCCCGAATCCCTATTCGGAAATTGACAGTCACGGAAAACACGTTGGTAGTGTATTAGAAACATTGTGTCAAGTTATCTACAACCGGATATTAACAAGCTCCCATCTGCCACATAACCGCGGGCACGGCTTTCGAAAGTTCAAACCCTGCAGGGGTGTTCCAACTTGACCCATTACAAGCCCACGATCTGCGGAGTCGCAACTCCAAAGTGGGAAGACCCGAGTATCCTCGGAATCCCGTGCTCAAGATATACCGAACTAAGGTAAGACTAATCCAGCAAATCCTCCCGGCGTGCCGACACCCTGATAGTAGCCGCGCGTATCTCGTCTCAGGCCACGACCGGATGGGACAAGCTACGGGTTTTTACCAGACCTTGAGTTTCCTCGAGGTGGCCCCGCAAGTTGCCCGTTTCGGACCAACACTCATGTGGAGCACTGGCCCGGGGTTATTGATTAAGCAAAAGGGTTTATAACTCCCTATGCAAGTTTAGTTTGTTATTAGGCAAATAGTACCAATGTTGGGACTTGCTGGAAAAGACTTAGCACTTAGCGGTTTATCGAGGGGGTCCCATACACCCCAACCGTGTTAGGAACGCATAATCAAGGAACATAACACCGGTTTATACGGTTCCTAACGGCATGAGTGGAACAAATCACCAAGCAAAAGGCTTAGCCTTCCACCCTTGCCAATATATAGATGATTTCATTTAAGCATTTATATAGTGTGATATAACCCAACCAAACTTCAACATGAAGCAAGCATCTTCGATCTTCACCTGCAACTAGCAATGCTATAAGAAGGGCTGAGCGAAGCGTACTTAGCCAAGCAACGGTTTGCATAGGTAGGTTGGTTAAACATGGCAATGGTTTACAAGTAGGAGGCTGACAAGAAGATCATGGGCATCGAGGCAAAACTATAGATCGAGACTACTAGCAATAGGCAAAGATAGTAATGTTATCGGGGTTCGGTCATCTTGCCTGAAGAGAAGTCGTTCGGATCGTAAGAAGGGTCCTCGTGCTCAACCTCGTTGGAAACCTCGTGCTCGTACTCGAACTCAGACTCTGCTTCCGGCTCTAAACAAAACAATCACACCAAGCACAAATCAACAAGATGCAATGCGCAGTCGGAAAAGATGGATGCATGATGGATGCACTAAGGATGCATACGGAGCACGTAAAATATCACTCAAGCAAAACACCTCAAAACATGATAACAATCTGATATTGTGAATCTACACGGAAAATCAATCAAGTTTCATGTAAGATTCGCTGAAATCGGAGTTACGGGCTAAAAGTTATGCCCGAAACAAGAAAAGAGCGAAAGTTGAAAATTACAGCAACATAGCAACTTCGGAGCTCAAAATAATTAAGCTACAGCACTCAAATGTCATGGCAAAGGACATGAACACAAACTAGACATATACTACAGCAACTAAGTCCAAAGGTGCACCCCCAAAGGAGCCACGGATCAATAGCAATGATCTTGGACATAATGCACTTGACAATAAAATTCTGGCAGCAGAATTTTATTGAAACTTTGGAGCAAAAGATAAACTTGCTACAGCCACTTAAATAGACATGTGAGGACATGGATGGAAAGACAACAATATATACTACAAGGAACAATCAAGATCCACTCCAAAACTATCATGCTTTGTCCTAGAACATCACACGAACATGGCATCGGAACGTTACACATTTCAGACTTAGTGAAAATCCACTAAGTCCTAAACAGCAATTTCATCATAGCATCTAAAAGAGCATGTTTAAGTCACCTCGAAACTAAACATGGCAAGAGGTAAGCACCTCATCAAAGTACACATGATGGTGATACCGAAACACACAAGCATGCTTCATGGAGATAAACACAACGATAGCAACGAGCTCAACAAGATGGCATTTCGTAACAAGTGAAACAACATCACACGAACATGGCACTTTGCAACGATGATAAACATGGCAAGAATAAATCTAACATGCTACCTAGCACATACAACATGTAGAGCATGGCAAGACGAGCACGTGGATATGTCATTTGCATCATTCGGACAAACGAGCTAAAAGATATCACATGGCAAAGATGGCATAAAACCATCACATAGCAGCAGTTTATATCATGATGCACTCTTGCAACAACAAAACAAGCACCTAGATGATCTCTAACATGCATGACAACAAGAGGTGAAACATAGAGCACGATCCCACGAACGTCTGGACATGCTACATGCGCGAAACGGAGCACCACACTAAAAGTTATGCATGTTTGAAAACTGCATCAGCAACAAAAAATAACAGGGACTTAGGGAAAAACTGGAACAACCTTAGATCTGAACAGGAACGGGCTCGGGCCGGGGATCTGGCGGAGGCGAGGCGGCGGGGAAGTGGTCCACGGCTGGCGTGGGCCTTCGGGCTGTTGCGGTCGGGGCAAGGAGGATCGATCGGAGGGAGGGCCCGGCCGCGGGAGGCCTCAGGCGAAGTGGTCATGGGCTCCCGATCGAGGGGAGCGACCTGGGGAGGCTCCAGATCGGATCGTACCCCGATCCAGGAGCGTTGACCTGCTCGGGTCGACGAAGGAAAAAGAGGAGCTGGCGCTCGATGGCTCGATCTGCGGATCGGTGTGATTTTTGCGGGAGGAAGGAGCTGCCAAGTGGCTGTAGGGAGCTGGTCAGATCTGAGAAAAATTAGGAGAAGAAGGAGGAAGAAGATAGAGATGCCAAAATTAGACTAGGGTCTAATTTATAGCAGATTTTAGGGTTAGGGGAGATTTAGGTGTGCTAGGAGCCCTCCGATCGCGATCCGACGGATCCGATCGCGGGGGTAATTTAGCTGGGCCTAGGAGAGAGTAGTAGACTGCAGTAGGGGTGTTTCTGGGACACAAAGTGAAGGCACTTTGGGCCCACACGAATAACGGATGGGATAGTCAACGGAGTCCAAACGAGACGAGATTTGAGAGGCGGGTTGCACACAACAAAACAACAACACACACAACAACCTCACGGCACACCGGTAACGTTACACGCCCAAACAACAAAGTAGGCCTACGGGACATCACGGACACGTGAGGGAGCTCCGGAACGCGAAACGGACAACGGGAAGGAACGCGTGGAACCGGATGCAACCGACAACACAAATGCAATGTGATGCACATGTCTACATGATATGAATGAATGCCACACACGCACACAACACACGACGAAAACCCGAAAGACAAAGAACCCGAAATGGAATAGATGAAGCCGGAGATATATTATATGCCCAAAAGGGAAAGTATTACATCCAGGGCATTACAAACTCTCCTCTACTACAAAAAGATCTCGTCCCGAGATCTATGACTGGAAAAAGGAAGGGTACTCAGAACGAAGATGATCTTCTCGTTCCCAGGTAGCTTCTCGGTCGGTGTGATGTGACCACTTGACTTTCAGAAATTTGATGGACTTGTTGCGGGTCTTGCGTTCGGTTTCTTCGAGAATTGCAACTGGATGCTCTCGGTAAGACAGGTCTTGTTGAAGATCAATCTCTTCAAACGGAATCATGCGCTCAGGTGCCTTGAAGCATTTGCGAAGTTGAGACACATGGAAGACATCATGAACATTTGCGAAGTTGGGAGGGAGCTCAAGTTGATAGGCTAGATCGCCTCTTTTGCCAAGAATCTTGAAAGGCCCGACGTATCTAGGAGCAAGTTTTCCTTTGATACCGAATCTTTGGGTGCCTTTCATCGGAGAAACTCGGAGATAGACATGATCACCGATGTTGAAAACCAAATCACGATGCTTGCCGTCATAGTAGCTCTTCTGACGCGACTGAGCGTCCTTGAGATTCTCACGTATGACTTTGCACATTTCTTCGGCTTCTGAGATCAAGTCATTGCCAAGAAGTTGACGTTCGCCTGTTTCAGACCAGTTGAGAGGGGTACGGCACTTTCTGCCATAGAGAATTTCAAACGGTGCTTTGCCTGCACTTGCTTGAAAGCTGTTGTTGTAAGAGAACTCGGCAAATGGAAGACAGTCTTCCCATTTCATGCCAAAGGAGATGACACGGGCTCTGAGCATGTCTTCTAGAATCTGATTCACACGCTCGACTTGACCACTAGTCTGAGGGTGAAAAGCAGTGCTGAACCTGATCTTAGTGCCCATGGCGGACTCAAAGGAGTCCCAGAACCTTGATGTGAACAAGCTTCCACGGTCTGAGGATATAACTTGAGGAATGCCATGTAGGGACACAATTCTGGAAGTGTACAGCTCTGCAAGTTGAGCTGCATTGATTGATTCTTTGACTGGCAGGAAGTGAGCGACTTTGGTAAGCTTGTCAATCACCACAAAGATAGCATCATTTCCTCGCTTGGATTTAGGAAAGCCAGTGACGAAGTCCATTTCAATGTGGTCAAACTTCCACTCGGGGATAGGAAGAGGTTGGAGAAGACCGGCTGGACGTTGATGTTCTGCTTTCACTCTTTTGCAAACATCACATTCATTCACGAATTGGGCAATCTCCCTTTTCATGCGTGTCCACCAGTAAGATTGCTTGAGGTCTTGATACATCTTGGAACTGCCAGGATGAATGGAAAGGAGAGAATCATGAACTTCTTCCATTATGAGCTTCCTGAGATCACCTTTGGGAACAACGAGTCTGTCCTCGAAGAACAAGGTATCTCTCTCATCAACACGGAAGCACTTGTACTTTGGAGTGCCCTTTGCAATCCCATGTTTCACTTTCTTCACCATGGTATCACTGAGTTGGGCCTCACGGACTTGATCTTCCAAGGTAGGAGCAATTTGGAGATTTGCAAGAAAACTCTGCGGAACAACTTGAAGGTTGAGCTTCCTGAAAGCTTCACAAAGCTCAGGCTGGTACGGCTTGATAAGAAGGCTGTTGCAATATGCCTTTCTGCTCAAAGCATCTGCAATCACATTCGCCTTGCCAGGAGTGTATTCAATGCTGGGATTATACTCTTGGATCATTTCAACCCAACGAGTCTGGCGGAGGTTTAGATGCGGCTGTGTGAAGATGTACTTCAAGCTCTTGTGATCAGTGAAGATGTCGACCTTTCTGCCCAACAACAGATGTCTCCACGTAATCAGAGCATGTACCACAGCTGCTAGCTCGAGATCATGTGTGGCATAGTTCTTCTCACTTGGCTTGAGCTGACGAGAAGTGTATGCCACAATTCTCTTATCTTGCATAAGCACACCACCAAGACCTTGAAGAGAAGCATCACAGAATACTTCATAGGGCTTGGATTCATCTGGAGGAGTCAGAACTGGAGCAGAGACAAGCTTCTCTTTGAGAGTTTTGAATGCCACTTCACACTCTGGAGACCAAAAGTATTTGACATTCTTCTGAAGCAAGTTGGAAAGAGGCTTGGCAATCTTGGAGAAGTTCTCAACGAACCTTCTGCAATAGCTGGCAAGACCCAGAAAACTGCGGAGCTGCTTGACGTTCTGAGGAGCTTCCCAGTTGACAATTGCTTCAACTTTCTCGGGATTTACCGCAATGCCGTCAGCTGAGATGATGTGGCCCAGGTACAAAACCTTATCGAGCCAAAACTCGCACTTGGAGAACTTGGCATAGAATTTATGCTCTCGGAGTCGATCAAGAACCAGACGTAAGTGCTTTTCGTGATCTTCTTCATTCTTGGAAAACACCAGAATATCATCCAGATACACAAGCACAAACTCGCCAGTATAGGGGTTGAAGATGTAATGCATCATCCTCGAAAAGGTAGGAGGAGCATTGGCGAGACCGAAGGACATGACGGTATACTCGTATGAACCGTAGCTCGTTCTGAAGGCCGTCTTGGGAATGTCTTCCTCGCGAATGCGAATTTGATGATAGCCCATTCGGAGGTCAAGCTTAGAGAACACTTTAGCTCCTTTGAGATGCTCAAAGAGTTCATTGATGTTGGGGAGCGGATACTTGTTCTTTATTGTCTTCTTGTTCAATGGCCAGTAATCAACACAGAGACGCTCCGTGCCATCTTTCTTCTTGACAAATAAGACACCACAGCCCCAAGGGGAGGTACTAGGCCTGATGAGACCCATACTCTCCTGTTTATCAAGCTGCTTCTTCAATTCCTTCAATTCATCCGGAGAGAGCTTGTACGGACGCCGGCAAGCTGGCTGAGTACCCGGCTCGAGTTCAATGACAAATTCCACCTGACGGTGTGAAGGCATGCCTGGAAGTTCTTCAGGAAAGACGTCTTGATATTCGTTCACCACCGGAATTTGAGATATGGCATTAATCTCTCCCTTATCATTGACAGAGAAAAGCCTGATAGTGTTATCCCTGGAGGCGAAGATAATCACATCTTCATCAGAATGAGTCATCTTGACTTCCTTTTGAGCACAATCAATGTGAGCATCGTGCTGAGAAAGCCAATCCATTCCGAGGATGAGGTCGATGTCAGAATTACCAAGAATCACCGGAGAAGCCAAAAATCGATAATCACCCATGCGAATAGAAACATTCGGAGCCACCATACTAGAACTCAATCTCTTGCCAGGTGATATGACACTTAAAGGTCTTGGCAAAGCTTCAGAGTGAACATTATTCTTGGATGCAAATGGATATGACATGAAAGAGCAAGAAGCACCCGAATCAAACAAAACTTTAGCAGGGATAGAGTTCACTGGAAGGTTACCCAAAATGACATCAGAAGAATTCTCCGCTTGCGCTGCATTCATCAGATTGACCCTTGCTGCCTTTGGATCATGCCTGACAATAGCTGAACTCACAGGTGGAGGAGGAGGAAGACGCTTCGGATTCGGACATCTGTTGGCATAGTGACCTTTCTAAGTGCATTTGTTGCAAGTCACTTCTGAGAGAGGACGGAAATGAGAACCACTGGACTTGGAGCCTTGAGACTGAAACTGCTTCTTCGACTGGTTGCTCGGGTTGGGTGGGTGGGAGAAACCACGACCACTAGAGTTCTTGTAGTTGGAGTTGTTGGAGTTGTTGTATGGAGCTCGAATCACTGGAGGAGGAGGAAGCCAGAATTTCTGTTGTTTCGCAGCCAACTGAGACGATGAGGAAGAGTGAACAGCATCTCGAATTCTCTTCTTAGAAGCCTCCATCTTGAGCTGAGCTGCTTCTTGTTTCAAAGCCATGTTATAGAACTTGTCGAATTCATCGGGCTCGAACAAAGTGAGAGCAAGCTGAAGTTCATCTTTGAGACCTCCACGGAACTGGTAGATTTTACTCTTGGCATCAGGAATGTCTTGCTTAGCATAGCGAGCGAGTTTTTGGAACTTGACATTATACTGATAGACTGTCATGGAGCCCTGCTTCAGGTTGCGGAATTGCTCACGCATACCCTCGATGACACTTGTTGGGATGTGGTGCGAGCAAAAGTCCTTGCAGAAATTCTCCCAAGAGATCACTTGACCCGGCCTAGAGTCTTTGTACTGCTGCCACCAGTCAGCTGCTTGATCTTTCAGTTGGAAGGCTGCAAACTTCACATAATCATCTTCCTTCACGTTACTGCACTCAAAATGCTTCTTTATGTCGGTTAACCAATCTTCAGCATCAAGAGGGTCGACACAGTAACTGGAAGCTTTAGGATTGTTGGCCAGGAACTGGTTAAGAGTAGCATGGTGCTGCTGGTTGAAGAAGTTGCCTTGGTTCCCTGGAATACCCTGATTAGCTTGATTAGCTTGCATCTGCTGCATCATCTGCATCATCAACTGGGTGTTCTGAGCTGTAGTCTGCATAATTGCTCTCCAAGCCTCAGGCGGAGGAGGAGGGGAAGGAGGACGATCTGGGACCTCTTCCACCTCTGGGTTAGCGTTGGGAACCTTTTTCGGAGCCATCCTGTAAGAGATGACCACGAATCAGCAATTGATTGACAAAAGGTATAAGCTGAATCAATGGCATGAATTGCATCAAGTCTTCACAATAATCATTCGAATAATAAGAACGAATGAAATCATTCGAACAAGAGGAACGAATGAAATTCTTAGTTAAATGATAACATCAATCTTCACGAGAAGCCACATAGGGGACAAAAGGATAAAATAAGAAAACAACAAGGTACAGGCGGGAACAAACACAAGAGAGGAGTTTCGTTCTAACATCTTTGTGCTGAAAGCATATGAACGCGTTACGAAAAGGTTTTGCAATCCCCGGATCAGCATAGCCAAGGATCCTTTAAGATGCAACTCCTGATAGTAACATCGGTCATATAACCCCTTCACTCAATGTAGAACCCCAAACTCACTAACCTGCATTCGTTGGAAGAATGCCTACGATCTACTGGATAAACCCACCTATAAATTTCCGAAAGATTCCAGTTATGCAATCAGGTGTTGGGGATACACGGGAAGCACCGCGCAATCAACTCTAACCTACATCCAGGTGTATCCATCCTTCAACACATAACCAGTCTTTCTCGGAAACTGTGTACCTCGGACCTTCGAAAAGCATCCACTATAACAAGCTATGGCAATACTCCCGAACTACCTCCCCAGTACTGGGTGATGTCGGGGTTATCTTGCCACTGGCCGTATAGGAGAGATTTTCGATGTCGGCCGTCTTAAGTATTTAGTACTGCCGCGATATGCTTGTGACAACAATACCCCGAAGCTCAACTCCCCGGGTACAGGATGCATCGAGAACAATATCCTTGTCACAAGAACATCGAAACAATCCCAGAATACTCGCGGGATTCCTAAAAAAAATTGGTGCAATTTTTGAAGATAGGAGAGACAAGAGTAGTCGTCAGGAGTCCTCACCAGAGAGAAAGGGGATGAGAAGCAAAGAAATCCTACTCTCCGATATAATATAGGACTCAAAAAGTTTTCAGTGTGTGCCTAGACTCGACCGTCAACGATTCGATCAAACAGTGGGGGCTCCTAGGTCGGAGAAGGCTCCGAATACCAACTTGTAATGCCCAGGATGGAGTTATACCTCCTATGTGTCGAGGCACGACTTAAAGGCATAAATCCATCCTAGAATGATCTCAAGTTTGGTAATCTTTGCACATCTCATGTAAAAGAGGGGATTGTAAACATAAATAGTTGGCTTACACTCGCCACGTCACAGAATTACAATTCAAGTCTCAATCATCATACATTAAGAACATCACAACCCTCTAAGGGCAAAAACCAAATGTCAAGATACCAAACTGAAATAAATAAACCACGGGCGGATCGAATCCTAGTAGGAGTCTCCACTACTGATCATCCGGATATCGAACATAGTACCGACTACGCTCCTCGTCGTACTCCCAGTCTAGCTCGGTGCCATCACCTGGATAGCTCACAACTGGACCTGCATCTGGTGTGGTGAAGTAACTGTGAGCCACAGAGGACTCAGCAATCCCGTTTCCGGGTAACAAGACTATTTAAGCCTTTGGGAGAGGAAAGGCTGAAGAAAAGAATGAGTGTCTGCAGCAGCAACTAGCAACTAGCTTACGTGAGTGATAGCGAGAAGAGAAAGCCTCGGCGAGAAGTGATCACGAAGTGATCCTAGCTACAAGCTCAACAATCATAACCCCTCCGTGTTCAACTCCCGAATCCCTATTCGGAAATTGACAGTCACGGAACACACGCTGGTAGTGTATTAGAAACATTGTGTCAAGTTATCTACAATCGGATATTAACAAGCTCCCATCTGCCACATAAACGCGGGCACGGCTTTCGAAAGTTCAAACCCTGCAGGGGTGTTCCAACTTGACCCATTACAAGCCCACGATCCGCGGAGTCGCAACTCCAAAGTGGGAAGACCCGAGTATCCTCGGAATCCCGTGCTCAAGATATACCGAACTAAGGTAAGGCTAATCCAGCAAATCCTCCCGGCGTGCCGACACCCTGATAGTAGCCGCGCGTATCTCGTCTCAGGCCACGACCGGATGGGACAAGCTACGGGTTTTTACCAGACCTTGAGTTTCCTCGAGGTGGCCCCGCAGGTTGCCCGTTTCGGACCAACACTCATGTGGAGCACTGGCCCGGGGTTGTTGATTAAGAAAAAGGGTTTATAACTCCCTATGCAAGTTTAGTTTGTTATTAGGCAAATAGTACCAATGTTGGGACTTGCTGGAAAAGACTTAGCACTTAGCGGTTTATCGAGGGGGTCCCATACACCCCAACCGTGTTAGGAACGCATAATCAAGGAACATAACACCGGTTTATACGGTTCCTAACGGCATGAGTGGAACAAATCACCAAGCAAAAGGCTTATCCTTCCACCCTTGCCAATATATAGATGATTTCATTTAAGCATTTATATAGTGTGATATAACCCAACCAAACTTCAACATGAAGTAAGCATCTTCGATCTTCACCTGCAACTAGCAATGCTATAAGAAGGGCTGAGCGAAGCGTACTTAGCCAAGCAACGGTTTGCATAGGTAGGTTGGTTAAACATGGCAATGGTTTACAAGTAGGAGGCTGACAAGAAGATCATGGGCATCGAGGCAAAACTATAGATCGAGACTACTAGCAATAGGCAAAGATAGTAATGTTATCGGGGTTCGGTCATCTTGCCTGAAGAGAAGTCGTTCGGATCGTAAGAAGGGTCCTCGTGCTCAACCTCGTTGGAAACCTCGTGCTCGTACTCGAACTCAGACTCTGCTTCCGGCTCTAAACAAAACAATCACACCAAGCACAAATCAACAAGATGCAATGCGCACTCAGAAAAGATGGATGCATGATGGATGCACTAAGGATGCATACGGAGCACGTAAAATATCACTCAAGCAAAACACCTCAAAACATGATAACAATCTGATATTGTGAATCTACACGGAAAATCAATCAAGTTTCATGTAAGATTCGCTGAAATCGGAGTTACGGGCTAAAAGTTATGCCCGAAACAAGAAAAGAGCGAAAGCTGCAAATTACAGCAACATAGCAACTTCGGAGCTCAAAATAATTAAGCTACAGCACTCAAATGTCATGGCAAAGGACATGAACACAAACTAGACATATACTACAGCAACTAAGTCCAAAGGTGCACCCCCAAAGGAGCCACGGATCAATAGCAATGATCTTGGACATAATGAACTTGACAATAAAATTCTGGCAGCAGAATTTTATTGAAACTTTGGAGCAAAAGATAAACATGCTACAGCCACTTAAATAGACATGTGAGGACATGGATGGAAAGAAAACAATATATACTACAAGGAACAATCAAGATCCACTCCAAAACTATCATGCTTTGTCCTAGAACATCACACGAACATGGCATCGGAACGTTACAGATTTCAGACTTAGTGAAAATCCACTAATTCCTAAACAGCAATTTCATCATAGCATCTAAAAGAGCATGTTTAAGTCACCTCGAAACTAAACATGGCAAGAGGTAAGCACCTCATCAAAGTACACATGATGGTGATACCGAAACACACAAGCATGCTTCATGGAGATAAACACAACGATAGCAACGAGCTCAACAAGATGGCATTTCGTAACAAGTGAAACAACATCACACGAACATGGCACTTTGCAACGATGATAAACATGGCAAGAATAAATCTAACATGCTACCTAGCACATACAACATGTAGAGCATGGCAAGACGAGCACGTGGACATGTCATTTGCATCATTCGGACAAACGAGCTAAAAGATATCACATGGCAAAGATGGCATAAAAACATCACATAGCAGCAGTTTATATCATGATGCACTCTTGCAACAACAAAACAAGCACCTAGATGATCTCTAACATGCATGACAACAAGAGGTGAAACGTAGAGCACGATCCCACGAACGTCTGGACATGCTACATGCGCGAAACGGAGCACCACACTAAAAGTTATGCATGTTTGAAAACTGCATCAGCAACAAAAAATAACAGGGACTTAGGGAAAAACTGGAACAACCTTAGATCTGAACAGGAACGGGCTCGGGCCGGGGATCTGGCGGAGGCGAGGCGGCGGGGAAGTGGTCCACGGCTGGCGTGGGCCTTCGGGCTGTTGCGGTCGGGGCGAGGAGGATCGATCGGAGGGATGGCCCGGCCGCGGGAGGCCTCTGGCGAAGTGGTCCTGGGCTCCCGATCGAGGGGAGCGACCTGGGGAGGCTCCAGATCGGATCGTACCCCGATTCAGGAGCGTCGACCTGCTCGGGTCGACGAAGGAAAAAGAGGAGCTGGCGCTCGATGGCTCGATCTGCGGATCGGTGCGATTTTTGCGGGAGGAAGGAGCTGCCAAGTGGCTGTAGGGAGCTGGTCAGATCTGTGAAAAATTAGGGGAAGAAGGAGGAAGAAGATAGAGATGCCAAAATTAGACTAGGGTCTAATATATAGTAGATTTTAGGGTTAGGGGAGATTTAGGTGTGCTAGGAGCCCTCCGATCGCGATCCGACGGATCCGATCGCGGGGGTAGTTTAGCTGGGCCTAGGAGAGAGTAGTAGACTGCAGTAGGGGTGTTTCTGGGACACAAAGTGAAGGCACTTTGGGCCCACACGAATAACGGATGGGATAGTCAACGGAGTCCAAACGAGACGAGATTTGAGAGGCGGGTTGCACACAACAAAACAACAACACACACAACAACCTCGCGGCACACCGGTAACATTACACGCCCAAACAACAAAGTAGGCCTACGGGACATCACGGACACGTGAGGGAGCTCCGGAACGCGAAACGGACAACGGGAAGGAACGCGTGGAACTGGATGCAACCGACAACACAAATGCAATGTGATGCACATGTCTACATGATATGAATGAATGCCACACACGCACACAACACACGACGAAAACCCGAAAGACAAAGAACCCGAAATGGAATAGATGAAGCCGGAGATATATTATATGCCCAAAAGGGAAAGCATTACATCCGGGGCATTACATATAACCTGTGGACCGGTTTGGCGTAGTGTTGATACTCCAAAGGACAGATGGTAACTCCTCAACCCAACATCCCGGGGTTCTTTGCAAGGGAGTCATAAGCCGGGGCTTGATACCTCGCAAAATCTCCTGGTTTGCTCTTTCAGCTTGACCATTGGTTTGAGGGTGGGCCACAGAAGATACATCTAGGCGAATATGTTCTCGTTGACAAAATTCTTCCATCATAAATTGGTGCCGTTGTCTGTGATGATGCTGTGTGGAAAGCCAAACCGGAAAATTACCTTTTTGATGAATTTGACCGATGTGGCTGCATCACACTTGCTCACAGGTTCTGCTTCAATCCACTTTGTAAACTTATCCACCGCCACAAGTAGATGAGTTTTCTGATCTTGGGATCGCTTGAAAGGTCCAACCATATCAAGCCCCCAAGTCGCAAACGGCCAGGTTATTGGTATCATCCGGAGCTCCTGTGCCGGAATAAGAGCACGTCGTGAAAACTTCTAACAAGCATCACACTTCAGGACTAGATCCGCCGCATCAGCATGAGCTGTTAACCGATAGAAACCATGTCGAAAAGCTTTAGCCACCAATGATTTTGAACCTGCATGATGACCACAATCCCCTTCATGGATCTCGCGAAGAATCTCGCAACCTTCCTCAGCTGACACACACCGCCGAAACGCTCCAGAAACGCTGCGACGATGAAGTTCCCCGTTTGCAATTGTCATGGACTTAGAACGCCAGATTATCTGCCGTGCTTCTATTTCATCGTCCGGTAGCTCTCCTCGGCTCAGATATGCCAAATAAGGCAGCGTCCAATCCGGAATAACATGAAGTGATGCAACTAAATGTGCCTCCGGATCAGGAACAGCTAGGTCTTCCTCCGATGGTACTTGTACTGATGGACTGTGTAGCTCATCCAAAAAAGTATTTGGTGGCACCGGCTTACGTTGACAACCCAACCGGCTTAAAGCATCAGCCGCTTCGTTCCTTCGCCGGTCTATGTGGTCCACTTGATACCCTTTGAAATATCCAGCAACTGCTTCCACTTCTCGTCTGTAAGCCGCCATGAGGGGATCTCTCGAATCCCACTTGCCTGAAACTTGTTGTGCCACCAAATCTGAATCGCCGAAGCATTTAACCCGGCTTAAGTTCATCTCCTTTGCCATCTGCAAGCCATGAAGTAATGCTTCATACTCTGCTGCATTATTAGTACAAGGAAACAATAAACGGAGGACGTAACAAAACTTATCACCTCGCGGGGAAGTCAAAACAACTCCAGCCCCCGAGCCTTCTAACTGCCTTGAACCGTCAAAGTGAATCGTCCAGTATGTAAGATCCGGCTTTTCCTCAGGTGTTTGTAATTCTGTCCAATCATTGATGAAATCCACCAATGCCTGAGACTTTATAGCGGTGCGTGGCACATATTTCAACTCATGTGGGCTGAGCTCAATGGCCCACTTCGCCACTCTACCTGTTGCTTCTCTGTTCTGGATGATATCCCCCAATGGTGCTGAGCTAACCATAGTTATTGGATGACCCTGGAAATAGTGCTTCAATTTCCGGTTCGCCATGAACACACCATACACCAGCTTCTGCCAATGTGGGTACCTCTGCTTAGACTCAATGAGTAATTCACTCACGTAATAAACCGGACGCTGAGCCGGGTATTCCTTTCCTGCTTCTTTGCGTTCAACCACAATTGCCACACTAACTGCCTGTGCGTTGGCGGCAACATATAACAACAAAGGCTCATTATCAACAGGGGCAGCTAGGACTGGGGGCCTAGCCAGCTGTCGCTTCAAATCCTCAAACGCAGTATTTGCCTCATCACTCCATATAAACCGATCCGTCTTTCTCAGCATCTGATAAAGCGGAATCGCCTTCTCCCCCAAACGGCTAATAAACCGGCTCAAAGCTGTGATCCGGCCAGCGATACGATGAACATCATTAATGCAAACCGGCTTTGTTAAAGATGTGATTGCCTTGATTTTCTCCGGATTAGCTTCGATTCCTCTGTTTGACACCAAAAACCCAAGGAGCTTGCCTGCCGGAACACCAAAAGCACACTTTTCCAGATTAAGCATCATCTTATAGGCCCGAAGATTGTCGAAGGTCTCCTTGAGGTCCTCTATTAGTGTCTCTTCCTTTCTTGACTTCACCACAATATCATCCACATAGGCATGAACATTTCTTCCTATCTGCCCCTTAAGACAGTTCTGAACGCAACGCTGATAAGTTGCTTGGGCACTCTTGAGCCCAAAAGGCATAGATACATAGCAAAAAGCACCAAAAGGAGTTATGAAAGCTGTCTTCTCCTGGTCTTTAACTGCCATCTTGATCTGGTGATATCCTGAGTATGCATCCAAAAAACTTAGCCGCTCACATCCCGCTGTAGCATCGATAATCTGATCAATGCGAGGGAGAGCAAAAGGATCGGTTGGACAAGCTTTGTTGAGGTCTGTGTAGTCCACACACATTCTCCACTTTCCATTCTTCTTTAGCACCAGCACCGGATTAGCCAACCACTCTGGGTGAAAAACTTCCACTATGAACCCTGCAGCCAAAAGTCTGGCCACTTCCTCTCCTATAGCCTTGCGCCTCTCTTCGTTAAAGCGGCGCAGGTACTGTTTGACCGGTTTAAACTTCGGATCAATATTAAGACTGTGCTCAGCGAGTTCCCTCAGTATACCTGGCATGTCAGAAGGTTTCCATGCAAAGATATCCCGGTTCTCACGGATGAACTCGATGAGCGCGCTTTCCTATTTGGGATCAAGGTTAGCGCTGATCGTGAACTGTTTGGATGAATCGCCTGGCATGAAATCAACTTGCTTGGTCTCCTCCGCCGATTTAAACTTCAGTGCCGGATCATGCTCTGTAGTTGGCTTCTTCAACGGAGTCATGTCTGCCGGATCAACATTATCTTTATAAAACTTCAACTCTTCTGTGGCACATACTGCCTCCGCGTAGGCAGCATCTCCCTCTTCACATTCCACTGCTATCTTGCGACTTCCGTGAACCGTGATCGTGCCTTTGTGACCCGGCATTTTGAGCTGCAGATAAACATAACATGGCCTAGCCATAAACTTGGCATAAACCGTCCTCCCGAATAAAGCGTGATAGGGGCTCCGGATCTTGACAACTTCGAAGGTTATCATCTCTGACCTGGAATCATGCTCATCTCCAAAGGTAACTTCTAAGTCAATTTTCCCTACTGGATAAGCGGACTTACCTGGAAACACCCCATGGAACACCGTGTTCGATTGCCTTAGCTTCTTATCCGTCAGGCCCATACGACGGAAGGTCTCATAGTATAAGATATTGATGCTACTACTGCCGTCCATGAGAACCTTGGTGAATTTGTAGCCACCCACCTGTGGTGCTACCATCAAGGCCAAGTGGCTCGGATTATCCACCCGCATCGGGTGATCTTCCCTACTCCAGACGATGGGCTGCTCTGACTAGCGCAGGAATTGTGGCGTCGCCGGTTCAACCGCGTGGACGGCCCTCTTTAAAACCTTTTGATCTCGTTTACACAAACTCGTGGTGAACACATGGTATTGCCCACTGCTCAACTCCTTCGGATTACTCTGATATCCGGATTGCGGCTGTTGTTGCTGACGCTGCTGATTACCCTGGTTATTGTGATTACCTTGGCCCTGCTGTTGGCTGCCTTGGTTATTGTAGCCACCCTGACCATGCGGCGGATTACCCTGGTTATTATAACCACCTTGACCATATTGATTATTGGCCCGGCCATGATAACCATTGCCATTGCCCCGATATCCTGATCCGGAGCTGTTTCCCTGATGACCCGGACCATAGAACCCTGGGCCTGAACCACCATTCGGAGGCCTGTCATTAGAATTGAAGCGTCCCGCTATGGCTTCCATCAAGGGCCTGCATTCTCCTATAGTGTGTTTCGCTGGTCGTCCTCTTGTGCTATGTTTCGGACAAGGCTGATTTAACTCCTGGTCCCAACTAACATTTCCTCCGCCGGTTTGTGGGGGTGGTTTTCCCCTATTGCGCTGGAAACCCTCTTGAACTTGGGTATTGGCCACGAAATCAGAGCCACCCTCCGCCTTTCGCTTGCCCAAGAAGCTTGTTGTAGCCGGATTACCCTGCGCCGGTTTACCGGGTTTGTTAACTTTCCCTGCTTTGTCTCCCTCTGCTTCTGGGTACTTAGTGTTGTCCGAGTCCCCATACTTCACCAGAGCACTCATGAGAGTTCCCATATCGTTACAATCTCGTTTAAGCCGTCCCAGTTTTAGTTTTAGAGACTCAAACCGGCAATTGTTCTCTAAAGTCACTATTGTCGTACTGGGGTTGATACTATTTGAAGAATGCAAGATCTCTGATACTCGCCGCACCCATGCACTTGTAGATTCCTGATCTCCTTGCACACATGCTGCTAGATCCACTATTGACATCGGCTGCTTGCATGTATCCTTGAAATTTTTGATAAACTGGCGACGTAGCTCTCCCCATGACCCGATGGAATTTGGGGGTAAACCCTTTAGCCAGGTCCGGGCTGTACCTTCAAGCATCATAGTAAAGTACTTTGCACAAGCCGTTTCATCTACATCCAGCATCTCCATGGCCATCTCGTAACTCTCAACCCAAGCTTCAGGAGCCAAATCTGCGGTGTAATTAGGCACCTTACGTGGCCCTTTGAAATCCTTGGGCAGCTTCACGCTCCGTAAAGCGGGGATAAGACACTGTACCCCAAAGGAACTCGTTGTGACTCATGTCTCCGCCTTGGTTGTGTGAACCGGCGTCGTCTGACGGATTTCCTCTCGGGCTACCGACCTAAACCGGTTTACATCCTGAGCTTGTGCAGCTGCGCCTGCCGGATTATCCTGTCTGTGCCGATGCCGCCTGCGTTCACTACTAGACACTTCTGGTTCCTCCCAATGCCTAGTGTAACTCCGGCTGGGACGTGGTGTTGAATGTAACCTCTCCCTGCTATGAGAATATGCTTGTTGTTGTATCAACACCGTGTCGAGTAGATCCTTGACCCTGCGTGCTTCCAATGCCACCGGAGACGTCCCCTCAATAGGTAAAGCGGCCAAACGTGAAGCAGCTGCAACGATATTGTCCAAAGGATTCGAGTAATGACCCGGAGGGGTAGGAACGTGAGGTGTAGATGTGATCCGTCGATCCTGCTCTACAGTAGGCTGCTGAACCGGCTCGTCCCTTGCTGGGGGTGCCCTCCGGTTTAAAGCTAGATTATTGCTAGTTCCTGCCCCTGGCATCCTAAACAGATCCGTCGCTTCATAAACCGGCGGTAGATGGGATTGGTACTTCCGACTCCTTACTCCCCGTGTAGAGGCCTGCTCCATCCTTAGGTGAAAAGCCTGATCATTCAATTCCACTTGCCTTATCGCTATCATAGCCTTCTCTGCTTTCAGATCATCCCTTGCTTGATCAATCCGGCCCTTTAGCTGAAGGAGCTCTGCATCATGCTGCGCCTTGTTTGCTGGAGCTACCTCTGCCACAGCTTTGGCCGTGAACTCCTCGACTAAGGTGGATAGAACGTCAGTAGGTGAGAGGGCCAGGCCGCTCCCCCCTACACCAGCTTCTGCTGTCGCCCCGTTCACCGTGGGCTGCGGCGTAAATTGCGAACCGGACATAAAGACAGCCACCCGGTTTGGCAGGTCAAAGGGGTCCGGAATACTGTCTCCGTCGGACTCACCCTCAGACCGGCCGTCCCGCAACTGATACAAAGATTCAGTCTCACCGGATGAGGATCCGTCGTCGGAGTAGACAACTGTTTCACCGCCGGCTTCCGATCCGTCCTCGGTTTGGACCCCGTGAACTGCTCCAACGAAAACGTGCTTCATGGCGGGCTGAATCCGGGCCGATCTCGCACGCTGAGCCAGCTCGATGATGTTGGAGAAGATGTCCGGCTCAGGTCCCGGTTCGCCGATCTTGCCGATGAAGACACGGATACCACCGAAGGGAACCCGGTGCCCGTATTCGATTGAATCGGCCTCCGGTCCCCAATCTGCGTCGTCGATGTAGATCCGGCCGCGGCGACTCTTGGTCATCCGGCCGGCAACGTAGCCCTTGAGCCCTTCAAAGCTGCCCTTCAAGAACTCGAAAACATCGTGCGGAGGCCCCACGGTGGGCGCCAACTATCATGGAATTAACATGGCAGATGTCCGGTTTAATGGACTTAATAATGGAACTATCGCACAGGTTAGCTAGAAGGGGTTAAAAGCACACAAAGGACACAGAGGGTTTATACTAGTTCGGCCCCTTCGATGAAGGTAAAAGCCTTCGTCTAGTTTGGTCTGGTATTGCTTGGGCATCGATGAACAGGGAGCGAATCGCTTGCCTGTGTTTCGACGGGTTGTTTCTTCCTTGTCCCTGAACCGTCGCCGGGTCGTCCCTTTATATAGAGGCGCCGCCCGGTCCGGTTTACTGAGTACCGAGGCCGGCTCATACTCGTGTCCGCCTTGGTCTCTACTCTTTCTTCCTTATCTCTCAAGTTACATCATCGGACGGTTTACAAACCATAACTCTATACATGGGCCCTAAAACCTCATGGGCCGTAGCCTTTACTAAATATTACAATCATACAATCATATTATAATAAGCCGGTTTACACTAGCCGGTTCATACCTGCTAGTAATATCCCTGACAGAAAGCACCATGAATAAAATGTGAACCACCATCAGTCATTAAATATCTAGGGACTCCAAACCTCGGAAAAATCACTTCTGTAAGCATCTTAATAGAAGTGTTATGATCAACACTACTAGTTGGAATAGCTTCTAGCCACTTAGTAACATAATCAACAACAACTAAAATATGTGTATATCCGTTAGAGGAAGGAAAAGGTCCCACATAATCAAAGCCCCAAACATCAAACGGTTCAATAACAAGTGAATAATTCATAGGCATTTCCTGACGTCTACTAATATTACCAATTCTCTCACATTCATCACAAGACAAGACAAACTTACGGGCATCTTTGAAGAGAGTAGGCCAATAAAAACCGGATTGCAATACCTTATGTGCAATTCTATCTCCAGCATGGTGTCCTCCATAGGCCTCGGAGTGACACTTGCATAGCATATGTTCCTGTTCATGCTCAGGTACACAACGTCTGATAACATCATCTCCTCCTTCTTTATAAAGGTGTGGGTCATCCCAAAAGTAATGTCTTAAATCATAGAAAAACTTTTTCTTTTGCTCGTATGCGAAGCTACGTGGTATAAATTTAGCAACAATATAATTAGCATAATCAGCATACCATGGAGCAGTACGAGAAGTATTTTGACAGCTAATTGTTCATCAGGAAAGCTATCATCAATAGGTAGTGGGTCATCAAGAATATTTTCTAGCCTAGACAAGTTATCTGCAAAGGGGTTCTCAGTTCCCTTTCTATCAATTATATGCAAATCAAATTCTTGTAGCAAGAGAACCCATCTAATAAGTCTAGGTTTAGCATCTTTCTTTTCCATAAGATATTTAATAGCAGCATGATCGGTGTGAAAAATTACTTTGGAATCAACGATATAAGATCTGAACTTATCATAAGCAAAAACAACTGCTAAGAATTCTTTTTCAGTAGTAGCATAATTTCTCTGGGCACTGTCTAGAGTTTTAGTAGCATAATGAATAACATTCAATTTGTTATCAACTATTTGTCCTAGAACATCACCAACAACATAATCACTCACATCACACATAATTTCAAAGGGTAAATTCCAATCAGGTGGTTGAACAATAGGTGCAAAAATCAAAGCTTTCTTAAGTATTTCAAATGCTTCTACACAATAATCATCGAAAACAAAAGGAACATCTTTTTGCAAGAGATTAGTGAGAGGCCTAGAAAATTTAGAGAAATCTTTAATAAATCTCCTATAGAAACCGCATGACCAAGAAAACTTCTAATACCTTTGATATATTTAGGACACGGTATTTTTTCAATAGCATTGCTACCTCTTGAGCATGCGTTGTTTTTCCCTTGAAGAGGAAAGGGTGATGCAGCAAAGTAGCATAAGTATTTTCCTCAGTTTTTGAGAACCAAGGTATCAATCCAGCAGGAGACTACACGCAAATACCTCGTACCTACACAAACAAATAAGAACCTTGCAACCAACGCAATAAAGGGGTTGTCAATCCCTTCTCGGCCACTTGCAAAAGTGAGATCTGATAGAGATAATAAGATAAATATTTTTGGTATTTTTGTTGTATAGATTGAAAAGTAAAGATTGCAAAATACAAGAACAGTAAAGATAACTAGTTGATGGAAGATTTATATGATGGAAGATAGACCCAGGGGCCATAGGTTTCACTAGTGGCTTCTCTCAAGATAGCAGATTCTACACTGGGTGAACAAATTACTATCGAGCAATTGATAGAAAAGCGCATAGTTATGAGAATATCTAGGCATGATCATGTTTATAGGCATCACGTCCGTGACAAGTAGACCGAAACGATTCTGCATCTACTACTATTACTCCACACATCGACCGCTATCCAGCATGCATCTAGAGTATTAAGTTCATAAGAACAGAGTAACGCCTTAAGCAAGATGACATGATGTAGAGGGATAAACTCATGCAATATGATATCAACCCCATATTTTTATCCTCGATGGAAACAATACAATACGTGCCTTGCTACCCCTGCTGTCACTGGGAAAGGACACCACAAGATTGAACCCAAAGCGAAGCCCTTATCCCATTGCAAGAAAGATCAATCTAGTAGGCCAAACCAAACTGATAATTCGAAGAGACTTGCAAAGATATTAAATCATACATATAACAATTCAGAGAAGAACCAAATATTGTTCATAGATAATCTTGATCATAAACCCACAATTCATCGGATCTCGACAAACACACCGCAAAAAGTATTACATCGAATAGATCTCCAAGAAGATCAAGGAGAACTTTGTATTGATATCCAAAGAGAGAGAAGAAGCCATTTAGCTAATAACTATGGACCCGAAGGTCCGTGGTAAAGTACTCACAACTCATCAGAAAGGTTATGGTGTTGATGTCGAAGCCCTTCGAGATTGATTCCCCCTCCGACGAAGCTCCGGAAAAGGCCCTAAGATGGGATCTCACGGGAACAGGAGGTTGCGGCGGTGGAAATAGGGTTTCGTGGTGCTCTCGGATATTTTTAGGGTATATGAGTATATATAGGAGGAAGAAATACGTCAGTGGAGCTACGAGGGGCCCACGAGAGTGGGGGGCCGCCCTCCTACCTCGTGGCCGCCTCGTGGCCGCCTCGTGGCTTCCCAGACATGTACTCCAAGTCTTCTGAGTTGCGTTTGTTCCAATAATGATCCTCGTGAAGGTTTCATTCCGTTTGGACTCTGTTTGATATTCCTTTTCAGTGAAACACTAAAATAGGCAAAAAAACGGCAATTTGCACCAGGTCTTGGGTTAGTAGGCTAGTCCCAAAAATAATATAAAAGTGCATAATAAAGCCCATTAAACATCCAAAACAGATAATATAATAGCATGGAACAATCAAAAATTATAGATACGTTGGAGACGTATGAAGCATCCCCAAGCTTAATTCCTGCTCGTCCTCGAGTAGGTAAATGATAAAAACAGAATTTTTGATGTGGAATGCTACCCAACGTAATTCTCAATGTGATTTTCTTTATTGTGGCATGAATGTTTAGATCTGAAAGATTCAAGACAAAAGTTTAATATTGACATAAAAATAATAATACTTCAAGCGTACTAACAAAGCAATTATGTCTTCTCAAAATAACATGGTCAAAGAAAGTTCATCCCTACAAAATCATATAGTTTGGTTATGTTCCATCTTCGTCACACAAAATACTCAAATCATGCACAACCCCGGTCTCAGCCAAGCAATTGTTTCATACTTCAAAATTTTCAAACTTTTTCAACTTTCACGCAATACATGAGCGTGAGCCATGGACATAGCACTATAGGTGGAATATGGTGGTGGTTGTGGAGAAGACAAAAAGAGGAAGATGGTCTCACATCAACTAGGCGTATCAATGGGCTATGGAGATACCCATCAATAGATATCGATGTGAGTGAGTAGGGATTGCCATGCAACAGATGCTCTAGAGCTATAAATGTATGAAAGCTCAACAAAAGAAACTAAGTGGGTGTGCATCCAACTTGCTTGCTCACGAAGACCTAGGGCATTTGATGAAGCCCATCGTGGGAATATACAAGCCAAGTTCTATAATGAAAACTCCCACTAGTATATGAAAGTGACTAAACAAGAGACTCTCTATCATGAATATCATGGTGCTACTTTGAAGCACAAGTGTGGAAAAAAAGATAGTAGCATTGTCCCCTTCTTTTTTTTTGGGGGGGGGGCTTCCTTTTTTTTGGCCTTTCCCTTTTTTTATTTGGCCTTTCTTTTTTTCGGGATAATGCTCTAATAATGATGGTCATCACACTCTATTTAATTACAACTCGATACTAGAACAAAATATGACTCTATATGGATGCCTCCGGCGGTGTACTGGGATGTGCAATGAATCAAGAGTGACATGTATGAAAAATTATGCATGGTGTCCTTGCCACAAATACGTTGTCAACTACATGATCATGCATGGCAATATGACAATGATGAAGCGTGTCATAATAAACGGAATGGTGGAAAGTTGCATGGCAATATATCTTGGAATGGCTATGGAAATGCCATGATAGGTAGTTATGGCGGCTGTTTTGAGGAAGGTATATGGTGCGTGTATGGTACCGGCGAAAGTTGCGTGGTACAAGAGAGGCTAGCAATGGCGGAAGGGTGAGAGTGCGTATAATCCATAGACTCAACATTAGTCATAAAGAACTCACATAATTATTGCAAAAATCTACAAGTCATCAAAACAAAGTACTAAACGCATGCTCCTAGGGGAAGGGTTGGTAGGAGTTAACCATCGCGTGATCCCGACCTCCACACAAAGGATGACAATCAAAGAAATGCCTCATGCTTCAAATTTGTCACACAACGGTTACCATACGTGCATGCTACGGGACTTGCAAACCTCAACACAAGTATTTCTTGAATTCACAACTACTCTACTAGCATGACTCTAATATCACCATCCTCATATCTCAAAACAATCATCAAGTATCAAACTTCTCATAATATTCAATGCACTTTATATGAAAGTTTCTATTATACCCATCTTGGATGCCTATCATATTAGGACTAATTTTATAGCCAAAGCAAATTACCATGCAGTTATAGAGGACTCTCAAAATAATATAAGTGAAGCATGAGAGGTCAATACTTTCTATAAAATAAAACCACCACCGTGCTCTAAAAAGATATAAGTGAAGCACTAGAGAAAAATTATTTAGCTCAAAACATATAAGTGAAGCACATAAAGTATTCTAATAAATTTCGATTCATGTGTGTATCTCCCAAAAGGTGTGTACAGCAAGGATGATTGTGGTAAACTAAAAAGCAAAGACTCAAATCATACAAGACGCTCCAAGCAAAACACATATCATGTAGTGAATAAAAATATAATCTCAAGTAAAGTTACCGATAGACGATGACGAAAGAGGGGATGCCTTCCCGGGGCATCCCCAAGCTTAGGATTTTGGATGTACTTGAATTTTACCTTGGGATGCCTTGGGCATCACCAATCTTAGGCTCTTTCCACTCTTTGTTCCATAGTCCATCAAATCGTTACCCAAAAAATTGAAAACTGCACAACACAAAACTTAACAGAAAATCTCATGAGCTCCGTTAGTATAAGAAAACAAACCACCACTTTAAGGTACTGTATTGAACTCATTCTTTATTTATATTGGTGTTAAACCTACTGTATTCCAACTTCTCTATGGTTCATACCCCCCGATACTACTCATAGATTCATCAAAATAAGCAAACAACACACGGAAAACAGAATCTGTCAAAAACAGAACAATCTGTAGCAATATGTAACTTTAGAATACTTATGTAAATCTAAAAATTCTGAAACAAATTGGTGGACGTGAGGAATTTGTCTATTAATCATATGCAAAAAGAATCAACTTAAAAGCACTCTCCAGTAAAAAAATGGTAGCTAATCTCGTGAGCACAAAAGTTTCTGTTTTTTTACAGCAAGATCGCAAAGACTTCACCCAAGGCTTCCCAAAGGTTCTACTTGGCACAAACACTAATTAAAATACAAAACCACATCTAACCAGAAGCTAGATGAACTATTTATTACTAAATAGAAATAAAAGCAAATAAAATAAAATTGGATTGCCTCCCAACAAGTGTTATCGTTTAACGCCCCTAGCTAGGCATAAGGGGAGAATAGATCTAGGTATTGCCATCTTTGGTAGGCAATCCATAAGTGGCTCTCATAATAGATTCATCAGGTAATTTGATTTTCTTTCTAGGAAAGTGGTCCATGTCTTTCCTTAACAGAAATTGGAATCTAATGTTTCCTTCTTTCATGTCAATAATTGCACCAATCGTTCTAAGGAAAGGTCTACCAAGAATAATAGGACATGTAGGATTGCAATCTATATCAAGAACGATGAAATCTACGGGTACATAATTTCTATTTGAAACAATATGAACATCATTAATCCTTCCCATAGGTTTCTTAATCGTATAATCCTCAAGATGCAAATTTAAAGAACAATCATCAAGTTCATGGAAACCTAACACATCACACAAAGTCTTTGGAATTGTGGAAACACTAGCACCCAAATCACACAAAGAATAGCATTCATGATCTTTAATATTAATTTTAATAGTAGGATCCCACTCATCATAAAGTTTTGTAGGGATAGAAACTTCTAATTCTAGTTTTTCTTCATAAGATTGCATTAAAGCATCAACTATGTGTTTGGTAAAAGCTTTATTTTGACTATAAGCATGAGGATAATTTAACACGGATTGCAACAAGGAAATACAATCTATCAAAGAGCAATTATAATAATTAAATTCCTTGCAATCCAAAATAGTGGGTTCATTACTATGTAAAGTTTTTACCTCATCAATCCCACTTTTAACAGTTTTTGCATCAAGATCTAAAAACTCCATATCATTGGGGTGCCTTTTAACTAAAGTTGACTCATCTATAGTCCCATCTTTATCAAGATTCATATTGGAAAACAAAGATTTAATAGGAGACACATCAATCACTTTTAGATCTTCATCTTTATTATCATGAAAACTAGAAGAACACGCTTTCACAAAGTAATCTCTTTTAGCACGCATCCTAGCGGTTCTTTCTTTGCACTCATCAATGGAAATCCTCATGGATTTGAGAGACTCACTAATATCATGCTTAGGTGGAATAGATCTAAGATTCAAAGAATCAACATCAAGAGAAATTATATCCACGTTCCTAGCCAACTCATCAATCTTAAGCAATTTTTCTTCAAGCAAAGCATTGAAATTCTTTTGCGAATTCATAAATTCTTTAACACTAGTCTCAAAATCAGAGAGCATGTTATTAAAATTTCCATAAGAATTGTTGTAGGAATTACAATAATTATTAGAGGAATTATTAGGGAACGGTCTAGAATTAAAGTTTCCTCTATATGCGTTGTTACCAAAATTGTTCCTACCAACAAAATTCACATCCATAGATTCATTATTATTCTCAATCAACGTGGACAAAGGCATACCATTAGGATCAGAAGAAACACTCTTATTAGCAAATAATTTCATACGTTCATCCATCTTTCCACTCAAAACATTAATCTCTTCAATCGCATGGACTTTTTTACTAGTGGATCTTTCGGTGTGCCATTGAGAGTAATTAACCATAATATTATCCAGGAGTTTAGTAGCTTCTCCTAAAGTGATTTCCATGAAAGTGCATCCCGCGGCCGAATCTAAAAGATTTCTAGAAGCAAAATTCAATCCACCATAGAAGTTTTGTATAATCATCCATAAGTTCAAACCATGTGTAGGGCAATTACATATCATTAATTTCATCCTCTCCCAAGCTTATGCGACATGCTCATGATCAAGTTGTTTAAAAGTCATAATATCGTTTCTAAGAGAGATAATCTTAGCGGGAGGAAAATACTTAGAGATAAAGGCATCTTTGCACTTATTCCATGAATCAATACTATTTTTAGGCAAAGAAAAGAACCAAGTTTAGCACGATCTCTAAGCGAAAACGGAAATAGTTTTAATTTAACAATATCGTTATCCACATCCCTCTTCTTTTGCATATAGCACAAATCAACAAAGTAGTTTAGATGGGTAGCGGCATCTTCACAAGGAAGGCCAAAAAATTGATCTTTCATGACAAAATTCAACAGAGCAGCATTGATTTCGCAAGATTCAGCATTGGTAATAGGAGCAATCGGCGTGCTAATAAAATCATTATTGTTGGTATTGGAAAAGTCACACAATTTAGTATTGTCTTGGGCCATAGTGACGAACAAGCAATCCAACACACAAGCAAACAAGAAGCAAGCGGAAAGAGGCGAACGGAAAATGGGCGAATAAAATGGCAAAGGTGAAGTGGGAGAAAGGAAAACAAGAGGAAAATGGCAAATAATGTAATGCGAGGGATAAGAGTTTAGGATGAGTACTTGGTATGTAACTTGTGCGTAGATCTCCCCGGCAACGGCGCCAGAAATTCTTCTTGCTACCTCTTGAGCATGTGTTGTTTTTTTCCTAGATGGGGAAAGGGTGATGCAGCAAAGTAGCGTACGTATTTCCCTCAGTTTTTGAGGACCAAGGTATCAATCTAGTAGGAGACTACACGCAAATCCCTCGTACCTGCACAAACAAATAAGAACCTTGGAACCAACGCGATAAAGGTATTGTCAATTCCTTCTCGACCACTTGCAAAAGTGAGATCTGATATAGATAATAAGATAAACATTTTTCGTATTTTTGTTGTATAGATTGAAAAGTAAAGATTGCAAAATAAAAGAACAGTGAAGATAACTAGTTGATGGAAGATTTATATGATGGAAGATAGGCCTGGGGGCCATAGGTTTCACTAGTGGCTTCTCTCAAGATAGCAGATTCTATGGTGGGTGAACAAATTACTGTCGAGCAATTGATAGAAAAGCGCATAATTATGAGAATATCTAGGCATGATCATGTATATAGGCATCACGTCCGTGACAAGTAGACCGAAACGATTCCGCATCTACTACTATTACTCCACACATGGACCGCTATCCAGCATGCATCTAGAGTATAAAGTTCATAAGAACAGAGTAACACCTTAAGCCAGATGACATGATGTAGAGGGATAAACTCATGCAATATGATATAAACCCCATATTTTTATCCTCGATGGCAACAATACAATACATGCCTTGCTGCCCCTGATGTCACTGGGAAAGGACACCGCAAGATTGAACCCAAAGCTAAGTACTTCTCCCATTGCAAGAAAGATCAATCTTGTAGGCCAAACCAAACTAATAATTCGAAGAGACTTGCAAAGTTATTAAATCATACATATAAGAATTCAGAGAAGAACCAAATATTGTTCTTAGATAATCTTGATCATAAACCCACAATTCATCGGATCTCGACAAACACACCGCAAAAAGTATTACATCGAATAGATCTCCAAGAAGATCGAGGAGACCTTTGTATTGAGATCCAAAGAGAGAGAAGAAGCCATCTAGCTAATAACTATGGACCCGAAGGTCTATGGTAAACTACTCATAACTCATCGGAGAGGCTATGGTGTTGATGTAGAAGCCCTCCGTGATCAATTCCCCCTCCGGCAGTGTCGGTGTACAAAAGTAGGGGCGCAATTTTTTACTGCTTACTTGTGCACGGGCAGTCAGAGCCGCGCCTACGACCACGCATAACAAAGCAGAGGAGGGAAGCCAGAGGCACAAAGTTACCGGAGCAACGCCAAGAAGATGGCACAAGAAGACCAAGCAAGAAGAATGGCTCTCCCTCGACAAGGACTCTTGCCGGGGCGATCCAGCTAAACGCCTCTGTCGCAACCACCCTTGAGCCTAGGAGCTCCAACGCCATGAACAACATTGGAGCCAAGGCTCGGGAAGCACCCACATGATGGCATGCAGATCTTTGTGAAGACAAAGGTCTATGGCTCACGAGACAAGAACCATACGACAAGGCAATCACTAGGCTCCTTGTCGAGGATGCCCCCGAGGCCCCGACAAGGCTCCTCGCCAAGGACACCCCAAAGCCCCGGCAAGCGTCTTGTCGAGGACACTCACGGAGGCCCCGGCAAGACCCTTGCCGGGAGCGTACGCAGGGACGCGGCAAGCCCTTGTCGCCCCATCGTCACCCTAGCTCAGCGACCGGCCAACTAGCCCAGGGAGGTACCCACGTGGTGGTACATGGTTCCTGGTCCAGCTAGCACTACTAGAAAAACGGCTATAGATGGGATTGACACTAATGGCGCACCAGACAAGCAGTGCGCCATTAGTATATACTAGTGGCGCACCACCTTCTGATACGCCATTAAAGTTGAAACTACTAATGGCGCACCTGGCCCGGTGTGCGCCATTAGTATCAAAAAAAAAATTCCGTTTTCCAAACATACTAATGGCGCATCCAGACACAGTGCGTCATTACTAGTTGTAACTAGTAATAGCGCACATGTCGAAGAGTGCGCCACTACTGTTGTTTTTTTATTATTATTTTTTATTCTTTTTTTTTTGCAAAACTACTAATGGCGCATTGTTCCACAGTGCCATTACTAGTTTAAACTAGTAATGGCGCATTGTTCCACAGTGCGCCATTACTAGTTTAAACTAGTAATGGCGCATTGTGGAACAGTGCGCCATTAGTATGTTTTTTTTTGCAAAACTACTAATGGGCACCACCAGAAGGTGCGCCATTAGTAACCTGGATTACTGATGGCGCATTTTGAGGTGGTGTGCCATTAGTAAGTGGGCACCAACAGGATATTTTGGACAGCCACTCCTACCCACACTCACTTTCTCCCCACTTCATTCTCTCCACCTCCTCCTTGTCTCGGGTGCCTTCTCTTTTTCACCTCATTTCCACCATAGATTCATTCAAATTAAGTGGTTAAATTACCTTGTTTTGATAGGTAAGTAAGGGGGGAAGCTATATTTATGTTGTTCTCCCTAGAACAATGTGCACATGCACTTTTTATGGCCTAGCTAGATCTATGTATGTTCGTGGTGTTGCATATGTTTGTGGTGTTGCATATGTGTTTGTGTTTGGAGGTGTACCGGTATTTGAAATGCGATAGTTGCCAATATTTTGCCGGAATGTTGATTCATTTCCGTTTCGGCGAGAATTTTGGCATTAAGCATTCTTTTTGGTCCTACTTTTAGGGAAAGTCATGCCAATTTTTTTCTTGGTTCTAAAATATCGTTTTGCTCTACCCCGCAGGCGACCATGGTCCGCACGATGACCAAAGGCATCGTGAATAGGTTTTTGAGCTCCGCGAAGGCCGAGATGCTTCAAAAGAATGAGACGGAGATAAGATGTCCATGTCGAAGATGCAAGCTGAAGAGCCTTATTGCGGACCCGGATTCCGGGCAGGTGCGGGGCCACCTGCTCTTGCGTGGTTTCATGGATGGCTATCGGTGGCAAGGTGATACGTCCAAAACGTGTCTATAATTTCTGCTTGCTCCATGCTTCTTTTCTGTGATATTGCTAGGATATTGATGCACTTCCATACACTTTTGATCATATTTAGACTAACCTATTAACTCAGTGCACCACAGTGCCAGTTCCTGTTTTCTGCTGTTTTTCTATTTCAGGTTTCCCCCATATTAAAAGTGCCCCAAAAATTCCGGGAAAAATACAGGAAAAATCAGCGTACAAGAAGCTTCGCAAAGAACCAAAGCGGGGCCAGAGGGGAGCCAGGGGAGGCCCAGGCGGCCACCTGGTGTGGCCCCACCCCTAGCCGTGCCAGGGGGGCGCCTGGGGCCCCTGCTCCGCCTCTAGCTGCCCCCCTTCGCATATATATTCCTCTCGTCCCGACACCCTCGAGGACAGAACCCTTTTTTGCGATCTCGCCTCTGTTCTGCCGCTGCAGCGCTTCCAAGATCGGGAGCATCAGGAGAACTCTTCCCGGCACCCTGCCGGAGGGGAGAACCACCACCGGGAGCTTCTCCACCACCATGGACGCTTCCCGGATGAGTCTTGAGTAGTCCACCTTGGACCATGGGTCCATGATCAGTAGCTATGTGATGTTCTCCTCCCCTCTTTGCTCTTCATGGTTTAGACCTCGTGAGCTGCCCTACATGATCGAGGCACATATGTAATCTTTTTGCTGTTGCTTTGCTGAGTTTGATGGGATCTGATGGATTACGAGACTATGTTCAGATTGTGTTTGAGTAATATATTTGATTCACCTCTTTTATATCTTTGTTCTTGAGTAATTCTTGCATGTTCTCCGTTGTTGTTTATTGCTTAGGCCAAGTAGTAGGTAGTAACTCCAAGAGGGAGCGTTATGCTTGATTGTGGGTTCATGCCCCCTGATGACTAGCTTGAGTGACAGAAACATGAGTCTAGGGGATGTGTTGTTGCCACAAGGGAGAAAACAACGGTGCTTGTACTTGCGGTGCAAGGATTGTTTACTTTACGCAAAGTTCTTTTAATGCAGTTGTCTGTTGCTTTGAGTTTACACTTTGGGTGGGATTCGCAACTTAATACCAGCGAGATGTTCTGGATAGATATCTCAAGGTGGATGATTAGTAGTAGATGCAGATGGATTTCGGTCTACTTGCCTTGGCGTACCGACCATGCTTTTGAGCCTCTACCTTTCTTTGCAGCATAGTTAGCATTGGTTTGCGCACATAATCCTATCAATTGCCCAGCTGTAATTTGTTTACCTCGCTTTGCTATTTTATCGTCTTTTGGGAGAGAGACATCACTAGTGAACATCATGGGACCCCGGTCCATATTACCACCGCTGATCACACCTTCTATTTACTTCCTGTTTTTATTTCCTAGTTGCAGTCATAGCTATCATTATTATCTCTTGTGTTTGATCCTTTGTAAACAACAAGGACGGACGGATTGACAACCTCTCTGTACTCGTTGGGAGCAAAGTTATCTGTATCTGTGTGCAGGTCCCATCAACCGCTAAGTTTCTGGCGCCGTTGACACCTACTTGTCGACCCTCGGAGTCTCACGGGATTCGATCCGTGGTACCTTTGCCAAGGGAAATTTGCCGCTACGCTACATCTCAACCTTCCACTTGGGGTAACCAACGAGGGGCGAGAAGCCATCAAGCAAGTTTCTGGCGCCGTTGCCGGGGACTCCACTCTTCAAGATAGGGGAGTTGCACGCTATCTTTTATCTTTGCTTTTTAGTCTTGTTAGTCTACCTTTCAGTTTTTGCTCTAGTGTCCCTTATCAAAAATCACAAAAAAAATATTTGCTTTTCTGTTAGTAGTCCTTTCTGTTTAGTCAAGCATGTTAGGACTTGGTGCTTTGAGGGAATCAAAAGTTCTAGATTTCCATCAAAGGGATGGAGAAAATATGAAGAAGGCATGGGACAGAATTTCTGATGCACATAGGAGAATTATGCCTTGGATACCTATAAAAATTGTGCTTAGAAATTTTTACCATGGTCTTTTTAAATGGTGTAAACACTCTCTTGATATTATAGCTGAAGGAGATTTCCTAGAGTGTGATGAAGCTAGAGCTCTTGAAATTATACATGGTCTATCTAGTTACTTTGTTTATGATCATAGTTTTGATACTGTCATAGATAGACTTGCTACTATTGAGAAGAGAATGGATGCTCTAGACTTGATGAAGGTAGAGAAACCCAAACCCAAAAAGAGAGATATTTTGGAAATAGACAATGATTGGGAGCCTTTTGTTAGGATTAGCATCTCTAATCAAGACTTCCTTGCTTATTGTGATATTGGATCTATGGTTTCTACTATGCCAAAAAATGTTCATGATTCTTTAAAATTTAACATGGACAAATTATCATCCTATCATGAACATGCTAATGGAGATATTTCTGAGATCCAGGGAAGAATAAAAGACGTACCAGTTACATTCCTTAAAGGGATTGCAATGGTTGATTTCTTCATCATGAAGCCAAACCAAGGAAATATAGTGCTTGGAAGGGACTTCCTCCGAGCCGTAAAAGGCTTCATCGATATATGTAAGGGACAAATCCGCCTACGCGGGAAGGCAAAAGGTATGTACCCCTTTCCTACAAGGAACAAGGATGAACTTGTTGAGGAACCATTTGAAGCAATTTATAACTCCGATTATTATGATGACTTTTGATTCCTCCTTTTTGCATCATGCCTAGCTTAAAGGCATAAAAGAAAGCGCTTTTGGAAGGCAGCCCACAACGAATTAGGTTTTGTTTTGCTTTTGTTGTGTCTTGATGTTTGTTACTACAATAGCATCATCATTGTATCTTTTCTTTTCAGCTTTGTGCCAAGTTTAGCCTCCGATTGCAAGAAAGTTCAAAAGTTGTGACGTGTTGTCCACAAAACAGATTCTGTCCTTGGACAGAAAAAATCGAATAAAATCACCAGATCATCTTTTTGATCTGAATTTTTTTGAAAGCATGCTCTATACAATTGGCTTTCGAGATTCTGTTCTGAGTTTTTTGATTTGAGTTGCAGAAGTGCCCCGAAAAATTTATTTACTACCTGCTGGTCTGTTTTTCACAGATTCTGTCCTGTTTTGCCTTTTCTTCGTTTTGCAAACCTTGAGCTTGCTTTTTCTTTGCAAAAACCTTTTGGCAATCTTGAGAAACAGTAGCTCTTCAAGATTATCCTTATTTCCAGTAGGTAAAAATTATTTTATTGTGGGTACTAACCTCGCTAATCAGATTATGATGAGTTATGTATGAAGGGAGTTTTCAAGTGTGCGAGGGAAGATGATAAAAGAAGATTCAGGAGGGTCAAACGCTCAAGCTTGGGGATGCCCCCGCGCACCCCCAAGAAATATTCAAGAAGACTCAAGCGTCTAAGCTTGGGGATGCCCCCATGCATCCCCTTCTCCATCAACAATTATCAGTTCGTCTTTCGTTCCACTATATATCACTTCATGCGTTATGTGCTATGCTTGGAGCGTCTTGCTCTTAGTTTCCTTTATAGTTTTCTTTAGCTTTGCTTGCTGTTCATAACAAGTTAGAACCCAGCTTTCTTTGTGTGGGAGAGAAACACGCTCCACTTCAACCTAGAACACAACATAGGATTTTCATGCTTATCTTTGCTGTGTGTGTTCTTTGTCTTTCCATAGCTGCTGTCATGTTTAGCTCTTAGTTTTCATGCTTTTCTTTTTAAAGAGCTTTTGTTTAGTTGGTTGCTGAACTCTCTTGAGTTTTCATGTTTATCTTGTTAAGAGAGTTTTCCTGTTGCACTGAGTTGTGTGTCTTAACTTAAAGTAGGTAATTAAGGTTGCTATTTAATTTTAGTAGTAACTTGCAATAGTTTTGAGGTATTGCCATGAGTAATGTCTGAACTTTTGGCGTAAAGAGCTTTAGCCTATTAGTGATAGATGTCGTATTTTGGGCAATCCGTGTTTATTTTTGAAAACCTACAAAATAGTTGAGAACTTTAGCTACTAGATGGATCACTAATCTTTGGAGGGATCGAATATTAGAGTACACTCACGTACCATGAGTCGAGGATGCGCAAGGATAACCAAACCCCCATACACTCCTCCTCGGGGTACTTGTCTCTTTGTGAACCTCCTAATTAGATTGAGAGTTACCGATAATAAATGCATGAGTTCTTCGGACTAATGTGAGTATTCGAAAGTTGACACTTCCACCTAGCCATATTTTTCTAGCCTCTTCGGTACCGTGCATTGCCCTTTCTCACCTCGAGAGTTGGCGCATACTTTGCCGGTGCATCCAAATCCTTGGCACGATACGCTCTATCATCATAAGCCTCATTATATCCTTCCTCAAAACAGCCACCATACCTACCTATCAAGGCATTTCCATAGCCTTTCCGAGATACATTGCCATGCAACATCCATCTTCTCATGACTTGATCTTCATGTCATACATGCTTTTTGCTTGATCGATGAGCCGCATGCTAGTTGGGCCTTGCCCTAATCATTGCTACATGACGCACTAGTATCATTGCATATCCTGCTACACTGGCAGAGGCATACATTTGCATACATCATGATAGTTTCATTTTCTTTATGTTGAGTACTTTTGTAAAGTGTGAAAGATCTTCTATACTTCTTGTAATATATAGAGTGTTGCCCCTAAAGTGAGGAAAAGATCCCAAAGAGGACAAAATCAAAAGATCCCAAAGAGGACAAAATCAAAAGATCCCAAAGAGGACAAATGAGAGTTAAATAGAAAGAGCCATTGAGGCCACACAAAAAACAAAAAAATAGAAAAAGGAGAAAACGAAATAAAAAGAGAGAAGGGGGCACACTACTATTCCTTTTGAGAGATCCACACTCGTACTCCATCTTATACCTTGTACTCCATAGAGATTATCATTCATGCATATAACTATGTGGGGACCTTCACACTATAGAACTTGGCTTGTATATTCCAATGATGAGCCTCCTCAAAAGAGCTCAAGGTCTTCTTGAGCAAGCAAGTTGGATGCACCCCCACTAGTTCCATTGGAGAGCTTACCTTAGCTCATATGTGCATCCGTTGCATGGCAATCCCTACTCCTCACATCATATCTATCATTTGGCTTTCTCTCGCCTATGATTGTCCTCATTGATGTGAGCCTTTCACACCTTTTTTGTCTTCCCCCTTCATCATTTTTCTCTCTTTGCCATCCTAAGTGTCAACTTTCTTGCTTACGCTCATCCATTGCATGAGTGCTCAAAATATCGAAAGGGAGTGGATCATTTTGACTTGTACCTGGCTGGTGGTCTAGGGATGAGTCAAGATAAGATTCCAAAGAAGACCAAGTGTGAAACTTTAGTAGATTAAGTTCTCAACAATAGAAAAACTATGTTTTACTCTCTCGTATATCCCTATCCCCTTTCTTGCACGCAAACACCATTTGGAGACATTCGAGTCACGGACAGCGAGAGCTCTTGCACCTTTATGTTCTTATGTTGCTTGTTACAATGCTAATATAGACTCTTGCTTGTTATGACTTGAATTGAATTACATGCCTTGATTGCTTTACTTAAAAGTTCTTATATGGTTGATAGCATGTCACCACAGAAATTATGCTTGTTTATCATTTACCTACTCGAGGACGAGCAGGAATTAAGCTTGGGGATGTTGATACGTCCAAAACGTATTTATAATTTCTGCTTGCTCCATGCTTCTTTTGTGTGATATTGCTAGGATATTGATGCACTTCCATACACTTTTGATCATATTTGGACTAACCTATTAACTCAGTGCACCACAGTGCCAGTTCCTGTTTTTTGCTGTTTTTCTATTTCAGGTTTCCCCCATATTAAAAGTGCCCCAAAAATTCTAGGAAAAATCAGCGTACAGGAAGGTTCGTGAAGAACCAAAGCGGGGCCAAAGGGGAGCCAGGGGAGGCCCAGGCGGCCACCTGGCGCGGCCCCACCCATGGCCGCGCCAGGGGGGCACCTGGGGCCCCTGCTCCGCCTTTGGCTGCCCCCCTTCGTATATATATTCCTCTCGTCCCGAAACCCTCGAGGACAGAACCCTTTTTCGCGATCTCGCCTCTGTTCCGCCGCCGCAGCGCTTCCAAGATCGGGAGCATCAGGAGAACTCTTCCCGGCACCCTGCCGAAGGGGAGAACCACCACCGGGAGCTTCTCCACCACCATGGACGCTTCCTGGATGAGTCGTGAGTAGTCCACCTTGGACCATGGGTCCACGATCAGTAGCTATGTGATGTTCTCCTCCCCTCTTTGCTCTTCATGGTTTAGACCTCGTGAGCTGCCCTACATGATCGAGGCACATATGTAATCTTTCTGTTGTTGCTTTGCTGAGTTTGCTGGGATCTGATGGATTATGAGACTATGTTCAGATTATGTTTGAGTAATATATTTGATTCACCTCTTTTATATCTTTGTTCTTGAGTAATTCTTGCATGTTCTTCGTTGTTGTTTATTGCTTTGGCCAAGTAGTAGGTAGTAACTCCAAGAGGGAGCGTTATGCTTGATTGTGGGTTCATGCCCCTGATGACTAGCTTGAGTGACAGAAACATGAGTCTAGGGGATGTGCTGTTGCCACAAGGGAGAAAACAACGGTGCTTGTACTTGTGGGTGCAAGGATTGTTTACTTTACGCAAAGTTCTTTTAATGCAGTTGTCTGTTGCTTTGAGTTTACACTTTGGGTGGGATTCGAAACTTAATACCAGCGAGATGTTCTGGATAGATATCTCAAGGTGGATGATTAGTAGTAGATGCAGATGGATTTTGGTCTACTTGCCTTGGCGTACCGCCCATGCTTTTGAGCCTCTACCTTTCTTTGCAGCATAGTTAGCATTGGTTTGCGCACATAATCCTGTCAATTGCCCAGCTATAATTTGTTTACCTCGCTTTGCTATTTTATCGTCTTTTGGGAGAGAGACATCACTAGTGAACATCATGGGACCCCGGTCCATATTACCACCGCTGATCACACCTTCTATTTACTTCCTGTTTTTATTTCCTAGTTGCAGTCATAGCTATCATTATTATCTCTTGTGTTTGATCCTTTGTAAACAACAAGGCCGGAGGGATTGACAACCTCTCTGTACTCGTTGGGAGCAAAGTTATCTATATCTGTGTGCAGGTCCCGTCAACCGCTAACTTTCTGGCGCCGTTGACACCTACTTGTCGACCCTCGGAGTCTCACGGGATTTGATCCTTGGTACCTTTGCCAAGGGAAATTTGCCGCTACGCTACATCTCAACCTTCCACTTGGGGTAACCAACGAGGGGCGAGAAGGCATCACAAGGTGATGAAGATGACTACGATGTCGTCCATGGGGGCCGGGCAAGAAATGAGGAAGGGCAGCAAGACAACCACCGCGGCTCGGGCGGGCGAGAAGACGAAGAATTCCCAGGAGACGATCACGACGGTGATGTTGTACACAGTCATCATGTATGAGATGCAGGACATGATGATGAGGAAGATGCCGGAGCAGACGATGGGCATGATCATGAAGATGATGATGCCGGCGGAGCAGACGACGCTGGACCATCGATGGGCTGGGTGCAGGACCCTCATATTCAAGAGCTGCTTCTCAAGCAGACGGATAACGCAAGAGCTGCCGCCCGAGAGAAAGCCAAGATGGATCAACTTGAGTTAGACGTGGTTACTCCATTGTATGAAGGATGCAGGCCCAAGGATACCTGCCTAAAAGTAACGCTCATGGCTCTGGAGATGAAGGTAAAACACAAAATAACCGACGCATGCTTCGACGAGAACATGTCATTCTGGCACGAACGTCTTCCCAAGGGGAACAAGTGCCCGACCAGTTTCGAGGAGGCGAAGAAAATCGTGTGTCGTCTGGATTTACCGCACGTGAAATACCATGTGTGCATGAATAATTTCATCATTTATCGGGACGAGCACGCGGAGTCTACCATATGTCCGGTGTGCGGCGTCACTCGATACATGAAGAGGAAGAAAGCTCCTCGAAAAGTGGTGTGGTACTTTCCGATCACTCCTCGTCTGCAGCGGTATTTCGCGGACCCTAAGGTAGCAAAGCTCATGCGTTGGCACGCGGATAGGGAGGAGAAGAAGCGAGAAGATGACGCAAATGATCCGGAGATAGATAAAAAAGACAAGATGCTGAGTCACCCTAAGGATGCGAGCCAGTGGCAAGCGTTGAACTTTGAAGACCTAGAATTTGGGAACGATCCAAGGAACATCGTGCTGGGCGCGAGCACCGATGGAGTCAATCCGTTTGGCAGCCAGAGAAGCACACATAGCACCTGGCATGTGTTTGTGTGGATGTACAACCTTCCCCCCTGGTTGTGCATGAAGAGGAAGTACATTCACATGAGTATGCTAATTGAAGGACCGAAACAACCAGGGAACGACATCAATCTGTATCTGGGGCTGCTGAAAGAGGAGCTTGACACGCTGTGGAAAACGCCAGCCAATACGTGGGACGCCGCAGAGAAAGAATATTTCCCTATGAGAGCCGCGCTGCTCACGACGGTGCACGACTATCTCGGTTACGGATATGTCGCGGGGCAGGTGGTCCACGGATTTTCTGGATGCGTCAGGTGCATGGATGACACAACGTATCGCCAGCTAGATAGAGATCTCGGGTCTTCGAAAACCATGTTCATGGGACATCGAAGGTGGCTTCGCGACGATGACCTGTGGAGAAAACGCAAGGATCTGTTCGATGGTGAAACCAAACCCCGAGGACACCCGCGTACGAGGAGCGGCGAGGAAATAGACGAGCTGTTGAAAAATTGGAAAGATTGCCCACTGCCTGGAAAGAAGCAAAAGGCGCCAGAGCCGGGAAAGAAGCGAAAGGCGCCAGAGCCACTGCTGAAGGTATGGAAAACGAGGTCTGTTTTCTGGGACTTGCCGTACTGGAAGATCCACCGTGTGCCTCACAGCCTTGATGGCATGCATATCACGAATAACGTGTGCGAGAGTCTGCTTGGTACCCTGCTCAACATGCCAGAGAGGACCAAAGATGGGCCGAAAGCAAGGGCAGACTTGAAATCAATGGGTATCAGGCAGGAGCTTCACGCTATATATGATGATGATGATGAGGCGAAGCAGGACACGGAAAGTCGTCGCAAAGGAAAAAAGGCCAAGAAGACCGGAAATTACTACCCGCCCGCGTGCTTCACTCTAAGTCAGGAGGAGATCGAGCAGTTTTTCACCTGCCTCGTAGGAGTAAAACTTCCTTACGGTTACGCAGAGAAGATAAGCAGATACCTAGACCCAGCGAAGCTGAAGTTCAGCGGGATGAAGTCTCACGACTGTCACGTGCTGATGACGCAGATACTTCCAGTTGCAATCCGTGGAATCATGGACGCGCACGTCCGTGAAACCCTATTTGGCCTATGCAAATTTTTCGACGTCATCTCTCGGAAGTTGGTTGGTGTGAGGCTACTCAGAAGGCTACAGGAAGAGATTGTGGTGATACTATGCGAGCTTGAGATGTACTTCCCGCCCGCATTCTTTGAAGTTATGGTGCATTTGCTGGTCCATATCGTGGACGTTATCATCCAACTCGGGCCGATGTTCCTGCACAGCATGATGCCGTTCGAAAGGATGAATGGTGTCATCAAAGGATATGTTCGCAACATGTCACGTCCAGAGAGAAGCATAGCCAGGGGCTTTCTGACCGAAGAGTGTATCTCCTACTGCACGAATTATCTAGGCGTCGAGAACCGTGTTGGTCTGCCCGTTAACAGGCACCTCGGCAGGCTCGCTGGATGGGGTCACCGTGAGGGTCGCCGCGAAATGCATGTCGACTTCGAGGATCGACTCGCCGACTTTGAGAGAGCAAACCTAGTCGTGCTACAACACATAGACGTGGTCGATCCTTGGGTGGTAGAGCACAAAACCTTTATTGAGAAGACGTACAATGACCGAGGCCAACAGAGGACGGACGGAGATATAATCAAAGAGCACAACTCGTGTTTCACGTGTTGGTTCAAGCAGAAGCTTCTGTCATACCCTTTACATGAGGATTCTTCCGCGGAAGAACAACTCATATTCGCCTTGTCACAGGGCGCTGAGCACAACCTGATGACCTATGAGGCGTACGATATCAATGACTACACATTCTACACCGAGGCCAAGGACATGAAGAGCGATGGTTATCAGAACTCCGGGGGAACGATGGAATCCTACACCGGTAATGACAAGGACAGATACTACAGAAGGATCGAGGAGATCTGGGAGCTGAGCTACGCTGGAGAGAAGGTCCCGATGTTCCGTGTCAGATGGGCCAAGAGCGTCCTAAAAGAAGACCGGTATTTCACCACCATGGTTATACCCGAAGCCAAATCCAAGACCGCGGGCGCAAACGTCACCGCGAAAAATGAGCCATGGGTACTCGCTTCCCAAGTTGACCAATGCTTCTTCATTACCGACCCGTCAAAGCCCAGTCGTGTTGTCGTGAGGAGAGGCAAAAGGAAGATCATCGGAATGGATGGAGTAGCCAATGAGCAAGACTTCGACAAGTACGGCGACCCGAGGATCGAAGATGACGACGATGATGAAGTAGCAGCATACACCCCAAGAAGAAGCAGGACCACCCTACCTAAAGGACGTCTGTTCCACAGAAGAACTCCATTTGCGAAAAAGAAGGGCAAGAAGATTGTGAACAGATAGCTAGCTAAGATCGATTGTATTTAAATCGTAGCCTTCATTTCTCGATTGTATTTCATGGGCACTTTTTGAACTATCATGAATATTTTTAAATTTCATGGGCACTTTTTGAATTCATGAGAACACTCGATCTCGATCCCCCTCCATCTCGATCGTTATCCCCCCTCGCCAGATTC
>LR738714.1:486110381-486216726 GCA_902687465.1 Secale cereale
CACAAATGAATGCAACTAAAAAAATTTGATTATATTTTCAAAAAACAAATTTGATTATATTTTCAAATAACAAATTTGATGGTATTTTCAAATAACAAATTTGATGATATTTTTTTAAATTCATAAATATTTTCAAATAAAAAAATCTGATGATATTTTTTAAAAAATTATTACTGTTTTAAAAAAAAATCATATTAATATTCATGATATTTTTTTATATTCATAAATATTTTCAAATAAAAAATTATTACTGTTTTTATAAAAATTTATTACTGTTTCATATTCATATTCATATTCATATTCATGATATTTTTTTTATATTCATAAATATTTTCAAATAAAAAATTATTAATGTTTTTATAAAAAATAATTACTTATGGCGCATACCTGGCTGGTGCGCCATTGGTATTAAAAAAACATTCTAATGGCGCCTCTCTGGCTGGTGCGCCATTGGTATCAAAAAGAAATTGTAATGGCGCACCGCTAGGGGGTGCGCCATTAGTACTCTTCCTCTCGCACGCCAGGCCCACTTCTCCCTCTCGCACGCCAGACCGTCCCTCCCTCTCGCCAGATCCATCCCTCCCTCTCGCACGCCGCCGCCACCCATACGACACCGCCGCCCACGACGCCGCTGCCCCTACAACGCCGCCGCCCCTACGTGCGCCGCCGCCCCCCGACGCCCCCGCGCCCCTTACGCCGCAGCGGGCTGCTCAAGAAGGCCTTCGAGCTGGGCGTCCTCTGCGACGTCGAGGTCGCCCTCATCGTCTTCTCCCCCCGTGGCCGCCTCTATGAGTACGCCTCCGCGCCAGAGTACGTCCGCCGCCCCTTAACCTAGCCCTAGATCGGTTCATTTCCCCCCAACTCCTGCTTGATTTCCGCGCGCGTTTAATCTGCCTCTAGATTTAATCCTTTGTTATATCAAGCGCACTATCCGTACACATGAAAAACATGTGCCCACTGCCACTCCCTCTCTGAACAATTTCCACAGTTCTTTTCCCTTCGAGTTAGATCGGTTACATGGATGCAGATCGGCCGATTTTGGATAATTAAACCACTATTCTAGGGTTAGGCAAGGAAAATAAACCCGTAAATAATTACAACACATTTCTATTATATGGTATATATATACTCAAATGATTAATTACAGACACCCTGCTGTTTTTAGCAATTTCCTGCAGAGACGTGTCCACCTCTTTACATTGTTTGTTTGCTGGAAAAGTCACTCTTGCTAGCTACCACAACCGTGCGTTAATTTTCTTCCCAATCTAGTAACCGATCTTGTTATGACTCCAACAACCATAAAAAATGGGGAAAATCTTGATAAGTCACCCTCAACTGTGAACTGTTTGTTTCTTAGCACAAAATAAATTTCTCTACTTAGTACCACTGGACGATATATTTTTGCTAGCACGCATGATCCTGGCCTGCTTTCGTTACCTGGACACGTTCGTTCGTACAAGAGCGGGCGCAGCGCCCATGAGTTCTAGGTGTTGCAGCTTTACAGTTTTGTGGAGTATCTGGCGGTCACCGTGGACGGTAAGAGCAGCAGCTGTGCTTATGTGGTGCCACATCGCCCAGCGACCATGATTGATTTCCGCCAGTTTGATTTATAGACGTTTGTCCCTGTAGCTGCAGGTCCATCGCTAAGTAGAGTAGATACAAGGTGTAGCAGACATGCGGTAGAGAGTGTAGGATGGACGCGGTAAAGTGGGTGTTGGTCTAGGGTTACAGGGGTGCTGGAATTGGGGGGAGCTATGCCTTCTACTATGGTTATGCTAAGGTTTGATGTAGTTTTGCTGGCTTAACCGAACTTGTTGCCTTTTTGCCAAACAGCAGTTTTCCTATATAGTGCACTTCTCTTCTTTCAGTAATTTTGTCTTCTCCCGTTGAAAGAGCATGTGATTCATGTGGGATTCTGTGTATTGTTCTTCTGATTGTTAAAAGAGAACAAAAATTGGAGGAACTTTGCATTAAGGAGGAAGACGCTGATGTCCCTGTTGTTGCCCCAAATTAAAACTAGAGTATTCTCAAAACTGTAGTAATTTCTCTGCATAAAAAAAGAACCCTGGACCTCTTTTTTGATACTGCAATTTTTTTAATACTTTGCTCTGTTATTTTAAAACCATGGATCCATCTACACTTACAGCACTGCGCAGTGCACAGCCAAACAGATGCTCTGTATTGTCAATACTCTAAAAATACTCTGTTATGTTAAAACCATGGTATGTTATGCCTACAGGCTAAATTACCGTAGTTTGTTGATACTGCAGTTTTTTTAATACTTTGCTATCAAACAGAGCCTTAGGCTTTTGCTGCTGCTAAGAATTTTTATAAGTGGAAACTAGATAATGGCAAAACATTGCCTTCTGTTTTGGGATCTGTAAATGAACAAGATGCCACTGTTGCCTAGTTCTGGGTTAGTGTTGTTTTAAAGCTATTATTTATGAGATGTGTAGATGAACAGAGCTACAACAGTTGGCTTGAATTGTTGTCTTTGGTTCAAACTAAAACCCCCTTCTTCTGACAGTGATACTTCTATCAATGTGGTACTGTCAAAAGACACAAAAAGTTGTTGATGTAACTGCCAATGTATTTTCCATGTTGTGATGGAGGCCTTTTTTTTAACACTCGGCTTTGCCACCTGTTGTTTGTCTTGTAAATAGCATTGGACAGAGATTTAAGCAAGTAGCACATTGCCTTGTCCACCTGGGATAATGATTTTTCCTTGTCCACCCGAGAGGCCCTTGAGTTTGCTGGAATGTCGATTAACTTCTGTTCTGGCAAATTCGGGTACTCCATATGTTCTATTTTCAGCAAAGGTCATGCTGAAATTTTCCATGAATTTTAGCATGACTTTGCTAAAAATAGGACATATGGGGTACTTGTGACTAATGCATGGGCCGGGGTATCTTAGTAGTTAATTAAGTAGGATCAAGTGCCCCTTTATTCTAGCTGCATTAAACCATAGGCGGCAATAGAGCCAAGTGATTAGGCCCAACTTAGAATTCTCCTTCCCAGCTTAGCTTTTAGGATGCCTCGGTGTCGACAAACCATTAATTATAAAACCTTGGCTTTTAGAGTGCCTCAGTGTCGATAAAAACCGAATTGATGAAAGCTTAGGCTTTTAGGGTGCCTCGGCGTCGAAAAACCCTCAATGATAAAAGCTTAGCTTTTAGGATGCCTCGGTGTCGACAAACCCTAAATGATGAGACCATGATCTTGTTCCTTGACAATAACCAACTTTTTGACCAAACTTTTTTCCTTTTAGAGAGAAACATGGCCAACAACGATGAGGCCGGGGGTTCGGGCGGCAAGGCATTCTGGGAGCTGTCCCAGGAGATGGAGGAACAACCTCACTTGTATGAGGACGCTACCTTCCCCACCGATCCTGAGACCACTGATGGTACTGTCGAGGATGACCCCACTGATGGTGCCGCCGAGGATGCCACCACTGATGGTGCCGCCGAGGATGCCACCACTGATGATGCCGGCGCACGCATAGATGGCAACCAACCAAAGAGGCAACAGAAGGACCGGCGCCCGACCGTGCTCCGCACCATTAAGGAGGAATTTACTGAAGTGGACTCCGACGGGAATCCAACGGCGCCCGAACGAATTGTCAAGGGGTACTCGCTTCAGCTCGGGTGCATTCTCCGGAGCACCGTCTCGATCAACACCGAGAACCTGAGGCATCCTGACCGAGGGAATTTGCGCAACCTCCCCTTCACGAAGTTGCACGAACGATACAAGTTCCCTGCTGAATTTGAAAACACAAGCTTCAAAGGGAATAAAGTGAACAATACCGCCCTCACGAGGATGAGCACGGCCCTGTCTACTTGGAAAAGCACGGTGAAGAGAATGATCGAGAAAGGTGAGAGTTATGAGAAGATCAAGGAGAAAAATCCTTCGATCACCGAAGATGACTACAACGACTTCAAGATCAAGTGCTCGAGCACCGCAACCTCTGAATCAAGTCAGTGAGGGAAAGAAATGCGGGAGCTGAACTTAGGGGAACACACACTCGGTCCCGGCGGTTACAGAGTGGTGGAGCCTATATGGGACAAGGAGGAGGCGGACCGTGTCGAGCAGGGCCTACCGCCCCTCTTCGATAAATACGGTGACAAGCAGACCAGGAACTTTGTCAGGGACCGGTACAAGAAGGACCCTAAAACAAAGGAGCTTACCACGGATCCGAAGACTAGGGCGCTTGAGCTTGTTCTGGTAAGGAATACACCCCCGCGTAATTAGCTCCATATGGTTGCATTCTAATTAATGAAGCCTAATTTCTAAATGGTTCACATTCCTTCCGTAGGCGACTGAAAGCAGTAGCGCGGGGTCGACTAAGAGCAACCATTGGGACACCACTCTAAATAGGGCGTTGAATGTAATGAAGAAAAAGGATAAGCTCAGTAAGACGACGTCAGCTGGTCGTGTGGCCGGCAAAGGCTTGTCGACAAAATGGTCGTCATACTATAACGCTGGTGGGCGAAAGGAGAAAAAGACTAGCTCGGAAAGCCAGGCGCGCGAGGTTCAAGAACTCAAGGCACAGGTGGCGCGGATTCCGGAGATTGTCCAAGAGTAAGTGCAACAACAACTCGGAGTGACGATCACCGCCATTGTGCCTACCTTGATCGAGGGGTTGCACGCATGGATTGCGGGCGGCCAACAGGGGCCGCCCTCGATTCCTAGCTTCACGGCCAGCAACTCGCAGAACGCGATGGCGGGGCCATTGGTGTCTCCGACGGAGGCGTCATTGGTGTCTCCGGCGGAGGCGGCATTGGTTTCTCCAACGCCGGCACGGGAGCTTAATGCACCCGGGTGTACGCCGGCCGGCACCTCTACAGCAAGCGGCCCCTCCGTTGGCGGTGCCTCGACATTAGCCGAGCTCGACGCCATCATCACGGTAACTAATTAAGCCTCTCTCGGCCGAGGACTTCATCTCCTTGCCTTTGACTGGGCATCCCTCACGCCCTACATATTTTCGCAAGGCGCCGCCGACGTTCCGTGCACTCTCCTGCACTTCGTGAACAACGAGTTGGTCGATGTCGCCAAGGGCAAAATCGTTCAACCGGGCAACCCCGTGTTCCACGGTACCCAGATGCCACCCAACTTGTTTAGGGTTCAACTGGTTCGGGTGCTGCCAGGCTGCGACGAGTTGTTACCTCCGTTTCGACCCGTCGGGGCCAACGATGATGACGTGATGACCCTCAGCGCCTGCCTGAGCTGGCCCCTGCTTTGGCCGAAGAGCCAGATTCGTTTGGGGGCGGGGGACACCACCCCAAAGACAACACCGCCAGTCGTGCCGGCGCCAAGTCGGCCCCATGGCAAGACCGACGCAACGGTGCCGGACATCCCTATGCCACTGGATCCAAACATGCATATGGCACAGGATCAGAATGATGACGACGACGATACATTTGCCAACGTCGATCGGTACTTTGCCGATCATGGGTACGGTGGCGACTTCATGGGGCCTCCTTCTCAAGAACCCAACCCTACAAAAGACGTGCGCGATCTAGCTGGTACCGTGGAGAAACCAAGTTGCAACAGGCGTCGTCTGCTGTTCAGTTCTCAGGAGAGCCCTCCAGCTGCCGACTTCACCGAGCCTCAGATAGGCGCGGTGCGAAATATTATCAGCCCCAACACACTCAAGAAGGCGGTCTGTGAGCAGAACTCGGTCCCATTACAGGAGAAGAAGAAGGCACGCAAAAGAAAGACTAACAAGGGTGCGAGCTAGCCGGCACCGAGTACGATCCGTGCTCAGGACGGGCCACCTTCACCTGAGGATGTAATGAGGAGGGTGCATGTAATGCCCCGGATGTAATACTTTCCCTTTTGGGCATATAATATATCTCCGGCTTCATCTATTCCATTTCGGGTTCTTTGTCTTCGGGTTTTCGTCATTTTGTTGTGTGCGTGTGTGGCATTCATTTCATATTATGTAGACATATGCATCGCATTGCATTTGTGTTGTCGGTTGCATCCGGTTCCACGCATTCCTTCCGTTGTCCGTTTCGCGTTCCGGAGCTCCCTCACGTGTCCGTGGCGTCCCGTAGGCCTACTTTGGTGTTTGGCCGTGTAACGCTACCGGTGAGGCGCGAGACTTGTCGTGTGTTGTTGTTTCGTTGTGTGTAACCCGCCTGTCAGATCTCGTCGCGTTTGGAGTCCGTTTGCTATCCCAACAGTTATTCGTGTGGGCTCAAAGTGCCTCCACTTTGTGGCCCAAAGCATCCCTCCTACAGCCCACTTCCTTCCTCTTGGCCCATCCTAACTCCCCTCGCAATCGGATCCGTCGGATCGCGATCGGAGGGCTCTAAAACACCCCAAAACCCCTAACCCTAGCAAAACTGCTATTTATAGACCCCCTATGTCCATTTTGGGCATCTCTAACTTCTTCCCCCAATCTCCCCTCAATTTTGTGCTCCACCAGATCCAAAAAGGATTTTTTTTTTCCTGTTCCTCCTCGATTTCAGCAGCAACCGCCGTCGCTCCTGGGATCGAGCGCCCCGCATCAGATCCAATTCCCTCCGTTCCAGCGCCGGATCAACGCATCGAGCCGCCGCCAACAGTTCCCACTGGATCGAAGGATCCAGCGCCCTGGACCACTTCACTGACGGCCAGTCGCCCGCATCGCCAGGATCCCGCGTCGCCTCCCAGGCCGCATCGCCAGGCACCGGCTCCTCCGATCTGGCCCAGCGGCCCGATCCCGCGTCGCCAGCCGCCTCCGATCAAGGGCCGTCGCCACCCCGCATCGCCAGGCCGAGGCCTTCGCGGGCCTCCGCCGGATCCCTCTCGCCAGGTCGCCCGGCCTCCGCTCCCTCCGGCCCCGAGCTGGACTCGGCCTCCCTCCGCTGCCAGGGCCCAGTCGCCCCAGCCGCCAGGCCGGCCTCGCCTCTCCGCCGAGCGGGCCACCCCTCCGGGCCAGTCGCCGCCAGGCGCCCCTCCAGCGGGCCGCCGCCGCTAGGTGGGCCAGTCGCCCGAGCCTCTTCATCCGGCGCCAGATCCGCGGGCCGATCCAGTAGCCGCCGCGGGCCCGTAGCCGGCGGATCCGCCGGGCCGCATCAGATCCGCTCCTCCGGCCCGTTTTCTCAGATCTGAAGGTTGCCCCAAAAATCCTAAGTCCCCAGTAATTTTGTTCTCTGATGCACTTTTCAAACGTTGATAACTTCTTGTGTGATGCTTCGTTTTGCGCAAATAGCATGTCCAGACGTTCGTGGTGACTAGCACTACGATTCATTCCATTGTGCCATGCATGTTAGAGATCATCTAGGTGCTTATTTTTCTGTTGCAAGAGTGCATCCCGATATAATTGCTGCTATGTGATGTTTTTATGCCATCTTTGCATAGTGATATCTTTTAGCTCGTTTACCCGAATGATGCAAATGACATGTCCACGTGTTCGTCTTGCCATGCTCTACATGTTGTTTGTGTTAGGTTGCATGATAGATTTATTCTTGCCATGTTTATCTTCGTTGCAAAGTGCCATGTGTCTGTGATGTTGTTTCACTTGTTATGAAATGCCATCTTGTTGAGCTCATTGCTATCGTTGTGTTTATCTCCATGATGCATGCTTGTATGTTTCGGAATCACCATCATGTGTACTTTGATGTGGTGCTTACCACTTGCCATGTTTAGTTTCGAGGTGACTTAAACTTGCTCTTTTAGATGCCATGATGAAACTGCTGTTTTAACACTTAGTGGATTTTCACTAAGTCTGAAATCTGTAACGTTCCGATGCCATGTTTGCTTGCTGCTCTAGGACAAACCATGATAGTTTTGGGGTGGATCTTGATGGTTCCTTGTAGTAGATATTGTTGGCTTTCCATTCATGTTCTCACATGCTTATTTAAGTGGCTGTAGCATGTTTAACTTTTGCTCCAAAGTATCAATAAAATTTTGCTGTCAGAATTTTATTGTCAAGTTCAATATGTCCAAGCTTGTTGCTATTGAACCGTGGCTCCTTTAGGGGTGCACCTTTGGAATTATTTGCGTAGGATATGTCTAGTTTATGTTCATGCTCTTTGCCATGTTGGTTGAGTGCTGTAGCTTATTTTTCTAGTGCTCCGAAGTTGCTATGTTGCTGTAATTTTCAGCTTTCGCCTATTTATTGTTTCGGGCATAACTTTTAGCCCGTAGCTCCGATTTCAGCGAGTCTTATATGAAACTTGATTGATTTTCTGTGTAGATTCATAATATCATATTGTTATCATGTTTTGAGGTGTTTTTATTGAGTGCTATTTTCCGTGCTCCGTGTGCATCCTTAGTGCATCCTTCATGCATCCATCATTTTGGTGTGCGCATTGCATCTTGTTGATTTGTGCCTTGTGTGATTGTATTGTTTAGAGCCGGAAGCTAAGACCGAGTACGAGTACGAGCACGAGGTTACCAACGAGGTTGAGCACGAGGACCCTTCTTACGATCCGAACGACTTCACTTCAGGCAAGATGACCGAACCCCGATAACATTACTATCTTTGCCTATTGCTAGAGTATCGCTCTATAGTTTTGCCTCGATGCCCATGTCTTTCATGTCAGCCTCCTACTTGTAACCATTACCATGTTTAACCACCCTACCTATGCAAACCGTTGCTTGGCTAAGTACGCTTCGCTCAGCCCTTCTTATAGCATTGCTAGTTGCAGGTGAAGATCGAAGATGCTTGCTTCATGTTGAAGTTTTGTTGGGTTATATCACACTATATAAATGCTTAAAATGAAATCATTTATATATTGGCAAGGGTGGAAGGCTAAGCCTTTTGCTTGGTGATTTGTTCCACTCATGCCGTTAGGAACCGTATAAACCGGTGTTATGTTCCTTGATTATGCGTTCCTAACACGGTTGGGGTGTATGGGACCCCCTCGATAAACCGCTAAGTGCTAAGTCTTTTCCAGCAAGTCCCAACATTGGTACTATTTGCCTAATAACTAAATAACTTGCATAGGGAGTAATTAACCCTCTTTCTTAATCAACAACCCCGGGCCAGTGCTCCACATGAGTGTTGGTCCGAAACGGGGAGTCTGCGGGGCCGCCTTGGGGCAACCCGAGGTATCTGGCATACACCTGTAGAATCGCCCATCCGGTCGTGTCCTGAGACTTAGATACGCGCGGCTACTATCAGGGTGTCGACACGCCGAGAGGATTTGCTGGATTAGCCTTACCTTAGTTCGGAGTATCTTGAGCACGGGATTCCGAGAATACTCGGGTCTTCCCACTTTGGAGTTGCGACTCCGCGGATCGTGGGCTTGTAATGGGTCAAGTTGGAACACCCCTGCAGGGTTATGAACTTTCGAAAGCCGTGCCCGCGGTTATGTGGCAGATGGGAGCTTGTTAATATCCGGTTGTAGATAACTTGACACAATGTTACAATACACTACCAGCGTGTGTACCGTGACTGTCAATTCCCGAATAGGGATTCGGGAGTTGAACACGGCGGGGTTATGTTTGCTGAGCTTTAGCTAGGATCACTTCGTGATCATCTCTCGACCGAGGCTTTCTCTTCTTGCACTCTCTCACGTAAGCTAGTGCTAGTTGCTGCTGCAGACACTTATTCTTTTCTTCAGCCTTATCCTTTCCCAAGGCTTAAATAGTTTTGTTACCCGGGAACGGGATTGCTGAGCCCTCTGTGGCTCACAGTTACTTCACCACACCAGATGCAGGTCTAGTTGTGAGCTATCCAGGTGATGGCACCGAGCTTGACTGGGAGTATGACGAGGAGCGTAGTCGATACTATGTTTGTTATCCTGATGATCAGTAGTGGAGACTTCTACTAGGATTCGATCCGACCTGTGGATATAATTTATGTTGGTATCTTATCTTTTGGATTTTACCCTTAGAGGGCAGTGATGTTTTATTGTATGATGATTGAGACATGTATTGTATTTGTGTGACGTGGCGAGTGTAAGCCAACTATTTTTATGTTTTCCATCCCCATCTTTTACATGAGTTGTGCAAAGATACCAGACTTGCGATCATTCCAGCATGGGGTTATGTCTCTAAGTCGTGCCTCGACACGTAGGAGATATAGTCCCATCCTGGGCATTACAAGTTGGTATTCAGAGCCTTCTCCGACCTAGGAGCCCCCACTGATTGATCGAATCGTTGACGGTCGAGTCTAGGCACAGACTGAAAAATATTTTGAGTCCTATATATTATATCGGAGAGTAGGATTTCTTTGCTTCTCATCCCCTTTCTCTCTGGTGAGGACTCCTGACGACTACTCTTGTCTCTTCTACTTTCAAAATTGCACCAAAAAAATTTTTAGGAATCTCGCGAGTATTCTGGGATTGTTTCGATGTTCTTGTGACGAGAATATTGTTCTCGATGCCTCCTCACATTAGGGGTTGTGGTAGTGTCCCGGGGAGTTGAGCTTCGGGGTATTGTCGTCACAAGCATATCGCGGCAGTACTAAATACTTAAGACGGCCGACATCGAAAATCTCTCCTATACGGTTAGTGGCAAGATAACCCCGACATCACCCAGTACTGGGGAGGTAGTTCGGGAGTATTGCCATAGCTTGTTATAGTGGATGCTTTTCGAAGGTCCGAGGTAGACAGTTTCCGAGAAAGACTGGTTATGTGTTGAAGGATGGATACACCTGGATGTAGGTTTAGAGTTGATTGCGCGGTGCTTCCCGTGTATCCCCAACACCTGATTGCATAACTGGAATCTTTCGGAAATTAATAGGTGGGTTTATCCAGTAGATCGTAGGCATTCTTCCAACGAATGCAGGTTAGCAAGTTCGGGGTTCTACATTGAGTGAAGTGGTATTATGACCGATGTTCCGATCGGGAGTTGCATCTTAAAGGGTCCTTGGCTATGCTGATCCGGGGATTGCAAAACCCTTTCGTAACGCGTTCATATGCTTTCAGCACAAAGATGTTAGAACGAAGCTCCTATCTTGTGTTTGTTCCCGTCTGTACCTTGTTGTTTTTCTTATTTTACATTTTGTCCCCTATGTGGCTTCTCGTGAAGATTGATGTTATCATTTAACTGAGAATTTCATTCGTTCCTCTTGTTCGAATGATTTCATTCGTTCCTCTTGTTCGAATGATTATTGTGAAGACTTGTTGCAATTCATTCCATTGATTCAGCTTATACCTTCTGTCAATCAAATGCTGATTCATGGTCATCTCTTTCAGGATGGCTCCGAAAAAGGTTCCCAACGCTAACCCAGAGGGTGAAGAGGTCCCAGATCATCCTCCTTCCCCTCCTCCTCCGTCTGAGGCTTGGAGAGCGATTATGCAGACTACAGCTCAGAACACTCAGATGTTGATGCAGATGATGCAGCAGATGCAAGCTAATCAAGCTAATCAGGGTGTTCCAGGGAATCAAGGCAACTTCTTCAACCAGCAGCACCATGCTACTCTCAACCAGTTCTTGGCCAATAATCCAAAAGCTTTCAGTTACTGTGTCGACCCTCTTGATGCTGAAGATTGGTTAACCGACATAAAGAAGCATTTTGAGTGCAGTAACGTAAGAGAAGAGGATTATGTGAAGTTTGCAGCCTTCCAACTCAAAGACCAAGCAGCTGACTGGTGGCAGCAGTACAAAGACTCCAGGCCAGGTCAAGTGATCTCTTGGGAGAATTTCTGCAAGGACTTTCGCTCTCACCACATTCCTACAAGTGTCATCGAGGGTATGCGTGAGCAATTCCGTAACCTGAAGCAGGGCTCTATGACAGTCTATCAGTATAATGTCAAGTTCCAAAACCTCGCCCGCTATGCTAAGCAAGACATTCCTGATGCCAAGAGCAAAATCTACCAGTTCCGTGGAGGTCTCAAAGATGAACTTCAACTTGCTCTCACCTTGTTCGAGCCCGATGAATTCGACAAATTCTATAACATGGCTTTGAAACAATAGGCAGCTCAGCTTAAGATGGAGGCTTCTAAAAAGAGAATTCGAGATGCCGTTCACTCCTCCTCATCGTCCCAGATGGTCTCGAAGCAACAGAAATTTTGGCTTCCTCCTCCTCCAGTGATTCGAGCTCCTTACAACAACTCCAACAACTCCAACAACTACAAGAACTCCGATGGACGTGGTTTCTCCCACCCACCCAACCCGAGTAACCAGTCGAAGAAGCAGTTTCAGTCTCAAGGCTCCAAGTCAAGTGGTTCTCATTTCCGTCCTCTCTCAGAAGTGGTGTGCAACAAGTGTGGCCATAAGGGTCACTATGCCAACAGATGTCCGAACCCAAAGCATCTTCCACCTCCTCCACCTGTGAGTTCAGCTATTGTCAGGCATGATCCAAAGGCAGTAAGGGTCAATCTGATGAATGCAGCGCAAGCGGAGAATTCTTCTGATGTCATTTTGGGTAACCTTCAAGTTAACTCTTTTCCTGCTAAAGTGTTATTTGATTCGGGTGCTTCATGCTCTTTCATGTCTCAACCATTTGCATCCAAGCACAATATTGTCAATTAAAATTTGCCTCAGAAGTTGCAAGTTGTTTCTCCGGGCAGGATTATGACTTCTAGTGTCTATGCTCCGGATGTTTCTATTCGCATGGGTGATTATCGCTTTCTGGCTAAACCGGTGGTTCTTGGTAATTCTGACATCGACCTCATCCTCGGAATGGATTGACTTTCTCAGCATGATGCTCACATTGATTGTGCACAGAAGGAAGTCAAGATGACTCATCCTGATGAAGATGTGATTATCTTCGCCTCCAGGGATAACACTATCAGGCTTTCCTCTCTCAATGATAAGGGCGAAATTAATGCCATATCTCAAATTCCGGTGGTGAACGAATATCAAGACGTCTTTCCTGAAGAACTTCCAGGCATGCCTCCACACCGTCAGGTGGAATTTTTCATTGAACTCGAGCCGGGTACTGAGCCAGCATGTCGGCGTCCGTACAAGCTCTCTCCGGATGAATTGAAGGAGTTGAAGAAGCAGCTTGATAAACAGGAGAGTATGGGTCTCATCAGGCCTAGTACGTCTCCATGGGGCTGTGGTGTCTTATTTGTCAAGAAGAAAGATGGCACGGAGCGTCTCTGCGTTGATTACCGGCCATTGAACAAGAAGACAATAAAGAACAAATATCCGCTCCCCAACATCAACGAACTCTTCGAGCAGCTCAAAGGAGCTAAAGTGTTCTCTAAGCTCGATCTCCGAATGGGCTATCACCAAATTCGCATTCGCGAGGAAGACATTCCCAAGATGGCCTTCAGAACGAGCTACGGTTCATACGAGTATACTGTCATGTCCTTTGGTCTCGCCAATGCTCCTCCTACCTTTTCGAGGATGATGCACTACATCTTCAACCCCTATACTGGCGAGTTTGTGCTTGTGTATCTGGATGATATTCTGGTGTTTTCCAAGAATGAAGAAGATCACGAAAAGCATTTACGTCTGGTTCTTGATCGACTCCGTGAGCATAAGTTCTATGCCAAGTTCTCCAAGTGTGAATTTTGGCTCGATAAGGTTTTGTACCTGGGCCATATCATCTCAGCTGACGGTATTGCGGTTAATCCCGAGAAAGTTGAAGCAATTGTCAACTGGGAAGCTCCTCAGAACGTCAAGCAACTCCGCAGTTTTCTGGGTCTTGCCAGCTATTGCAGAAGATTCGTTGAGAACTTCTCCAAGATTGCCAAGCCTCTTTCCAACTTGCTTCAGAAGAATGTCAAATACTTTTGGTCTCCAGAGTGTGAAGTGGCATTCAAAACTCTCAAAGAAAAGCTCGTCTCTACTCCAGTTCTGACTCCTCCAGATGAGTCCAAGCCCTATGAAGTATTCTGTGATGCTTCTCTTCAAGGACTTGGTGGTGTGCTTATGCAAGATAAGAGAATTGTGGCATATACTTCTCGTCAGCTCAAGCCAAGTGAGAAGAACTATCCCACACATGATCTCGAGCTAGCAGCTGTGGTACATGCTCTGATTACGTGGAGACATCTATTGTTGGGCAGAAAAGTCGACATCTTCACTGATCACAAGAGTTTGAAGTACATCTTCACACAGCCGCATCTGAACCTCCGCCAGACTCGTTGGGTTGAAATGATCCAAGAGTATGATCCCAGCATTGAATACACTCCTGGCAAGGCGAATGTGATTGCAGATGCTTTGAGCAGAAAGGCATATTGCAACAGCCTTCTTATCAAGCCGTTCCAGCCTGAGCTTTGTGAAGCATTCAGGAAGCTCAACCTCCAAGTTGTTCCGCAGGGTTTTCTTGCAAATCTTCAAATTGCTCCTACCTTGGAAGATCATGTCCGTGAGGCCCAACTCAGTGATGCCATGGTGCAGAAGGTGAAACATGGTATTGCAAAGGGCACTCCTAAATACAAGTGCTTTCGTGTTGATGAGAGAGATACCTTGTTCTTCGAGGACAGACTTGTTGTTCCCAAAGGTGATCTCTGGAAGCTCATAATGGAAGAAGCACATGATTCTCTCCTTTCCATTCATCCTGGCAGTTCCAAGATGTACCAAGACCTCAAGCAGTCTTACTGGTGGACACGCATGAAAAGGGAGATTGCCCAATTCGTGAACGAATGTGATGTTTGCAGAAGAGTGAAAGCAGAACATCAATGTCCAGCCGGTCTTCTCCAACCTCTTCCTATTCCCGAGTGGAAGTTTGACCACATTGAAATGGACTTCGTCACTGGTTTTCCTAAGTCCAAGAGAGGTAATGATTCTATCTTCGTGGTGATTGACAAGCTTACCAAAGTCTCTCACTTCCTGCCAGTCAAAGAATCAATCAATGCAGCTCAATTGGCAGAGTTGTACACTTCCAGAATTGTGTCCTTACATGGCATTCCTCAAGTTATATCCTCAGACCGTGGAAGTTTGTTCACATCCAGGTTCCGGGACTCCTTTCAGTCCGCCATGGGCACTAAGAAAAGGTTCAGCACTGCTTTTCACCCTCAAACTAGTGGTCAAGTCGAGCGAGTGAATCAGATTCTAGAAGACATGCTCAGAGCCTGTGTCATCTCTTTTGGCATGAAATGGGAAGACTGCCTTCCATTTGCCGAGTTCTCTTACAACAACAGCTTTCAAGCAAGTGCAGGAAAAGCTCCGTTTGAAATCCTCTATGGCAGAAAGTGTCGTACCCCTCTCAACTGGTCTGAAACAGGCGAACGTCAACTTCTTGGCAATGACTTGATCTCAGAAGCCGAAGAAATGTGCAAAGTCATACGTGAGAATCTCAAGGCCGCTCAGTCGCGTCAGAAGAGCTACTATGACGGCAAGCATCGTGATTTTGCTTTCAACATTGATGATCATGTTTATCTCCGTGTGTCTCCGATGAAAGGCACCCAAAGATTCGGTATCAAAGGAAAGCTTGCTCCTAGATATGTCGGGCCTTTCAAGATTCTTGGCAAAAGAGGCGATCTAGCCTATCAACTTGAGCTCCCTCCCAACTTCGCCAATGTTCATGATGTGTTCCATGTGTCTCAACTCCGCAAATGCTTCAAGGCACCTGAGCGCATGATTCTGTTTGAGGAGATTGATCTTCAACAAGACTTGTCCTACCGAGAGCACCCCGTTGCTATTCTCGAAGAAACCGAACGCAAGACCCGCAACAAGTCCATCAAATTCTTGAAAGTCAAGTGGTCACATCTGACCGACCGAGAGGCTACGTGGGAACGAGAAGATCATCTTCGTTCCGAGAACCCTTCCTTTTTCCAGTCCTAGATCTTGGGACGAGATCTTTTTGTAGTAGAGGAGAGTTTGTAATGCCCCGGATGTAATACTTTCCCTTTTGGGCATATAATATATCTCCGGCTTCATCTATTCCATTTTGGGTTCTTTGTCTTCGGGTTTTCGTCATTTTGTTGTGTGCGTGTGTGGCATTCATTTCATATCATGTAGACATATGCATCGCATTGCATTTGTGTTGTCGGTTGCATCCGGTTCCACGCGTTCCTTCCGTTGTCCATTTCGCGTTCCGGAGCTCCCTCACGTGTCCGTGGCGTCCCGTAGGCCTACTTTGGTGTTTGGCCGTGTAACGCTACCGGTGTGGCGCGAGACTTGTCGTGTGTTGTTGTTTCGTTGTGTGTAACCCGCCTGTCAGATCTCGTCGCGTTTGGAGTCCGTTTGCTATCCCAACAGTTATTCGTGTGGGCTCAAAGTGCCTCCACTTTGTGGCCCAAAGCACCCCTCCTACAGCCCACTTCCTTCCTCTTGGCCCATCCTAACTCCCCTTGCAATCGGATCCGTCGGATCGCGATCGGAGGGCTCTAAAACACCCCAAAACCCCTAACCCTAGCAAAACTGCTATTTATAGACCCCCTATGTCCATTTTGGGCATCTCTAACTTCTTCCCCCAATCTCCCCTCAATTTTGTGCTCCACCAGATCCAAAAAGGATTTTTTCCTGTTCCTCCTCGATTTCAGCAGCAGCCGCCGTCGCTCCTGGGATCGAGCGCCCCGCATCAGATCCAATTCCCTCCGTTCCAGCGCCGGGTCAACGCATCGAGCCGCCGCCGACAGTTCCCACTGGATCGAAGGATCCAGCGCCCTGGACCACTTCACCGACGGCCTAGTCGCCCGCATCGCCAGGATCCCGCGTCGCCTCCCAGGCCGCATCGCCAGGCGCCGGCTCCTCCGATCTGGCCCAGCGGCCCGATCCCGCGTCGCCAGCCGCCTCCGATCAAGGGCCGTCGCCACCCCGCATCGCCAGGCCGAGGCCTTCGCGGGCCTCCACCAGATCCCTCTCGCCAGGTCGCCCGGCCTCCGCTCCCTCCGGCCCCGAGCTGGACTGGGCCTCCCTCCGCTGCCAGGGCCCAGTCGCCCCAGCCGCCAGGCCGGCCTCGCCTCTTCGCCGAGCGGGCCACCCCTCCGGGCCAGTCGCCGCCAGGCGCCCCTCCAGCAGGCCGCCGCCGCTAGGTGGGCCGGTCGCCCGAGCCTCTTCATCCGGCGCCAGATCCGCGGGCCGATCCAGTAGCCGCTGCGGGCCCGTAGCCGCCGGATCCCCGGGCCGCATCAGATCCGCTCCTCCGGCCCGTTTTCTCAGATCTGAAGGTTGCCCCGAAAATCCTAAGTCCCCAGTAATTTTGTTCTCTGATGCACTTTTCAAACGTTGATAACTTCTTGTGTGATGCTCCGTTTTGCGCAAATAGCATGTCCAGACGTTCGTGGTGACTAGCACTACGATTCATTCCATTGTGCCATGCATGTTAGAGATCATCTAGGTGCTTATTTTTCTGTTGCAAGAGTGCATCCCGATATAATTTGTGCTATGTGATGTTTTTATGCCATCTTTACATAGTGATATCTTTTAGCTCGTTTACCCGAATGATGCAAATGACATGTCCACGTGTTCGTCTTGCCATGCTCTACATGTTGTTTGTGTTAGGTTGCATGATAGATTTATTCTTGCCATGTTTATCTTCGTTGCAAAGTGCCATGTGGCTGTGATGTTGTTTCACTTGTTATGAAATGCCATCTTGTTGAGCTCATTGCTATCGTTGTGTTTATCTCCATGATGCATGCTTGTATGTTTCGGAATCACCATCATGTGTACTTTGATGTGGTGCTTACCACTTGCCATGTTTAGTTTCGAGGTGACTTAAACTTTCTCTTTTAGATGCCATGATGAAACTGCTTTTTTAACACTTAGTGGATTTTCACTAAGTCTGAAATCTGTAACGTTCCGATGCCATGTTTGCTTGCTGCTCTAGGACAAACCATGATAGTTTTGGGGTGGATCTTGATGGTTCCTTGTAGTAGATATTGTTGGCTTTCCATTCATGTTCTCACATGCTTATTTAAGTGGTTGTAGCATGTTTAACTTTTGCTCCAAAGTTTCAATAAAATTCTGCTGTCAGAATTTTATTGTCAAGTTCAATATGTCCAAGCTTGTTGCTATTGAACCCTGGCTCCTTTGGGGGTGCACCTTTGGACCTATTTGCGTAGGGTATGTCTAGTTTATGTTCATGCTCTTTGCCATGTTGTTTGCGTACTGTAGCTTATTTTTCTAGTGCTCCGAAGTTGCTATGTTGCTGTAATTTTCAGCTTTCGCCTATTTCTTGTTTCGGGCATAACTTTTAGCCCGTAGCTCCGATTTCAGCGAGTCTTATATGAAACTTGATTGATTTTCTGTGTAGATTCATAATATCATATTGTTATCATGTTTTGAGGTGTTTTGCTTCAGTGCTATTTTCCGTGCTCCGTGTGCATCCTTAGTGCATCCTTCATGCATCCATCATTTTGGTGTGCGCATTGCATCTTGTTGATTTGTGCCTTGTGTGATTGTATTGTTTAGAGCCGGAAGCTGAGACCGAGTACGAGTACGATCACGAGGTTACCAACGAGGTTGAGCATGAGGACCCTTCTTACGATCCGAACGACTTCACTTCAGGCAAGATGACCGAACCCCGATAACATTACTATCTTTGCCTATTGCTAGAGTATCGCTCTATAGTTTTGCCTCGATGTCCATGTCTTTCATGTCATCTCCTACTTGTAACCATTACCATGTTTAACCACCCTACCTATGCAAACCGTTGCTTGGCTAAGTACGCTTCGCTCAGCCCTTCTTATAGCATTGCTAGTTGTAGGTGAAGATCGAAGATGCTTGCTTCATGTTGAAGTTTTGTTGGGTTATATCACACTATATAAATGCTTAAAATGAAATCATTTATATATTGGCAAGGGTGGAAGGCTAAGCCTTTTGCTTGGTGATTTGTTCCACTCATGCCGTTAGGAACCGTATAAACCGGTGTTATGTTCCTTGATTATGCGTTCCTAACACGGTTGGGGTGTATGGGACCCCCTCGATAAACCGCTAAGTGCTAAGTATTTTCCAGCAAGTCCCAAGATAGGTACTATTTGCCTAATAACTAAATAACTTGCATAGGGAGTAATTAACCCTCTTTCTTAATCAACAACCCCGGGCCAGTGCTCCACATGAGTGTTGGTCCGAAACGGGGAGTCTGCGGGGCCGCCTTGGGGCAACCCGAGGTATCTGGCATACACCTGTAGAATCGCCCATCCGGTCGTGTCCTAAGACTTAGATACGCGCGGCTACTATCAGGGTGTCGACACGCCGGGAGGATTTGCTGGATTAGCCTTACCTTAGTTCGGAGTATCTTGAGCACGGGATTCCGAGAATACTCGGGTCTTCCCACTTTGGAGTTGCGACTCCGCGGATCGTGGGCTTGTAATGGGTCAAGTTGGAACACCCCTGCAGGGTTATGAACTTTCAAAAGCCGTGCCCGCGGTTATGTGGCAGATGGGAGCTTGTTAATATCCGGTTGTAGATAACTTGACAAAATGTTACAATACACTACCAGCGTGTGTACCGTGACTGTCAATTTCTGAATAGGGATTCGGGAGTTGAACACGGTGGGGTTATGTTTGCTGAGCTTTAGCTAGGATCACTTCGTGATCATCTCTCGACCGAGGCTTTCTCTTCTCGCACTCTCTCACGTAAGCTAGTGCTAGTTGCTGCTGCAGACACTTATTCTTTTCTTCAGCCTTATCCTTTCCCAAGGCTTAAATAGTTTTGTTACCCGGGAACGGGATTGCTGAGTCCTCTGTGGCTCACAGTTACTTCACCACACCAGATGTAGGTCCAGTTGTGAGCTATCCAGGTGATGGCACCGAGCTTGACTAGGAGTATGACGAGGAGCGTAGTCGATACTATGTTCGTTATCCTGATGATCAGTAGTGGAGACTTCTACTAGGATTCGATCCGACCTGTGGATTTAATTTATGTTGGTATCTTATCTTTGGATTTTACCCTTAGAGGGCAGTGATGTTTTATTCTATGATGATTCAAGATGGGAATGGGCCGACCCGGACCTAGCCTTGGACCTGGCCCTGTGGCCCCAAGGTCAATATGTAAGGCCATGGGTCGGCCCATTTCATCAAAAAATTCTGGCCTCACTGACTCGTTGGGTACATGAGGCCGACCCAAAATTCAGTGAATTCAATCTTATAGCTCTGTTCACACAGTCTAGTAAGATGATAGGATCTAATCTTTTCACATGTCTAATTTCGTCTACCCACTAATTTTTTCTGATCATTAGAATCTGTTTATGCAAAGGAATAAAGCCTAAGCGAAAACGCCACACCTTGGGGCAATCTGCTTATTTTTGATATATAGGGATCACGTACATGTGTGCACTAGATGATTAGCTCTAGGTGATCACGTTCATGTGTGCACTAGGTGAACATGTACATGTTCGTTCCCCGAAAAAAAAAGCATACATGTTCGCAGTGTTGTATGCCAAAACGACTGAAGATTAGCTCTACATGATTGCCTACCAAATATAAATTTTTTTTGACACAATTTTTTTTGAGACAAGCCTACCAAATATAAATGAGATCCTATCAAATGCTCTGTATAGTAGTTGCCGGGTCGACCCGTCTGACCCATCGGGTCGCACGGTGCCGGCTCTATTGACCCATATATTAGGTAAGGCCAACCCAGTTGACCCATTGGCCTCGACATTTTGGGCCGGGTCAGTGACCCAGCGGGCCGACCCGGCCCATTCCTATCTTGAATGATGATTGAGACATGTATTGTATTTGTGTGACGTGGCGAGTGTAAGCCAACTATTTTTATGTTTTCCATCCCCATCTTTTACATGAGTTGTGCAAAGATACCAGACTTGCGATCATTCCAGCATGGGGTTATGTCTCTAAGTCGTGCCTCGACACGTAGGAGATATAGTCCCATCCTGGGCATTACAGTGCATGTGGCGGGCAGGCCGATGCTACCGAGAAATATGCTTGATGCTGCAACCGGTGCTATGCGGAGTCTGCATGGCAGTGTTCTTTCTTTGGAGAAGCGGCGTCTCAGAGAGAAGGATGTGGCATACCCGGTTTTCGTGGCCAAGGTGCCAGAGGGCAAGGGCTTTGTGGATAACTCCATCGGGGGTACGATCGTCCTGCGGTTTGATGACATCTATGCTATGTTGAACCTTCATTCGCTGCACTACACCTTCGTTCGGCTATTTTCGCTGAGTATGGAGATGCGGATCATTCGCGACAAGACCCCGGACATCGTGATAGTCGACCCCTTCTACATGCGTGCCAAGATCTTGGGAAGCGCTGGGGACCGGCAAGTCGAGAGTTCTTACCTCGAAGGCGTCATTCTGGCAAACCGAGATAAGGATAACTTCCTCGTGCCTTACTTTCCCGAGTAAGTCCTCCCCTCAACCGCCCCGTAACATATGAATTCTTAGATTTCGATCGTTTTTCTTTTAACATTCCGTGTTTTCTGCAGTGACACACATTGCACGCTCATCCTCCTAAGCCCTAAATATTCCATGGCCACGTATTTCGACTCGGACCGTCAGTCGAACGTAGACTACACAAATGTCAAGAAGGTTCTTGATGATGTTCTCCCCGGCTACGCCAAATCTGGAGGCACCTTCACCAGGCCTATTCTTAAGACCGGCAAGCACGTGTTCTCCCACAATACGACGTTCTGCTGCGTCAAGCAGCCGCCTGGCAGTCAGAAGGGTGCCTACTATGCCATCCATCACATGCGGGCGATCGTACGGGACCATCATCAACTTCTGCTACAGAGTAAACTCAAAGATTGGGCCGCGAGCGTGTCGGCAATCTAGGACGCGGACATCAGACAAGAATTCTTTCGCATCCAGTCGGAGTTTGCGGAATTCATCCATCAAGATGTCCTTCGTACCTCGGGGCAGTTCTACCTCAGTAATCAACCGTCCAACAGTGACATCGACACAATGCTACAAATGCAGGCTGACAATGCCCGCGATTTCATGACTCCCACGATAGACGGCGGCTTCATCCACGCTCCGGTCCCTTGAGTCGAGTCGAAAGTAGTGATGCTGTGTCTAGTTCTGAAACATCGATTGGCTCATGTTGTAATTAAACTTTAATGAACTTGTAGTATGTCTCTTTGGTTTCGACTGTCGTTCAACTTAGATGTAATCGATGCTATTAATGTCTTGCTTTTCTCTTCCGATCGTTCTGTTGCATACTTATATATTGCTTATGTATTGTCTATGAATTGGTACTAACGTTTCGTTTGGCTAGTGCATAGCGATGCCGTCGTATGTCGTGTACAAGGGTAAGGTTCCCGGAGTCTACGACGACTGGGAGGAGTGTCGGAGACAGGTTCACCGATTCAGCGGTAACAGTTACAAAGGGTACACCACTAGGGTCGAGGCGGAATCTAGATACGCCCGCTATCTATCGGGAGAGGGGAGGGAGCGTTGGAGGAACCGGATGAAGACGAGTTTCATCGTGATGATGCTCATCGTGATGACCGCAGCTCTCTTCTATGTGATGGTAGTTTAGATGATCGATATCGACTTGTAATGTGAAGACAAACTCGCTACTCTCAGTCTTGACACTTGTAATATAATGTTCTATCTTTGTTCGGTCTTTTCAATTCGGAGACTAATATGATGAATTGTATTCAGAGACTAATATGATGAATTGTATTCAGAGACTAATCTTCTATTGTATTCGATGAATCTGTTGTTGATGTGTGTTGTCTATATTCTGTCCAATAATACATTTTGTAATCTATGCAAAAAACAGAAAATTAAAAAATAAATAAAAAACCTAATATTCATACTAATGGCGCATCACATCACAGTGCGCCATTAGTATGCCAAAGGATACTAATGGTGCATCATTAAACAGTGCGCCATTAGTATGCCAAAGTTACTAATGGCGCATCTTGCAGTTGTGCGCCATTAGTATGCCAAAGCACCTAGCTATACATGGCCCCCTGGGAGGCATACTAATGGCGCACCGTTGTATATACTAATGGCGCATCTGAGGTGCGCCATTAGTATACCAGATACTAATGGCGCACCACTAATGCGCCATTAATGGCCAAAATAGGTGCGCCATTAGTAGGTCCTTTCCTAGTAGTGTAGTCAAGCACCTGCGTGGTGGCATGCAGATCTTCGTGAAGACCCTACCACCACGCCACCTCAGCTGCCTGCTCTGCTGGCCTGGACACGCATCGCAACCAAACGGAGAGGCCACGGACAGGACGGGCCTCGTTTCCGTCCTCGATAAAGCAAGTGGACACCTAAGTAGCGCATTTAATGCGTCTTATCCCGTAATGGCATGAGATAAGCATGTGCATTGTACGCCTTTCCACCTCCTGTGTGCCATTGTGGCAGCCCCTTTGGACTATAAAAGGAGGCTCGCGGCATACTGGAGGAGGATTCAGACACTAGAGAGCTAGACAAGCACCGTAGCTAGTTCAAGAACTCAAGAACACTCGAATATACACCAAAGCAGGACCAGGGTATTACGCATCCTTGCGCCCTGAACCTGGGTAAACGTTCCTTTTACTGACTCTTAGACCCGCTCTTTGCACAACCTCGCGCCCGCCAACCGTAGAAGGGATTCCAGTGATCCCATAGGTGTCGTTTCGTACCGACATCTCTGCCGTCGTTTTGTACCGACATCTCTGGCGCGCTAGGTACGGGGCGCAGTTGTGAAAATCCGGTCTAGCAGTTAGTTTGGCAGTTCTTCATCGCCATGGCTCCCAAGAAGAAGACGATCACGATGATCGGTTCGTCTAGAGCCGAACAGCCCGCGCTGGCTCGAGCTGGCGACGGGGTGGTCGTGGATGGAAGCCGAGGCGCGACCCGCGAACACCCGCGTCGTTCCAGAAGCTGAAGCCTGGCAAGCAGCGTCGTCTGTGCACGAGAGGACGAGCCGCACGCCACCAAGTCCAAGTGCGGAGCCGGGCCCTCCGCAGGCGGTGCGGGGCCCTCCAAGAACGGCGTCGTACCGCGTACGGGCGACGCAACGACTTCCAATATGCCCACGGCGGCACCCACGGCGCGCTCCTCCCAGGTCGTGTGCGACGAGCAGCGTCGCCATGCTAAGGACCCTGGGCGCCGCCGTGGAAAGAGTCATGCGCATCAGTCGCGGGATGTAAAGGGTCAACAGGCTCGCCGAGGCACTGGCGAAAACGACGTACAGCTGCAGGACCGTGATAGAGCTCCTTCTAACATGGTTAGAAGTCGCAGCGCGTCACGGTCCACGCAGCTTTCACTGCTACCCACGCCGGCGGAGGCCTTAACGCGTGCAGTTGCTCCTCGACTTCCCTCCTGCTGCGGAGAAGCTCGACGAGTGGAGAGCTACCATCCGGAGCCTCGTCGCAGTCACCAACAAAGACGAACCGCGGCCAGCGGGGCCCTCAGGCTGACACTCTGTCGAGCCACCGCACGCTAGTGGTGGAAGGGTCGGAGGCGCCGCAGCCACGGTGCATTCTCCTCCCCGCCAAATACCACGAGCACCGGTCCATCGGGACGACGCTTGTGATGACATATCCATAGCGTCGTCCGACCCACAGACCCACCACGATCAGCGTCAAGTTCTTCGGGAGCCTTCCCATGAAGACACTCAAACTACCATTGAGCACCGGCAGGAGGCACGTCACCGGTGAGATAGGCGGGCGGGGCCCGCTACGGACCACCCGGTACCGGGTGGCTCGGGAGGCTTACCCTACGAGGTAGGTTGTCCAGCCTTTACCCGCGAGCTGCAGTATTTCCAATGGCCCACCCACCGCACCTTCAAGCCTGACGTCGACGAGAAGTACAATGGCAAGACTCACCCGTCAGAGTTCCTCAGCATCTACACCACCGCGATGCAGGCCGCCGAAGCACGTGACGACAAGGTGCTTGCCAATTACTTCCCGTTGGCACTTAAACCCAACGTCATGTCGTGGTTGATGCACTTGCCAGCACATTTTGTTTCTTCCTAGTTGGATTTGTGCCATGAGTTTGTTGGCACCTTTACGGGAGGCCACCAGGCTCATGGCCAAGCAAGCGATTTGCATGTCATCCCCCAGAAAGAAGGTGAAAGCCTGCGCAAGTACATACAGAGATTCAGCCGAGTGCAATACAACATCCCAGATGTTCATTCCGCCTCCATGGAATGCGCGCAACCGCAAGATGCGTGAGGAGCTGGCGATGAGTAAAGTCAAGGATGTGGCCGAACTCTACATTCTGGCCGATAGGTGCGCTCGGGCTGAAGAGGGAAGGAAGTACCCCAACGAAGACACCGGTGTCGAAACTGATTCCTCAGACGAAGACGTCGTCGCCTCGGCAAAAAAGGGCCGACAGCGCAACAGGATACGCAAGGGCAAGGCCATGCTTGCCGTCGAGGGATTCGACGACGCCGGCACTGCCAAGAAAATCAAGGCAGATGACCCCCGCAAGGAAATCGCTGGGTGTGTCGCCTGCCGGGCCTTGGCAGCTACCGACAATCCGGGAAGCTCCGACCAGCAATACTTCAAGATCCACCGCACCAAAGGCCATGACCTCCAGAACTGTCGACAAGTCAAGCAACTCGCAGAGAAGCAAAAAGCCGAATATGTAAGGCGGGACAAGGAGAAGGGCCAGGATGATGTTGAGGGATCCGGCAAGAAACGTGGCGGCCAGCCTGGCCGCCGCGGCAAGGATAACCAACAAGAAAGGCCCACCCGGGGCCGTGACAAGAAGCGAGAAGATGATGATCGTGATGAGGACGACGAGTCCGGTGAGTAGGAGTTCCAGAAAGCTACGGAGGCCATGTGCGTGGACGGTGGTACCTCCCTGCACACCTCTCACCGCCAGCTCAAGCAGTGGGGGCGTGAGATCACGGCAGCGGAACCATCGTTCGATGTCCAGAAGCCGCTGAAGTGGTCCAGCACTCCTATCATCTTTGACACCGAGGACCACCCTGATCGCACAACTGCGGTCGGGTGTTTGCCATTGTTGGTTTCACCAACAATACGCAACCTCAAGGTGACGAAGATGCTGGTTGATGGCGGGGCCGATTTGAACTTGATCTCGCCCGTCGTGATCAAAAGGCTACAAATCCCTGATGGAGACCTCGAGGAGACGGGCATGTTTCAAGGGGTCAACCCAGGAAGGAGTCGGCCCAAGGGTAAGGTCACACTGCCCGTGACATTCTGGGGCGAACTAAACTAGAGGATGGAGGGAGTTATTTTTTATGTTGCCGAGATCCCCTTGCCTTACAATGGGATCCTCAGCCGCCCAGCATTGGCCAAGTTCATGGTAGCATCGCATTACACCTACAACACGCTGAAGATGCCTGGGCCAATGTCCATCATCATCGTCCCCTCCGACAGGAAGGATGCGCTGATCTGGGCTGATCAGCTTTACCGGGAGGTAGTTGCAGCAACTGCCACCAAGGCACTTGCTCCTGCCGCTGAAGCCCCGGGAGGGAAGAAGACCGGTAGGACCTCTCGGGCCCACTCCGGCAAGCGCTCCTCTTCGGAGTGTAGTGCTCCCGTCGAGAACGTGCTAGAGAGCTCCACCAGCAAGAGCAAGAAATCCAGAGCTGCACCACCAGAAACCAAGAAGGTGTCCGTCAAGGAGGATGGCACAAGAGGGGATTTCACCATAAGCTCCTCCCTCGACAGCAAATAGGAAGACGCGCTCGTCACCTTCCTGCGGACGAATGTCGACGTGTTTGCATGGCAAGCATCTGACATCCCCGGCGTTCCCAGGGAGGTGATTGAGCACCACCTTGCTTTCTGCACTCATGCGCGACCTATCAAGCAGAAGGTCGGGAGGCAATCTCTAGAGCGGCAAGAGTTCATCGAAGAGGAAACCAGGAAGTTAGAGGCGGCAGGCTTAGTGAGAGGAGTACTCCATCCAACGTGGTTGGCCAATCCGGTGGTGGTGCGCAAGGCAAATGGGAAGTGGACACTGCGTATTGATTACACAAACTTTAATAAGGCTTGCCCAAAGGACCCTTTCCCGTTGCCGCGCATTGACCAGATTGTAGACTCCATGGCCGGATGCGACTTGTTATCATTCCTCGACGCTTACTCGGGCTACCATCAAATCTTCATGAAAAGAGAAGATGAAGAGAAGACATCATTCATCACCCCATGTGGTACGTACTGTTTCATACGGATGCCTTTCGGGTTGAAGAGTGTTGGCTCAACATTCGCGAGAGCAGTCCAAATTGGATTTGAGCCTCAGCTACATAGAAATATGGAAGCCTATATGGATGATATAGTGGTAAAAACCAAGGACAAAGCAACGCTCGTACAAAATTTGGAAGAGACATTTGTAAATTTGCGCAAGATCAACCTTAAGCTGAACCCTGCGAAGTGTGTCTTCGGCGTCCCATCTGGCAAGCTTCTCAGTTTCTTTGTGTCACAGCGTGGGATTGAGGCAAATCCAGACAAGATCAAGTCCATCGGGCAGATTGAAGCACCCAGGCGGATCAAGGATGTGCATCGGCTTGCTGGCTGCGTTGACACCATGAGCGGATTCATCTCCAAATCTGCCGAGCACGCCCTCTCCTTTTTCAAGATTTTGAAAAAGGCGGGCCCGATGGAGTGGACCCCAGAAGCCAAAGCGGCATTGCGAGATTTGAAGAAATGCCGCTCTTCTACGCCAATACTGGTCGCGCCTAAACTACAAGAGCCGGTGCTGCTGTATCTAGCGGCAATGAATCAAGTGGTCAATGCTGCGCTAGTAGCCCAGAGGGAGGTCAATACGGAAGCAATAGCAACGACAGAACCTGATGCCACTGGGGCCAAAGCGACGCAACCAAATGGAGTAGTGCAGAAGAAGAAGATGATGTAGCACCCGGTTTACTTTGTCAGCTCCCTCTTGCAGGGGGCTAGGTCGAGGTACTTCGGTGTGCAGAAATTGCTCTTCGGCCTCCTTATGGCCTCGAGCAAGCTGCGTCATTACTTCCAAGCACATGAAATTACCATCGTCAGCTGCCTCCCATTGCAACGGATATTGCATAACCCAGATGCGACTGGGAGGATTGTGGAGTGGGCCTTGGAGCTATTGAGCTTCGGTTTGAAGTTCGAAAGCACTTCGACGATCCAGAGTAGAGTCTTGGCGGAGTTCGTTGCAGAATGGACCTCAACGCCTGACGAGGAGATCCATGAGACTACTCTCCCTGGAAAGGGTATGAGTCGCGACTGGATCATGTACTTTGACGGGCTTTCTCTCGACAAGGCGCCGGTGCTGGTGTGCTGCTCGTTGCACCCATCGGAGAGCACCTCAAGTACGTGGTCCAGATTCACTACCCCAGGGAGGTGTCGACGAACAACACTGCCGAGTACGAGGGACTACTTGCTGGTCTCAGGATCGCGGCAGACCTCGGAATCAAGAAGCTCATTGTCAGAGGTGATTCGTAGCTTGTCATCAAGCAAGTGAACAAAGATTACCAGAGCCCGTTGATGGAAGCATACGTGGATGAAATGAGGAAGCTGGAGGAGCGTTTTGACGGTATACAAGCAGAGCATGTTCCCCGAGCGGAGAACGACATCGCCGATTACTTGTCAAAACACGCCGCCCTCAAACTACCTGTGGAACCAGGTACCTTTGTGCTTCGATTAACTCAGCCATCCGTTGAACCATCGACCGAGCAGAACAAGCAAAGGAAATCAGGCCCCGGCAAGTACTTTCCCGCCGAACCCCCAGGGGTCGCTGGCAAAGATGTTGCCAGGGACGCTGAGCCTACCATGGGGCGACAGACTCCGGCAGGGCATCAAGCCCTGACCATGGAGACGATCGCTCCCGTGGCAGAGGAAATGCCTTTGGTCCTTGCCGTCGAGCCCCAGGCTCCGGCATGGGCACAGCATACCGTCCAATTTCTCCAAACTGAGCAGCTTCCTGAGGAGCAGGAAGAAGCGGAGAAAGTAGCCCGTCGGTCCGCCATGTACCAGTTCGTCGACGACGTGTTGTACAGAAAAAGGCCAAACGGTGTGAAATTAAAGTGCATTCCCCGGGAGGAAGGACTGAGCTGTTGGCAGAGATACACAGAGGCATATGTGGCTCCCACATAGGGTCGAGGGCCCTTGCCGGCAAGGCATTCCGGCAAGGTTTCTTCTGGCCCACTGCCCTCCAGGATGCAACAGCACTAGTAACCAAGTGTGAAGCATGTCAGTTCCATTTGAAGAGGCTTCATTAGCCAGCTCAAGCTCTCCAAACAATCCCTCTTTCCTAGCCATTCTCGGTCTGGGGGCTCGACGTACTGGGCCCTTTTCCCACGCTGTCGGGGGCTTTGAGTACTTGTACGTTGCTATCGACAAGTTTACAAAGTGGCCGGAGGTGGAAGCAGTGAGAAAGGTGACCGCACAATCAGCCGTCAAGTTCTTCAGGGGCCTGGTCTACCGTTTTGGTGTACCAAATAGAGTCATCACTGACAATGGCACGTAGTTCACAAGCAACACCTTCATGCAGTACATTCAAGACCTCGGCAGCAAGGTCTGTTTTGCTTCTATTGCACACCGTCGAAGCAACAGCCAGGCAGAAAGGGAAAATGCTGAAGTACTGCGGGGCCTCCGGACAAGGACTTTTGACAGGCTGCACAAGTGCGGAAGGCACTGGATTGATGAATTGCCGGTGGTTCATTGGTCAATCAAAACGACACCAAGTCGAGCCACCGGCCAGACACCCTTCTCCCTCGTTTATGGGGCAGAAGCAGTTCTCCCCACGGAACTCACATACGGGTCACCCCGAGTGCTTGCTTATGATGAGCTTGAGCAAGAGCGACTGTGACAAGATGACGCAACGCTCCTCGAGGAAGATCATCTTCGGGTGGCTGTGCGAGCAGCACGCTACCAGCAAGCCTTGCGCCGCTATCATAGGCGCAAGGTTCATGCCCGAAGCTTTGAGGAAGGCGACCTTGTTCTTCGGCACGTTCTGTCGGCCAAGAATTCCAACATGTTGATGCCGAAGTGGGAAGGCCCTTATCGGGTAATACGAGTCACTAGGCCTGGCACAGTCCGCCTGGAGACCGAAGATGGTATTCTAGTGATTAACTCCTGAAACATCGAACATCTTCGCAAGTTTTACCCATAAGGCGCGGTTGTCGGGCTTCCCAGCAAGCCCCCCTTTTGTACAAGCCTTCCCAGCAAGGCATGTAACCCTTCGTACAAAGCCAGGCGTAGACCTTGAGCATAAATAAATGAAGCGCTGGCGCCCTAAGTTTTAGCATGCATGCTAGGTTGAGTCCCTTTCTCTATTAGGGTTGATAGTGCTTAACGGCGGCTAACCCCTAGCATAGAAGTCGAGTTTGCGTCTCTCTATTTCCTTTCCGTCCCCTTGTTTGCAGGATGCGTGGACATTTCTGCTGAGCTGTTCGGAAGAAGGAGAACGAGCTGACACTCCAACCCCAGCAAAACTGAGGTTGCCGGGGGCTGCACGACCACGGGTCAAGCCATGGTAAGACAAGGTTGCCAGGAGCTACAAAACCAGATAATTCTTTCATCCCCCATTATTTCCTTACGTATGGAACTTGGACGTACGAGGCTTCGTTCAGTCTTATGCCATCATGCTCCCTTTTTTCCTGTGTCCAACAAGCTTTGTTTTGGACCAGAGCTCGGTAGTGGTGTGATGGGAAGGGGGCAGACGAAGGGCCTAACCCCACCCTGCTCCTACTTCCGCCAAGGGCGCGAATACAGTTATGGAGCGGGGGAGGGACGGCAAGGCTTGTTACCGGGGCACGTTGTTTATCTTAAGATAACAAGGATCCGTTCCTTGGTATGGATCCTACCCGCGCATGAAGAAACCCGGCGAACACCCTTCTCTTCATTAATACGTTGTAAACAAGTACAATTTGTATGGAACGCATACATGGGCGGGGGGGTTACAAGATTTAAATCTTACAAAGTCCCGTAGGCTTAAAAACTAAAAAGAGATAAGATGTCGTAATCCCTTTCTTGTCCCTCTCCTCAGGAAATAGTACAAGATGGCAAAGGGCAAAAGGAGCGCCTAGGCGAAGCGCGAGCAGCAGGAAGCACTAAGAGAACATCCTGGTGGCTGTCCCGAAGGAGGCCGGTGATGATGGCACCGAGAGAAGAGCTGAAAGATGGAGCAGCGGGCCGGCAATGCACGAGTTGATGCCCGCGTACTCCGACATGACGACTGCCGCCCACCTTCTTTGTCTTCTCCGGCCTCCCAACGCCAGCCGCCCAAGGAGGCGACCCCGAGAAGTTTGAGGGGCTGGCGGTGCAGATGATGGTGCTGCCAGCATCACCCAGAGACAGCGCATCCGCCACCTAGTTGGACTCGTCATCCTCCCGCCCACTTCCCTCGTCATCGTTGTCGCTGTCCTCCCCATCGCTCTCGCTCGGGGAGGAGTCTTCGTCGTCAGTCGAGCTCTCCACACAGCACCCTAGTTTGTGTCCCGAGTGCCCGAAGACCTTGACGGAGAGCATATCGCTCTCTGCTAACCTGAAGCAGAGGACATGCCCCTTCGTCAAGTAGTGGGCGCGCGCGAAGGTCTTCCACCCCCGACGGAGGAGCATCACATGAAGAGCGGGCAACTTGGTGTCCACCCACATGGCGCCATGGCAACACCCCTCCATGTGAAGCCTCAACCTCGGTGGCTGATCGACCTCCAACACCCTCACGAATGCTTCGGGAAGACGGAGGCAACTGCGCGGCGGATCGCGCAGTTGCAAGATGAACTCCAGCGCCGTGTCCCTGACATGGCCGCATGGGGAGGCAGGAGGAGACGGCGGAGGAGATGAAGACGGAGATGATGACGGCGCGGGTGTCCCCCGACCTCGTCCGCCTCTACCTCGACTGCCTCGACGGCCACGACCCCGGCCGGCGCCTCTACCTCCCTCGTGGTCCCCGTCATGGGCATCCGACTCTATTTTGAACGCCACCGCCCTTTGACGGGAGGATGACATGGTTGCCTCCACGGAGGCACGGCCACGGCTACGCCCTCTCGGCATATCTTGGAGAGGAAGGGGATCGAACTGGAAGAGGGTGAGTGGAGGGGTGAGAGGCACCGTTCCTCTCCTCTCCCCCCACTTTATAGAAGGGCGACCACCCGAATCAACCAGTCCAAAAACTGGAGGCACAAGAAAACAAGACCGACCAGCTGCTCCAATCAGCGGCGCCCGCCCCCCGCCCCAGCGTTAAAGCCATCCCCCTCTGCGTCTGCCGCCTGCCCTCCCCGATGCATGAGGGGCACGTGCTAAACAGATCGGGGTTTCAGGTGGCACGTGGTGCGACCGTTTTTTGCACCCCGTGATCGTAGGGCAACCCAAGTCTGCCTAGTGAATGGCTCGCGCCCCCGCAACTTCCTCTATTTTTTATGGGGAGGGCGCGAACCGTCTCTTTACTATTGGAACTGCAAAGTGACGCAAGCATGTTGCGGTCATCCCATGCTCGACCCCCATGTCAGTGCGGATCGTGGGGAAGCACAACCACCGGGGGAGTTACTGCGGTGAAAGAATCCAACCCTACTGCCCGCGCACCATTTTGGTCCTAGCCCAACAACGTGTTGCGCTTATGAATGGCCTAGGCCTGGGGGCTCTTGTCGGTGTACAAAAGTAGGAGCACACTTTTTTACCCCTTACTTGTGCACGGGCAGTCACAGCCGCGCCTACGACCACGCATAACAAAGCAGAGGAGGGAAGCCAGAGGCACAAAGTTACCGGAGCAACGCCAAGGCGATGGCATAAGAAGACCAAGCAAGAAGACCGACTCTCCCCCGACAAGGACTCTTGCCGAAGCGGCCTGCACGCCCCCAGCAAGAACCCTTGCCGGGGCGATCCACCTAAACGCCTCCGTCACAGCCACCCTTGAGCCTAGGAGCTCCAACGCCATCAACAACATTGGAGCCAAGGCTCGAGAAGCGCCCACGTGATGGTATGCAGATCTTTGTGAAGACAAAGGTCTATGGCTCACGAGCCAAGAACTAAACAACAAGGCAATCACGAGGCTCCTTGCCGAGGATGCCCCCGAGGCCCCGACAAGGCTCCTCGCCAAGGACACCCCAAAGCACCAGCAAGCCTTTTATCGAGGACACTCACGAAGGCCCAGGCAAGACCCTTGCCGGGAAAGGACGCAAGGCCGTGGCAAGCCCTTGTCGCCCCATCACCCCAGCTTAGCGGCCGACCAACTAGCCGTAGTCCTTTCGATAAGTAAGAGTGTCGAACCAAACGAGGAGCAGAAGGACATGATAGGCAGTTTTCAGTAAGGTATTCTCCGCAAGCACTGAAATTGTAGGTAACAGATAGTTTTGTGATAAGATAATTGGTAGCAAGTGACAAACGGTAAAAGTAAATAAGGTGCAGCAAGGTGGCCCAATCCTTTTTGTTAGCAAAGGACAAGCCTATACAAACTCTTATGCAAGGTAAAGCGCTCCCGAGGACATATGGGAATTATCATCAAGCTAGTTTTCATCACGATCGTCTGATTCGCGTTCGGTACTTTGATAATTTGGTATGTGGGTGGACCGGTGCTTGGGTGATGCCCTTACTTGGACAAGCCTCCCACTTATGATTAACTTCTAATGCAAGCCTCCACAACTACAAAAGAAGTATTAAGGTAAACCTAACCATAGCCTGAAACATATGGATCCAAATCAGGCCCTTACGAAGCAATGCATAAACTAGGGTTTAAGCTTCTATCACTCTAGCAACCCATCAACTACTTATTACTTCCCAATGCCTTCCTCTAGGCCCAAATAATGGTGAAGTGTCATGTAGTCGATGTTCACATGACACCACTACAGGAGAGACAACATACATCTCACCAAAATATCGACGAAGACCAAACTCACATGACTATTAATAGCAAGACTTCTCCCATGTCCTCAGGAACAAAAGCAACTACTCACAAGACATAATATTGTTCATGATCAGAGGGGTATTAATATGCATAATGGATCTGAACATATGATCTTTCACCAAATAAACCAACTAGCATCAACTACAAGGAGTAATCAACACTACTAGCAACCCACAGGTACCAATCTGAGGTTTGGATACAAAGATTGGATACAAGAGATGAACTAGGGTTTGAGAGGAGATGGTGCTGGTGAAGATGTTGATGAAGGTATCTCTCCCCAAGATGGGAGAGTTGTTGGTGATGACGGCGGTGACGATTTCCCCCTCCCGGAGGGAAGTATCCACCGCAAAACAGCTCTGCCGGAGCCCTAGATTGGTTTCCGCCTCGGTTCCGCCTCGAGATGGCGGCTTCTGGTCCCGAAAGTCTCCTCCTGATTTTTTTTCAGGTCAAAACGCTTCATATAGGAGAAGATGGTCACCTGCGGCCCACCGGCTGGCCCTCGAGGCAGGGGGGCGCGCCCTGCGAAGAGGGGCGCGCCCCCCACCCTCGAGGCCAGCCAGTGGCCCCCCTCGTGGGTTTCTTCCGCCAAGTATTTTTATATTTTCTGAAAAAATGTTCTGTGGAGTTTCGGGGCTTTCGGAGTTGTGCAGAATAGGTTTCCAGAGTTTGCTCCTTTTCCAGCCTAGAATTCCAGCTACCGGCATTCCCCCTTCTTCATGTAAACCTTGCAAAATAAGAGGGAAAAGGCATAAGTATTGTGACAAAACATGTATGAACAGCCCATAATGCAATAAATATCAACTTATAAGCATGATGCAAAATGGACGTATCAACTCCCCCAAGCTTAGACCTCGCTTGTCCTCAAGCGAAAGCCGATATCGAAAAATATGTCCACATGTTTAGAGATAGAGGTGTCGATAAAAACAGAATACGGACATGAGGGCATCATGATAATTCTCATAACAGTAACTTATATAAATATAAGCATATGATCATTATGCAGAAGTAACAATTCATCCACAATGTCAAGTATGCATCATAAACTTCATTGGAAACTAACAAACTTTGGTCTAGGTCCTTGAACCAATCGCAATTTATCGTAACATCGGAATGAGTCAATATAAGAGCTTTTCAGCAAGCCTACATACTCAACTATCATATAATCTTTCACAATTGCTCACACTCACGCAATACTTATGTTTATGGAGTTTTAATCGGACACAGAGAAAGATAGGGGCTTATAGTGTTGCCTCCCAACCTTGTACCTCAAGGGTAATGTCAACAGTAATAGAACATGAAAACCTACATCCAAGTGGGTATACATGTCAGGATCTTTCCAACACAATGTGCTTGCCAAAGGATAAAATGAAAAGGAAAGGTGGATCTCACCTTGACACTTATAAAACAAGAATGAAAGATAGGCCCTTCGCAGAGGGAAGCAGAGGTTGTCATGTGTTTTTATGGTTGGATGCACAAAGTCTTAGCATAGAAGAACTTCGCTTTATATTGCCACTTGTGATAAGGACCTTTATTATGCAGACCGTCGCTTTTATTACTTCCCTATCACAAGCTCGTATAAAGCTAATTTCTCCCACACTAATAAATCATACATATTTTAGCGGATTTTCAACATGACAACTTACTTGGAAGGATCTTTCTCAATCCATAGGTAGATATGATGGACTCTCATGGCAAAACTGGGTTTAAGGATATATGGAAGCAAAAGTAGTATCTCTACTTAGTGCGAGGAGTTTTGGCTAGCATGAGGGGGAAAGGCAAGCTCAACATGTTGGAAGATCCATGACAATATACTTTATTTCAGATATAAGAAGACATAACCCATTATGTTGTCTTCCTTGTCCAACATCAACTCCTTAGCATGTCATACTTTAATGAGTGCTCACAATCATAAAAGATGTCCAAGATAGTATATTTGTATGTGAAGCCTCTCTTCTTTTATTACTTCCTATTAATTGCAACGATGACCAAAACTATGTTTGTCACCTCCCAACAACTTTTATTTATCATACTCTTGTATGTGAAGTCATTACTTCCCATAAGATCGATATGATCTCTTTGATTCTCTTTTTTTTTTCTTTCTTTTATCATGACCAAGGTGAGGAAATCAAGCCCTTGACTCAACACTAATCTTTATTATATAGCTCACGGACTTGATTACAAAGGATAAAGCTCACAAAGCAAAAGCTCACAACTAGATCATGCTAACTTTATTCTAATAGATCAAGCTACTACCAAAAGGATCGAACTAAGTAAAACGGTAAAGATAAGAGTGATGGTGATACAATACCGGGGTCACTCCCCCAAGCTTGGCAGTTGCCAAGGGGAGTGCCCATACCCATGGGATTATGTCTCCTTCTTAGGGATTGGTGATGCTGGAGTTGTTGCTGACGTAGGCATGTTGTTCTTCGAAGGCATGGGCTCACCATTGTAGCAGGATGGTCGAGTCTACGGGATACTCAAATCTGCAGCCAAACTCATGTTCTTGAATCTATATTCATACTCACAGTTTTGGTTTTGTGGGTCATAGATCTGGGCTTGGAGGTGATCGATCTTCTGTTGGAGATTGGAGATTGCTTCACCGAAGATCCTTGAGTCCATCTTGAGATTGTTGGCAAGCTCCGAGATCATCATGTGGTTGGCGTCGAGACTGTGACGCCCGAGACCGACGTCCCAGAAGATTCCAGAAGCTTCCCGAAGATTCCAGATGTTCCGGGTTGCCCGTGGGTTTCTTTTGAGCTTGTGTTATTTATTTTTGCATTGCATCATGTCATCATGCCATCATGTCATATTATTATTTATTTTTTTTGCATCTCAAACCTAATAAATTGTGTGGCCTTCGGTCCATTTAAATCGAGGGAAGGTGACTTCTCTTTATAACATATAAAAGCCTCCTAATAATTATGGAGCTATATTGATAAATATTCCAATTTGCTCCGGAATCACCATAACACACTTGCATAATTTCCCCATGTCTTTCACTTCGAGTTTCACCTTAAAGATCTTGCCGGTAATTCTTTTCCGTTGTTTCGAGGTTCCTCCAAAAACCCCTCCAATAAATTTATTAAATCCCTGACATTTTTGTGAGTCCGGGAATTTTATCCTCTTGCCCTAACTCTTTTCCAGCACCTCCCTTCTTTTCTTCTTGTAGTTGTTTTCTGTTTTTTTTAGCAAAACTGCAGCAGTTTTAAAAAAATCCAGCAGCCTCTAGGCCTCTTGGGCCTCCTTCCCAGCCGGCCCACTTTGGCCACCCCGGCCCGACAGCTCCCGCAAACCCTAGGCTCCCGCATCGCTCTCTCTCGCACTCCCTCTCGTTCCCTCAGCCGCCGCACCCATTCTCCCGATCCCGATCCAGCCCGTGCCTCCCTCATCTTGCTCGCTCACCCTCTTCCATCCCGCATCGCCGCGCAGTCGCGACCCCGAGGCGCCCTCCAGCCTCGGCCGAGCCCCGCGGCTTCCCCTCTCGAGCCCTCTCGATCCCCTGCCTCCCGTGCGCCCCGCCCCTTCTCTGCTCGAGGCCGCGGCCAGCCAGCCGCCTCGCCCTGCTGCCCCGACGACCCGTTCTCCTCGCGGCCAGGAGCGACGCAGCGCAGGAGCCCCGCGGCCCCCGAGCGCCTCCCTGGCCTCCTTCCTCGCCAGGCGCAGCAGGCCGCCCCCTGGCCCGAGCGCCTGCCTCGCCAAGGCCTCTGCCCGTCCCCGAGCGGCTCCCTCCGTGCGCCCTCCTCCAGAGGCCGTGGCCCTTAGTGCCTGGTTCCCCCGTCCTCAGGCAGCAGCGCCGCAGGGCCCTCCCTTCGTCCTCGAGGCCGCTCTGCCTCCGCGCCGTCCTCCTCGCGCCACGGGCCGGCCACCAGCTCCCTCCTCCGCGCCCAGCGAGCCGACGGGCAGGTCGGAAGCCACCCCGACGCGCCGGCCGTCCTCCGGCGTCCTCCTCTGCCTTCCGCCGCCGCGCCCGTCTTCCCCGTCGTCCACCGCAGGCCCGCGCCGCCGAGCCTCTTCTCTGCCGCGACCTGTTTCCAAGGCCGCAGGAGCAGCTCCATGGCGCCTGGAGCTCAGATGCGTCGTTTCTGTACAGCAGCGCCGCAGCGCCGTGCAACCTCTTTTTCCTTTTTTTTTGTTTTTTTTGTTTTGTTGTTTCGGTTACTGTTGCTGTTTTGTTATCTCAAGTAACCTTGGTCCAGCAAGTGCCACCGACGAGAACGTCTAAGAACCGTGAACGTGACCGACGACGAGTACCCCTCCGTGACAAGTACAACCACGGCGCGAGTTCGAGAACCCCCAAGTACCACTACGAACGCCGACGCGACAAGTACCCCTTCGATGCGCCGAGACCAAGTTCCACTACGTCCACGACGACCTTATGACAAGTACCACGACACGATGACGGATGAACATCTACAAACGTTTACCACGACGACCGAGTACATCTACGGCCCGAACGACTACCGTCGCCCGAACATCTTCTTCCTCGTCGGACACGTGAACGCCTTCTTCCTCTACGATCTCGAACCGTCCCGAAACGAGTGTTTCGAAGGTATAACCCCGTGGATGACCCGTGAATGCTTGTTGTGTTGTATGAAATGTCTCCCGTGTGTGCTCCGTGCCCGTTCCGACCTTTTGTCATGTTCCTCGGTTGCCTCGTCACCGACTCGTGGGAACCCGGTGACGGGATCCACCCACTTCCATCTTGTTCGACTTGCTCACGTCGATTCTATCTTTTGCACCGGACTCTCAACGAGTTACGGGAACCGATATGTTGCGTGGCACCATTTTCGGATCGTTGCCGTGGCACCCTTTCATTCCACCACGGTGACAATACTTCATATCTTGTTAATTGTCAACCTTTTAATAATTTGCATAAACTTGATCATCTCATCCGCATCATGTCAACAACATTATATATGTGTGAATTGTTGTTGCTTATAATTATTAAACATGCTTATGAGGATTTTCCGGAGATGATGTTGTTATTCTTCCGGCCTCATTTAAATTGCCTAGTTAGTATAGTTTTATTATGCTTCACCTCTTGCCATGTTAACAAACAATTAATCTTGTCTTGTTTTTAATGAGAGTCAACTAAATAATTAAATGTGGTGTTTCGTCAATATGCAACTCGTTGCATATTGATCTCCACTTAACTTGTAGTATTTGTTTGTGCACTTTGCCATGCCTTGCATATTTAAACCGGACATGCATCATACTTGTTTGTGCATCGTATGCCATGTTCTTGCTTGTGTGTTTACCGTGTTGTTTGTTTCTTTCCGGTTTGCTTCTCTTGATAGCTTCGGTTTCGTTCCGGAGTTGTGAGGTTTCTCTCGACTGTTGCTCCGTCTTCTTCTTGGATCCGTTCTTCTCCCTTGTGGAATCCCAGGCAAGATGACCGAACCCGGATACCATTACTATTTTTGCCTCTTGCTAGAAGTCGCGATCTATAGTTTTGCCTCGATGCCCATGTTTTCCTGTCAGCCTCCTACTTGTAACCATTGCCATGTTTAACCAACCTACCTATGCAAACCGTTGCTTGGCTAAGTACGCTTCGCTCAGCCCTTCTTATAGCATTGCTAGTTGCAGGTGAAGATTGAAGATGCTTGCTTCATGATGAAGTTTGGTTGGGTTATATCACACTATATAAATGCTTAAAAATGAAATCACCTATATATTGGCAAGGGTGGAAGGCTAAGCCTTTTGCTTGGTGATTTGTTCCACTCATGCCGTTAGGAACCGTATAAACCGGTGTTATGTTCCTTGATTATGCGTTCCTAACACGGTTGGGGTGTATGGGACCCCCTTGATAAACCGCTAAGTGCTAAGTCTTTTCCAGCAAGTCCCAACATTGGTACTATTTGCCTAATAACAAACTAATAAAACTTGCATAAGGGCCTTGCAAACCCTCTTTTGTTTTAATTCCACCCCCCGGGCCAGTGCTCCACATGAGTGTTGGTCCGAAACGAGCGGACTGCGGGGCCACCTCAAGGAAACTTGAGGTTTGGTAAAAACCCGTAGGATGTCTCATCCGGTCGTGTCCTGAGACCTAGATACGCGCGGCTACTATCAGGGTGACGACACGCCGGGAGGATTTGCTGGATTAGCCTTACCTTAGTTCGGTTTAACTTGAGCACGGGATTCCGAGAATACTCGGGTCTTCCCAACTATGGAGTTGCGACTCCGCGGATCGTGGGCTTGTAATGGGTCAAGTTGGAACACCCCTGCAGGGTTTGAACTTTCGAAAGCCGTGCCCGCGGTTATGTGGCAGATGGGAGCTTGTTAATTCCGGTTGTAGATAACTTGACACAATGTTTCTAATACACTACCAGCGTGTGTACCGTGACTGTCAATTTCCGAATAGGGATTCGGGAGTTGAACACGGTGGGGTTATGTTTGATCGGCTTTAGTTAGGATCACTTCGTGATCATCTTTCGACCGATGCACTTCTCTTCTCGCTCTCTTTTGCGTAAGTTAGTGCTAGTTGCTGCTGCAGACTCTTGTTTGTTCCTTCACCTCTTTTCTTTCTTCAGCCTTGTCCTCCCCCAAGGCTTAAATAGTCTTGTTACCCGGGAACGGGATTGCTGAGTCCTCTGTGGCTCACAGTTACTCCACCACACCAGATGCAGGTTCAGCCGAGTTTGTGCAGGAGTTGGTTCAGTTCTTCACCATGGAGTCCGATGAAGCTTGTGGCCGTTTGCTAGTGACGTTTCGATGTTCAGTAGTGGTTTCTACTAGGATTCGATCCTGACCTGTGGCTTTATGTTGTTTTGGTATCTTTCTTTTGGATCTTACCCGTAGTCGGGCTGTGATGTTTTGAATGATGTATTGCTTATGTAATGTATCGTGTGAAGTGGCGAGTGTAAGCCAACTATCTCCTTTTGCTTTTTAATCCCTCTTTTACATGAGTCGTGCAAAGATACCAAACTTGAGATCATTCTAGGATGGATTTATGCCTTTAAGTCGTGCCTCGACACGTAGGAGGTATAACTCCATCCTGGGCATTACAAGTTGGTATCAGAGCCTTCTCCGACCTAGAAGCCCCCACTGTTTGATCGAATCGTTGACGGTTGAGTCTAGGCACACACTGGAAAATGTTTTGAGTCCTATATATTATATCGGAGAGTAGGATTTCTGTTTGCTCCTCATCCCTTTCTCTCTGGTGAGGACTCCTGACGATTACTCTTTTCTCTTCTACTTTCAAAAATTGCACCAAATTTTTTTTTTAGGATCCCGCGAGTATTCTAGGATTGTTTCGATGTTCTTGTGACAAGGATATTGTTCCCGATGCCTCCTGTTACCGAGGAGTTGAGCTTCGGGGTATCATTGACACAAGCATATCGCGGCAGTACTAAATACTTAAGACGGCCGACATCGAAAATCTCTCCTATACGGCCAGTGGCAAGATAACCCCGACATCACCTAGTACTGGGGAGGTAGTTCGAGAGTATTGCCATAGCTTGTTATAGTGGATGCTTTTCGAAGGTCCGAGGTACACAGTTTCCGAGAAAGACTGGTTATGTGTTGAAGGATGGATACACCTGGATGTAGGTTTAGAGTTGATTGCGCGGTGCTTCCCGTGTATCCCCAACACCTGATTGCATAACTGGAAACTTTCGGAAATCTATAGGTGGGTTCATCTAGTAGTTCTAGGCATTCTTCCAACGGATGCTCGATATGAAGTTTGGGGTTCTACATTGAGTGAAGTGGTTTTATGGACTTGTTCTGATCGGGAGTTGCATCTTAAAGGATCCTTGGCTATGCTGATCCGGGGATGACAAAACCCTTTTGTAACACGTTCCATGAGCTTGCAGCACGAAGATGTCGGACGAAGCTTCTATCTTGTATTTGTCCTATCTGATCCTTGTTTCTTTTTAATTATCTTTTGTTCTCCAAGTGGCTTCTCGACTAGTTGATGTACCTGTGGAATTCATTCGTTCAATTCTCTGTTCGGATGATGTTGTGAAGATTAGGCTGCTACACATCTATCCTTTGTTTTTGTTTTGATTCTGGTATTCGAGTTGCTTCGATGTCAAATGTTGATTCCATACCTTTCCTAATCGGTATTCTCATATTTCTATGGGAGTGCTAATCCTTCTTGACCATCAAGATCTTCATGTTAATTCTTTTCAACCGGTGTCCATTTTGTTCATCCCAAGTTGTCTTTGTTTTCCCCATCCTCCCACCCTTCTTCTTCTTGGAGCCAGAATTCTCAGATGAAGTATCTATTTTATTCATGTGATGGTTCTTCATTCTTTTCCTTCTATGTTCTTATCCGGTGTTTTATCGTGAAGATGCTCAAGAGCTTCTAGTTCATCATTCTTTTCTTCTCTAATTCTTCCGGTGGATGTAATTCAAGTTTCGGTGTTGATCTTATCCTTTTTCCTAATTCACAATGCTTCTTATTCCGGTGCACCAATTAATCATTCTCCTCTTGCTATTCATATCCGGAGTGCTGAAGATTCATAATTCCATTCTTAATCAGTTCAAGCTATTTTTTTTTGAGGATTATCATCTTATTCAAGCCATTTAATTCAACCGGTGCAATTTATCTCTTAAGCAATCTTTTCCAACGGTGATTTCTTTGAGTGGGCCCTAACCCACAGGTCTTTTCCAGGATCTTACCTGACTCTTCTTTCTCCGGAGAATTCTTTTCAAAGTGTGATGTAAGAATGATTTCCATCAGTCACATGCCTTCTCCAAGATCGCTTTCAAATTCTTTTCATCATTGGTTCAACCTTTTTAATTCTTCATTCCGGAGTGCTCAACAATTCTTCATGGCATTTCTCGTCTTCATTCTCAACATTTGGAGACCGGAGAAGTGTTTCTCTTAAATCTTGGCCCGTTCTCTTGGAGATTCGTGGTTCTAGCTTCATGCCATCCTCATTATTGTTCCGATTGTGAGGAATTATTTTATGCCATCCGGAGCATTTCATGAATTCTTTTCTTTGTGTCCTCCGAAGGCCATCATTTCAGAAGATTTCTTCGTTCTCAGTTTTCAACTTCGTCCTCCAAATATTCTTCATTGATGTCTCTTCGTTCGTCTCCATATTCTTACGGTGGTTCATTCAAGTTTACTCTTCCGTTGTTATCATATCAATTCATTTGTTCTTTTCACAATCCTACCGGTGCTTCGTTCAATACTTACCCAAGCTTGTGCTAGATCTCTCTTTAATTCTTTCCAACGAGAATAAGTAGTATGCCAAATCCTTGGTTGTCATCAATTTAAATTGGTGAAGGAGATGCATGACATAATTCTTATTCTTATTCCTTCAAGGTGTTTTAATCCCTTCCTTCAGAGCTTGTTCATCATATCATATTCTCAGTTCTAAGTTGTTCATCTTGTTTTTCCGGAGTTCCAAGTTATTTAATTATATCGTTTCAAGCTCAATCTAATTCATCGCAGTCCTTGATTCATATTCTTTCATCTTTCACTTCTCATGCTTTCATTACCGGAGTTCTTCATGGTGGTTCATCATCATTTAATTCATCCTCGAAGTCTTCATCTAGATTATTGTTGGAGCTCAAGCATTCTTCATCATGCTTTCTAATTGCAATTCTTTCTACCTTATTCTTTGAGATGGTGTTATGTCATTCTTGACAATTCCTTCATGTTCATGATTCACGAGTTATCAAGAATGAGATAGTTAAAACCATCATTTCTTTCTCTTTAGGAGATCTTTTCAACCCCTCCTTTTATCTCTTGGAGTTATCTTGGGTTGTTTTTCACCTAAAGCTTTTCCCTAAGGTTTTTTTGCTATTATGGTGCTTATAAATGACCCAAGTTCTTCATTTATCCTTCCGGGGAAATAAGTTTATCGTCTCCTTGTTGATATCAATCCAAGCAAATGTTTTAGTTAGTGGCTGGTTGTCACCTCATAATTTTGAGATGTTTTCCTAAAGCCCACAACGAGCTTATTCTTTCGTTGTTGATTTTACCAACAACTCTTTTCAACCCTTCTTGGTAAGGATGCTCTTTCAAATTCAATTTTGAGAGAAGTGTCATATTTTCACCGTTCATTTCTTTCTTTGATCTATATTCTATTCTTTCATTCCGGAGGCTTTGTGATGTTGCTCTCTTTAACCATCATCTCGTTTTTTTATCAAGATCTTGTTCTTTCCCTTGCTTATCATTTAACCGGAGTGTTGTATTCTTCATTCAAGATTCCTCATCTTATCAGTCTTGCCTGTCTTTTAACCGGAGTGCTGTCTGAATCTTTCTTACCCCTTGTGCCATTCTTTCAATTGTTTCGGAGGCAATATGTTGTTGTTTTCTTCAAGTATCATCTCAACTTGGCAAGTTCTTGTCCAATTCCTTCCATTTTCAGATGGAGTGCTGTCCAAATTCTGTCATTCTTATTCCTTGGCTATACCGTTGCAGTTTCATATTCTTTTGGCTCGTAAGCTCTTGTTTCATGTCTTTCAACCTTCAAGGTTCTCATAATGCTCCTTGTTCCTCCTGCTTACCGGAGTGCTCTTAACTTCGTTCATCTCCGTTGCTTTCTTCTTTCAACTTGTTTAACCTCTCAAGGTTCTTGGTTTCACTCGTCTGTCAAAGAAGCAACTTTGTTTTACCTCTTCCTCTTCCGTTTTTACCCGGTGATATCTCTAGGCTCTCGGGTCGAGATCCTCTGTTAGTGTGGGAGAGTTGTGACGCCCGAGACCGACGTCCCAGAAGATTCCAGAAGCTTCCCGAAGATTCCAGATGTTCCGGGTTGCCCGTGGGTTTCTTTTGAGCTTGTGTTATTTATTTTTGCATTGCATCATGTCATCATGCCATCATGTCATATTATTTTTTTTTTTTTTGCATCTCAAACCTAATAAATTGTGTGGCCTTCGGTCCATTTAAATCGAGGGAAGGTGACTTCTCTTTATAACATATAAAAGCCTCCTAATAATTATGGAGCTATATTGATAAATATTCCAATTTGCTCCGGAATCACCATAACACACTTGCATAATTTCCCCATGTCTTTCACTTCGAGTTTCACCTTACAGATCTTGCCGGTAATTCTTTTCCGTTGTTTCGAGGTTCCTCCAAAAACCCCTCCAATAATTTTATTAAATCCCTGACATTTTTGTGAGTCCGGGAATTTTATCCTCTTGCCCTAACTCTTTTCCAGCACCTCCCTTCTTTTCTTCTTGTAGTTGTTTTCTGTTTTTTTTAGCAAAACTGCAGCAGTTTTAAAAAAATCCAGCAGCCTCTAGGCCTCTTGGGCCTCCTTCCCAGCCGGCCCACTTTGGCCACCCCGGCCCGACAGCTCCCGCAAACCCTAGGCTCCCGCATCGCTCTCTCTCGCACTCCCTCTCGTTCCCTCAGCCGCCGCACCCATTCTCCCGATCCCGATCCAGCCCGTGCCTCCCTCATCTCGCTCGCTCACCCTCTTCCATCCCGCATCGCCGCGCAGTCGCGACCCCGAGGCGCCCTCCAGCCTCGGCCGAGCCCCGCGGCTTCCCCTCTCGAGCCCTCTCGATCCCCTGCCTCCCGTGCGCCCCGCCCCTTCTCTGCTCGAGGCCGCGGCCAGCCAGCCGCCTCGCCCTGCTGCCCCGACGACCCGTTCTCCTCGCGGCCAGGAGCGACGCAGCGCAGGAGCCCCGCGGCCCCCGAGCGCCTCCCTGGCCTCCTTCCTCGCCAGGCGCAGCAGGCCGCCCCCTGGCCCGAGCGCCTGCCTCGCCAAGGCCTCTGCCCGTCCCCGAGCGGCTCCCTCCGTGCACCCTCCTCCAGAGGCCGTGGCCCTCAGTGCCTGGTTCCCCCGTCCTCAGGCAGCAGCGCCGCAGGGCCCTCCCTTCGTCCTCGAGGCCGCTCTGCCTCCGCGCCGTCCTCCTCGCGCCACGGGCCGGCCACCAGCTCCCTCCTCCGCGCCCAGCAAGCCGACGGGCAGGTCGGGAGCCACCCCGACGCGCCGGCCGTCCTCCGGCGTCCTCCTCTGCCTTCCGCCGCCGCGCCCGTCTTCCCCGTCATCCACCGCAGGCCCGCGCTGCCGAGCCTCTTCTCTGCCGCGACCTGTTTCCAATGCCGCAGGAGCAGCTCCATGGCGCCCGGAGCTCAGATGCGTCGTTTCTGTACAGCAGCGCCGCAGCGCCGTGCAACCCCTTTTTCCTTTTTTTTGTTTTTTTGTTTTGTTGTTTCGGTTACTGTTGCTGTTTTGTTATCTCAAGTAACCTTGGTCCAGCAAGTGCCACCGACGAGAACGTCTAAGAACCGTGAACGTGACCAACGACGAGTACCCCTCCGTGACAAGTACAACCACGGCGCGAGTTCGAGAACCCCCAAGTACCACTACGAACGCCGACGCGACAAGTACCCCTTCGATGCGCCGAGACCAAGTTCCACTACGTCCACGACGACCTTATGACAAGTACCACGACACGATGACGGATGAACATCTACAAACGTGTACCACGACGACCGAGTACATCTACGGCCCGAACGACTACCGTCGCCCGAACATCTTCTTCCTCGTCGGACACGTGAACGCCTTCTTCCTCTACGATCTCGAACCGTCCCGAAACGAGTGTTTCGAAGGTATAACCCCGTGGATGACCCGTGAATGCTTGTTGTGTTGTATGAAATGTCTCCCGTGTGTGCTCCGTGCCCGTTCCGACCTTTTGTCATGTTCCTCGGTTGCCTCGTCACCGACTCGTGGGAACCCGGTGACGGGATCCACCCACTTCCATCTTGTTCGACTTGCTCACGTCGATTCTATCTTTTGCACCGGACTCTCAACGAATTACGGGAACCGATATGTTGTGTGGCACCATTTTCGGATCGTTGCCGTGGCACCCTTTCATTCCACCACGGTGACAATACTTCATATCTTGTTAATTGTCAACCTTTTAATAATTTGCATAAACTTGATCATCTCATCCGCATCATGTTAACAACATTATATATGTGTGAATTGTTGTTGCTTATAATTATTAAACATGCTTATGAGGATTTTCCGGAGATGATGTTGTTATTCTTCCGGCCTCATTTAAATTGCCTAGTTAGTATAGTTTTATTATGCTTCACCTCTTGCCATGTTAACAAACAATTAATCTTGTCTTGTTTTTAATGAGAGTCAACTAAATAATTAAATGTGGTGTTTCGTCAATATGCAACTCGTTGCATATTGATCTCCACTTAACTTGTAGTATTTGTTTGTGCACTTTGCCATGCCTTGCATATTTAAACCGGACATGCATCATACTTGTTTGTGCATCATATGCCATGTTCTTGCTTGTGTGTTTACCGTGTTGTTTGTTTCTTTCCGGTTTGCTTCTCTTGATAGCTTCGGTTTCGTTCCGGAGTTGTGAGGTTTCTCTCGACTGTTGCTCCGTCTTCTTCTTGGATCCATTCTTCTCCCTTGTGGAATCCCAGGCAAGATGACCGAACCCGGATACCATTACTATTTTTGCCTCTTGCTAGAAGTCGCGATCTATAGTTTTGCCTCGATGCCCATGTTTTCCTGTCAGCCTCCTACTTGTAACCATTGCCATGTTTAACCAACCTACCTATGCAAACCGTTGCTTGGCTAAGTACGCTTCGCTCAGCCCTTCTTATAGCATTGCTAGTTGCAGGTGAAGATTGAAGATGCTTGCTTCATGATGAAGTTTGGTTGGGTTATATCACACTATATAAATGCTTAAAAATGAAATCACCTATATATTGGCAAGGGTGGAAGGCTAAGCCTTTTGCTTGGTGATTTGTTCCACTCATGCCGTTAGGAACCGTATAAACCGGTGTTATGTTCCTTGATTATGCGTTCCTAACACGGTTGGGGTGTATGGGACCCCCTTGATAAACCGCTAAGTGCTAAGTCTTTTCCAGCAAGTCCCAACATTGGTACTATTTGCCTAATAACAAACTAATAAAACTTGCATAAGGGCCTTGCAAACCCTCTTTTGTTTTAATTCCACCCCCCGGGCCAGTGCTCCACATGAGTGTTGGTCCGAAACGAGCGGACTGCGGGGCCACCTCAAGGAAACTTGAGGTTTGGTAAAAACCCGTAGGATGTCTCATCCGGTCGTGTCCTGAGACCTAGATACGCGCGGCTACTATCAGGGTGACGACACGCCGGGAGGATTTGCTGGATTAGCCTTACCTTAGTTCGGTTTAACTTGAGCACGGGATTCCGAGAATACTCGGGTCTTCCCAACTATGGAGTTGCGACTCCGCGGATCGTGGGCTTGTAATGGGTCAAGTTGGAACACCCCTGCAGGGTTTGAACTTTCGAAAGCCGTGCCCGCGGTTATGTGGCAGATGGGAGCTTGTTAATTCCGGTTGTAGATAACTTGACACAATGTTTCTAATACACTACCAGCGTGTGTACCGTGACTGTCAATTTCCGAATAGGGATTCGGGAGTTGAACACGGTGGGGTTATGTTTGATCGGCTTTAGTTAGGATCACTTCGTGATCATCTTTCGACCGATGCACTTCTCTTCTCGCTCTCTTTTGCGTAAGTTAGTGCTAGTTGCTGCTGCAGACTCTTGTTTGTTCCTTCACCTCTTTTCTTTCTTCAGCCTTGTCCTCCCCCAAGGCTTAAATAGTCTTGTTACCCGGGAACGGGATTGCTGAGTCCTCTGTGGCTCACAGTTACTCCACCACACCAGATGCAGGTTCAGCCGAGTTTGTGCAGGAGTTGGTTCAGTTCTTCACCATGGAGTCCGATGAAGCTTGTGGCCGTTTGCTAGTGACGTTTCGATGTTCAGTAGTGGTTTCTACTAGGATTCGATCCTGACCTGTGGCTTTATGTTGTTTTGGTATCTTTCTTTTGGATCTTACCCGTAGTCGGGCTGTGATGTTTTGAATGATGTATTGCTTATGTAATGTATCGTGTGAAGTGGCGAGTGTAAGCCAACTATCTCCTTTTGCTTTTTAATCCCTCTTTTACATGAGTCGTGCAAAGATACCAAACTGGAGATCATTCTAGGATGGATTTATGCCTTTAAGTCGTGCCTCGACACGTAGGAGGTATAACTCCATCCTGGGCATTACAGAGACCTCGTTCCACCATACCTTGGCACTTGAAAACTTGTTGCTCCATTGCTTCGAGTCTTGTCTCCACGCTTCCGGTCCTCCTCGGCCCTTCAACATCATGGATGTGCAGCACCCCCTCATGCAACTCCATGGTTTTGGGGTGGTGTAGCACCTCCGCAAGGTATGGGTTGATGACCTTCTCGAAGAACATGTCCTTGGGGGTGTTGGAGGACGCCATGATGATCTAGATCTGTCAAAAACAGCAGCTCGAAAAGAAAACAGAGGAATTCTGCGTGATACAGAGGTCAAAACCTTCGGGAGTATATATAATGAATTTTTCCAGCACGAAAGGAGTAACCCACAAGAAAATGGAGTCCATGGGACACACGGGGTGCCCTCGAGGCAGGGGGCGCGCCCTGGGAAGGGGGGCGTGCCCCCTACCCTCGAAGCCACCTCGTGTCTCCTCCGGACTACGGTTTATTTTTGTATTTTTCTAAATATTCCAAAACAGAGAAAAATTGCCTTTAGAACTGTTTTGGACTCGGTTTACTTACCGTATCATGTACCTCTTCCTTTTCGGAGGATGAATTGTTCTCGAAAGTGTCCTATATGTATTCCTCCGGGGTTATGGTTTCAATAATATTAGTTTCAACATTTATAGGATTACCTGAGATATAATGTTTGATCCTTTGACCATTCACCACCTTCGGATTTGTGCCTTCGAAGTTGTTGATCTTAATGGCACCGGAACGATAGACCTCCTCGATAACGTAAGGTCCTTTCCACTTGGAGAGAAGTTTTCCTGCAAAAAACCTTAAACAAGAGTTGAATAGCAAAACATAATCACTTACGTTGAACTCACGCTTTTGTATCCTTTTGTCATGCCATCTTTTAACTTTTTCTTTAAATAACTTGGCGTTCTCGTAGGCCTGGGTTCTCCATTCGTCGAGACAGCTAATATCAAATAGCCTCTTTTCACCAGCAAGTTTGAAATCATAATTGAGCTCTTTGATATCCCAATATGCCTTATGTTCTAGCTCAAGAGGTAAGTGACAAGCTTTTCCATAAACCATCTTATATGGAAACATACCCATAGGATTTTTGTATACAGTTCTGTAGGCCCATAATACATCATCTAGTTTCTTGGACCAAATCTTTCTAGACCTATTAATTGTCTTCTGCAAGATTAATTTCAACTCCCTATTACTTAGTTCTACCTGACCACTAGTCTGCGGGTGATAGGGTGATGCAATTCTATGGTTGACATCGTACTTAGCAAGCATCTTACGGAAAGCACCATGAATAAAGTGTGAACCACCATCAGTCATCAGATATCTAGGGACTCCAAATCTTGGAAATATAACTTCTTTAAGCATCTTAATAGAGGTGTTATGATCTACACTACTAGTTGGAATAGCTTCTACCCACTTAGTAACATAATCAACAGCAACTAGAATATGTGTGTACCCATTAGAGGCAGGAAAAGGTCGCATATAATCAAAGCCCCAGACATCAAATGGTTCAATAACAAGTGAATAATTCATAGGCATTTCTTGACGTCTACTAATATTACCGAGTCTTTGACATTCATCACATGATAAGACAAACTTACGGGCATCCTTGAAGAGAGTAGGCCAATAAAAACCGGATTGCAATACATTGTGCGCAGTTCTGTCTCCCGCATGGTGTCCTCCATAAGCTTCGGAGTGGCACTTGCGTAAGATTTGTTCCTGTTCATGCTCAGGCACACAACGTCTAATAATACCATCTACTCCTTCTTTATAAAGATGTGGGTCATCCCAAAAGTAATGTCTCAAATCATAGAAGAATTTTTTCTTTTGCTGGTATGTGAAGCTAGGAGGTATAAACTTAGCAACAATGTAATTAGCATAATCAGCATACCAAGGAGCAGTACGGGAAGTATTTATGAGAGCCAGTTGTTCATCAGGAAAGCTATCATCAATGGGTTGTGGGTCATCAATAACCTAGATAGGTTATCTGCTATGGGGTTCTCAGCTCCCTTTCTATCAATAATATGCAAGTCAAATTCTTGCAGCAAGAGAACCCATCTAATAAGTCTAGGTTTAGCATCTTTCTTTTCCATAAGGTATTTGATAGCAGCATGATTAGTGTGAATAGTTACCTTAGAATCAACGATATAGGGTCTAAACTTATCACAAGCAAACACAACTGCTAGAAATTCTTTCTCAGTGGTAGCATAATTTCTTTGGGCACTATCTAGAGTTTTACTAGCATACTGGATAACATTCAACTTCTTATCAACTCTTTGCCCTAAAACAGCTCCTACAGCATAATCACTAGCATCGCACATAATCTCAAAGGGTAAATTCCAGTCAGGAGGCTCAACAATAGGTGCAGAGATCAATGCTTTCTTAAGTATTTCAAATGCTTCTAGACAATCATTATCAAAGACAAAAGGAATATCTTTATGTAAAAGATTAGTCAGAGGCCTGGAAATTTGGGAGAAGTCCTTGATGAACCTCCTATAAAACCCGGCATGACCAAGGAAACTTCATATACCTTTTATATCCTTAGGGCATGGCATCTTTTCAATAGCATCCACTTTAGCTTTGTCAACTTCAATACCTCTCTCAGAAATTTTATGTCCCAAGACAATGCCTTCATTAACCATAAAGTGGCACTTCTCCAATTCAAGACAAGGTTAGTGTCTTCACAACTCTGCAAAACTTGATCAAGGTTGCTTAAGCAATCAGCAAAAGAAGTTCCGTAAACGGAGAAATCATCCATGAACACTTCAACAATCTTTTCACAAAAGTCAGATAATATAGCCATCATGCATCTTTGAAAGGTAGCAGGTGCATTACATAAACCAAAAGGCATACGTCTATAAGCAAAGGTACCGAAAGGACAAGTAAAGGTGGTCTTTTCTTGACCCCCCCCCCCTTTGACACAGGTATTTGAGAGAAACGAGAATAACCATCTAGAAAGCTAAAATGTGTATGTTTGGATAATCTTTCTAGCATTTGATCAATAAATGGCAAGGGGTAATGATCTTTCTTAGTAGCTTTATTTAACTTATGGAAATCAATTACCATCCTATAACCTGTAACTATTCTTTGCGGGATCAATTCATCTTTATCATTGGGGACAACAGTCATACCTCCTTTCTTAGGGACACAATGGATAGGACTTACCCACTGGCTATCAGCAATGGGATAGCTAATACCTGCCTCCAGAAGCTTTAGAATTTCCTTCCTTACCACTTCTTTCATCTTAGGATTTAACCATCGCTGATGATCAATAACCGGTTTAGCATTTTCTTCCAATTTTATCTTGTGTTGACATATAGTGGGACTAATGCCCTTAAGATCATCCAGAGTATATCCAATAGCATCTCGGTGCTTCTTCAGAGTTTTCAATAATCTTTCTTCTTCATGCTCTGAAAGGTTAGCACTAATAATAACAGGATATATCTTCTTTTCATCAAGATAAACATACTTAATATTATCAGGCAAAGGTTTAAGTTCAAACACGGGGTCACCCTTGGGTGGAGGAGGATCCCCTAGGATTTCAACAGGCAAGTTGTTTTTCAATACGGGTCCATGTGTAAGAAATATTTCATCTATCCCCCTTCTCTCATTCCTATGCATATCATTTTCATGGTCTAAATAGTATTGTTCTAAAGGATCATTAGGTGGCACGGTAATAGAAGCTAGACCAATAAATTTATCCTTACTGGGTGGTGCCTTTTCAAGGGGTTGTCTACGGAATTTAGCAAAGTTAAAATCATGAGACATATCCCCTAATCCGACAGTGACAATATCTTTCACACAGTCTATCTTGGCATTAACGGTATTCAAGAAGGGTCTACCAAATATAATGGGACAGAAAGCATCTTGTGGGGAACTAAGAACAAAAAAACCAGCAGGGTATTTAACCTTCCCAAACAAGACTTTGATATCTCTAACAATCCCAATTGGTGAAATAGTATCTCTATTAGCAAGCTTAATAGTATTATCAATCCCTTCTAACTCAACAGGTGCAATATCATGCATAATTTCGTTATACAGATCAAAAGGGATAATGCTCGCACTAGCACCTACGTCACATAAACCATGATAGCAATGATCTCCTATCTTGACAGAGATAACTGGCAAGCCTACAACAGGTTTACGTTTATTCCTAGCATTGGGTTTGGCTATCCTAGCAGACTCTTCTTGGAGATAAATAACATGCCCATCTAAATCTTCTACCAAGAGATCTTTAACCATAGCAACACTAGGTTCAACTTTAATTTGCTCAGAGGGTGTAGGTGTTCTAGTATTACTCTTACGGACTACAGCTGAAGCTTGAGCATGATCCTTTATCCTAACAGGGAAAGGTGGTTTCTCAATATAAGTGGTAGGTATAATAGGATCAACATTATAAGTGATAGTCTTTTCTTCAACTTTAATAGGTGATAACCCTCAACCGTAAGGGATCGAGATAGTCTTCGCGGGTAAGAATAACCCAATTTATAGATTCGACACACGGGGAGCCAAAGAGTATTTATAAGCTTTGACAGTTGAGTTGTCAATTCAACCGCACCTGAAATATACTTACTTGCAACAAAAGATAAGTGGTAACGGTGATATGATAGTGATGGTGGTGACAGTAAAAGTAAACAGCAAAAGTAACAACTAATGACCAGCAGGATTGAAACACTGTAGGCTAGGGAGATGGATGGTTGGGCGCTGCATGGATGAGATACATCATGAATCTAACTTGGGGCAAGGCACACAGAAAAGTAATGATCATCTAGGTAAATATCAATCATTAGGCATGTATCCCACAGGTAGTTGTACGTGCTTGCAATAAGAACTTGCACAACATCTTTTTTCCTACCATCCCGCTACGAATGGGGCCAAAAGGAACTTATGGAGATTAAGGTGCTCCTGTCAAAGAGCACCGGAACAAAGCAATAAACTCAATGGATACATGGAATCCTCAAATTATGGACCATCCCCTTTGGTGTCCCAAGCTATCACCTTTGGGATCGCCGGTTCCGGACCATAATAGGTGCAATCAACTCATAGATAGGATCAAGAACACAAATATATTCATGCAAACACATAGGGTTCAGATCTGAAATCACGGCACTCGGGCCCTAAGTGACAAGCATTAAGAGCAAAAAGTTGAAGCAAAGATGATAAACACCAAAGTAGATGATAGGCAACATGCCCCCAACAATCTGATAAACTATTACATGATCTAACTCATCCAATCCCTACCATCCCCTTTGCCTACAGCAGGGAATTACTCACACATGGAAGGAGAAGTCATGGAGGGAGGATGGAGTGGTGATGATGATGACGATGGCGACGATCTCCCCTCTCCGGAGGCCAAATCAGCCTCCAGATTAGCCCTCCCGAAGAAGAACAGAGGGTGGCGGCGGCTCCGCGACGGAAACTGGGAAAACGACTTCTGTTCTGGGGTTTTCTCATCACGGGAATAAATACGAGCCAAGGTAGGGCACCAGAGGGGGGAGGACCCTCCTAGGCGGCCTCCCGGCGCGGCCAGGGGTGGGGCCGCGCCAGCAGGGCGCCTGGGGCCCCCATGGCTGCCCTCTGGCCCCACTTCTGGCACAATGGCACTTCGGGTGCGTGGATTTTCTGTGATTTTTCTTGGAATTTTCTGAGACACCTAAAAATCTGTTTTCCTGCACACAATAAAACCATACAGGCAGCTCTGCTGAAAACAGCGTTAGTCCGGGTTAGTTTAGTTCAAATCATGCAAGAATGAGGGCAAAACAATAGCAAAAGTGTTTGGAAAAGTAGATACGTTTGATACGTATCAACTCCCCCAAGCTTAGCATATTGCTTGTCCTCAAGCAATTCAGTTCGACAAACTGGACGCGACAAAAAAAACTTTGACAAACTCTTTTGCTTCATTAGATGTATATAAGCATGTACTACGAAAAGAGTCTAGCAAGTATTGAAACAATGCTATGAGGACAATGCACGAAGCAATCCTTCTTTCAAGTGACCAATCACGAATAACTAAAAGTAAATAATATACTACTGAAAATCAAGACAAGATAATATTGCACATAGCTTGAACATACTAGAGTGGTATCTTGCTAGCCTCCATGTGTGAAGCAAAACATAAATGCAGAAACTCCTCCAGAGTTTTAAAAGAGACTAGAACTAAGAATTTCAGAATAAATAATACCGCAAGCATGCAGAAGACAATGTAATACTTTGGGACAATGGACATTACACTCAGAATGACAATTATGCTCTCCTAGTTGGTGCTTTGAAGAAAGAAGGTGGAGACTCTCGAACCGTGGAATTTGATGGCGAGGTTGAAAACCCGTGGTTGGAAGCAAAGACTAAACATGTACCAGAGCTCTTGGTTTTGAAAACAGAGGTAAAAATGATTTTGGGAGGTGCATATTTCGTCAACGAATGTTAGTAGACAACCCAATCACTTCTTACGCTAGACATGTTTCAAGGAACGGCTCCCAAGATGGGGACGATCACATCCCCTTAATCTCCTTTGTTTATCACTACAAAAGTTTTCTGATTTCTCATAAACAAAGCGTGAAGGAGGGTTTGTTGGTTGTGATTATCTTTTGTGAGCTGGGCGCACTCATGCCAGTCCCTCCTCGTATTAGGGGTTTGCAGATTAGACATGCAATCCCGGGATAAAACATGTCCAACACAAGAAGATCATGAATTACCTACTACTTCCTCATGAGCTAAAACAGAGGCACAGAACAGGAGTAAATTTCAATAATTTCGAGATGGTACAAGAAAGTCTTCGTTAGGATGGCCGGTAAATACCACATAGGAAGGTATGGTGGACTCATATGGAATAACTGGTTTGAAAGGATTTGGATGCATAAGCAGAATTCTGCTTAGTGCGAGCAAAGGCTAGCAAGAGACTGGGAAGCGACCAACTAGAGAGCAATAACGGTCATAATCATGCAGAGCGACAAAGCAACATTGAATTGGGCATGAAAGTGATATAACTATTCTGAAACTCAAAGATCATCAAGGCAAAGCAGATTTTTTAGTCTTAAACATGTGTAAACATGTGCCAAGTCAATCCAAGAATTCTCCAAAGGGAAATACCACCTTAGTATGCCAAACCATGAACAATGCAATGCATGTAAATTATTTCAATAACACATTATATACTCTAGCTATTTGAGATTAGCCACAAGGAAAGCATGAACCACTGGGAAAGCATTGTAAACATAGCACTATGTCGCTACAAGCTGGTCTCTAGATCATAAGTACAGGCATATGTACAAAAGTAGAAACAAGAAGAGTTCATACCGGTTTTCCTTGTTGCTTCCCTTTCGTCGATCTTCGTCATTACTGCCTTGTCACTTGCACGATCGAACGTAGGAAATATAATTAAATGCCATCACAGACTCGAGCTGAACTCTGAAAACAAAGCAAACTAAAGAGAGAAAGAAAATATTTTTGGGTTTTTTTTCAAAGGTTAAACAAAAGCAAAAGAAAGAGAAAATCTTTTTGTTGTTTTTGCAAAGAAAGAAACAAAGAAGAACGGGCAAAAACTTCGAAAAGATTAAAGCGAACAAAAATAAAACGGATAATACAATGGAAAAGTGAGAAGGGCACGTACTCCCCCAAGCTTAGGCTTTTGGCCTAAGTTGGTAGTAGCTACTGCCCCCAGGAGCCTCCTGCTCCGGGGTGGTACTGGTGAGTCCAAGGGTCGTATAAGGATTCCGGCGCGTATATCGAAGTCCTCGGATCCTCCCACGAAGAAGGGTCCGCACTCCAAGCAGAGGAAGACCCTTCACCAAACTGGGTGACGGTCTCCCCCTGAAAAGGTGGTAACTCACCGTGCTCCTCCTCGTCGGGCACAACCCCCTCCATGGGGTTATGAAACTGATGTTGGACCATGAACTCATCGAACTGGATAACATCAAAGGACCATCTGTTCCTGCAAGAAAAATCAAACAAAAGAGGTGCAGGTAGACGGATCTTGCGTTCCGCGGTAGTTCTGAAACGCAAGATATAAACAAGGTTACCAAGCTCAGAAGTCATGGTAACAAACTTATGCCTTTTCATAGCAGCAAGATCAAAACTTAAATAAGTAAAAGGCTTATCATCAGGGTGTGGGGTGCCTTTAAGATATTCTAAGATAAGTGTGGCATACACGCCACCAAATAAGTCTCCCCTGTTACCGTTCATAGCAAGGCGTCGAGCAATTAAGGCACCCACATTATAATCAAACCTCTCTGAGAGGGCGTTTGCCAGGATAGCAATATCCGACGCAGAAATGTTGCTCGTGTTGTCACGAGCTAACACCCCTCTAGCAACATAATACGCAAAATACCTGAGGTGAGGGAATAAGATGCTGGAGATTTTTGAACGATGAATATCCCTCGTATCCATGCCGCAGAGAGAGTTGAAGACGGTTCTCAGCTCGGAGGGCTGAGAGGTCATCTTCACCGTCTGCCCAACGTTTGGCACACCTATTATTTCACAAAACTTTTCCAAGGGCATGGTCAAAAGATTATTGTAAATTTTAAACTCAATAGAACCAGTATCAAGGTTATATCTAAAACTGTTAATGAAACCGGAGGTGAGTTTTTGATACTGAACAACACGGCACGTGACGAGCCGTGTCAGACCTGCATTAGCACAAAGGGTATAAAACTCATCCTTAATTCCTGCAGCTTCAAGGAATTCATCACATGGGAACATCATCGCACGTGCTGGTTTTGTGTCTTCCAACAACTCTAGGGGCACATGATCTTCATTGTAGCTCACCCTAGCAGTCGAGGGTGAAGCTGCGGCTCTAGTAACTCGATCGGAGCGCGCGGGCTTCTTCTTCTCAAGCCACCCCTTTGCCCTTCCTAACAAACTCATTTCTGAAATTTTTGGCAAATTACAAAAACAAGGATTTAAACGAAGTGGATTAAGGCAAACTACTCAACTCACTTACCTAAGGCATAAACTTGCATCAAAACTTGGAAAATAAATTTCTACACATGCATGCAAGCTCATCTACACAGCACCAAGAACTACTAAATACTCACAAATGAAGCCACCAACCAAAAATCTAATTGGAGGGGTGGAGGAGTTACATACCAGGGAGTATTTGTTCAAAATCTCAGCTCGAATGATAGGCTGTAGAGAGAGATCGAAAATTGCCTCCAAGAACAGCAAGAACGCAAGAACAAGTGCAGAACTCTTGTTTTCGGGGAGAAAGAGAGAGAGAGGAAGAAGACTCACCTGGAGGCGGGACCTGTGGGCCCCAGGCGCCCTATGGGCGCGGCCAGGGGCAGGCCGCGCCAGCTGGCCGCCTGGGCCACTGGTGGCCTCCCCTGGTCAGCCCCAGGTGCCTCTGGGTCACTCCCGGCATGGAAATTTTAATTTTTATTTTTCTGGAATTTTTCTGAAAACTTCAGTGTTGAAAATTTTTCGAAGTTCAAAAAGCTGCAAAACTTTCTGAAAACTTAAAGCACTGATTAGTATTGTGAAGCTTCAAAAACACAAACACTTGGTACAGCAAGGAGGACAAAAGCTAAAACAAATGAAACATAACAAGCTCAACTTTTTACCTATATAAAACATGCTCACTAGTAAGGTTGATCAAGTCTTACCAACAAACCGGCGATATATAGAGCAAAAAGTCCCACCTCTTACGAAGTGATCATTGCACCTTTACTTTAATGGACATTGTCCCCACCATAATAGTTTTGTATTTGTGGTGCACATGTAGTGGACAGTCCCATTCTCCAATCTTCACGGTCTCGATATTTTCTATAGAGTTGAGGCCGTGCCTCTTGTCGGTCTTCTTTGGAAAATACACCGTGTGTTCTTTATCATTCACATTGAAGGTAACCTTTCCTTTATTGCAATCAATAATAGCACCTGCGGTGTTAAGAAAAGGTCTACCAAGAATAATGGACATGCTCCCATCCTCGGGCACGTCAAGCACGACAAAATCAGTAAGGATCAAACAATTAGCAACTTCTACGGGAACATCCTCACAAATACCTATCGGGACGGCGGTTGACTTGTCAGCCATCTGAAGAGAGATATCTGTAGGAATTAGTTTCTCTAAACAAAGCCTCTTGTAAAGAGAGAAAGGCATAACACTCACTCCTGCTCCAAGATCACATAAAGCAGTTTTGACATAATTATTCTTTATGGAGCAAGGAATGGTGGGTATACTTGGATCACCAAGCTTCTCAGGAATGTTGCCACTGAAAGAGTAGTTAGCAAGCATAGTAGATATTGCTTCATTAGGAACTTTTCTTTTATTAGTAACAATATCTTTCATATATTTTGAATAGGGAGGTAACTTAATAGCATCAGTCAAAGGGATTTGAAGAAAAAGAGGTTTCATTCACTCACAAAACTTATTGTAATGCTCATCTTCTTTAGATTTGAGAGACTTACCTGTAAAGGGCATGGGTTTCTGTATCCATGGTTCTCTTTCCCTCCCATGTCTTCTTGCGACGAAGTCTTCTCTAGTGTACTTCTTGCATTTGTCAAGTGCTTCTTCTTCTCGAACTTCAGGCGGATCATTCTCCTTATCCTTATCTTCAGGTTCGGCATCGTCTTCAGTCTCAGCATCGGAGGTAGATATACTGTTGGGATCAACAGCTGGCTCTTCACTTGTAATAGGATCATTGGAATTGTCAGCCTCCTTGTGTTTCTTCTTCTTCTTCTTTGGAGAGCCAACAATTTCTTCTTCCTGCATTTGAGAATCTTGCTCGATTCTCCTCGGATGCCCCTCTGGATAGAGAGGGTCTTGAGTGCTAGTTCCTCCTCGGGTCTTAATCCCGAAGGCCTGTAAATCATCTTGTTTGGTATTGTTAGCAAGCAAATCTTTTTGCACATTAGAAATTTGTTCAAGCTGAGTTTGAACCATATGAAAATGCTTCACAAGACATTTAACATCATTAACTGTTCTACCTAGAACATCAAGCAAACTTTTGATAGCAAGAGAATTATCATGCAATTGACTTTGTATCCTCTCATTAAAATGACTTTGCTTCATAATAAAATTATCAAGCTCATCTAAACATTGATCAGGAGGCTTACCATGAGGGATGTCACTTGCGTTGAAATCTAAAAGAGAGTGTACCTCTACCATTGGAGGGTGAGTGGTAGGCTCACACAACTTCTCAATAGGGGGTAGATTCTTCACGTCTTCAGTTTTAATACCCTTCTCTTTAATAGACTTCTTTGCTTCTTGCATAATTTCGGGGCTTAGAACAAGCATGCCCCTCTTCTTTGGTGGTGGAGGTGGTTCAGGGACGGACCAATCTTCATGGTTTTTGGCAATCCTGCCCATCAATTCTTCTGCATCGTCCGGTGTTCTTCTCCTGAAAACATAACCAGCACAACTATCCAAATAGGACCTGGATTCATCAGTTAGACCAGTATAAAATATATCGATTAATTCATTCTTAGGGACTCCATGTCCTGGTCTAGCCTGGATCAGACTACAGTACCTCCTCCAAGCTTTAGGGAGGTGCTCGTCCTGCAACTGTTTAAAGTTATAAATTCTTTGTAAAGCAGCATGTTGCATATGAGCAGGAAAGTACTTATCAACAAAAGAGTGAGCTAAGTCTTGAGGACTCTTAATGGAACCACATGGTAGTGCATCATACCATGTTTTAGCGCCTTCCTTCAAAGAGAAAGGAAGAAGCTTAGTCACATAAAAGTTTCGTATCTTTTCATTCGTGGTAAACAAGCCACCCAACTCAGTGAGTTTGCTCAGGTGTGCAATAGCATCATCATTTTCTCTGCCATAAAAGGGGTCAGCTTCAACCATAGATATAAGTGAAAGATCAACAGAGAAATCATAATTAGGATCATTGACGCATATAGGAGATGTAGCAAATTCAGGATCAGGAACGGTCTTGTTCTTCAAGGAGTGTTTTTCAAGCAGCTTCTTAATAGCTTCAGGGTCAGAGTCGGCAAACTCTGTCAGTTCCCTGCATAAATCATCATCAAGCATAATGTAATCATCATCAAGGAGTCTCTCCTTGAGTTTACTCAAATCAGGATAATCATAAGTTCCACCAATAGGGTAGCGAGTAACATGAATTTCAATTCCAGATTTTTTTGCAGCAGCAGCGATCTATTTCTCAAGAGCATAACCAAGTGAACCAATATCATCAAGAGTAGTAGAAGCATCATCAAAAGTATCGGACATAGTAACAGATTCAGTAGAAGCATCATGTGGTGGTGGTGAGGCAAACTTACTCATAACAGAAGGTGAATCGACTAGTATTCAGAACAGTACCTCTTCTTGTAGTGGATAGTAAGATCGGAACCTTGGGGTCTCCTTTCTTACCCATAGCGGATGAAGTGCAGCAGGTAGGATACTTCAAGTAGACTTGTAAATATTGCTATGCTCCCCGGCAACGGCGCCAGAAAACGGTACTTGATAACCCTCAACCGTAAGGGATCGAGATAGTCTTCGCGGGTAAGAATAACCCAATTTATAGATTCGACACACGGGGAGCCAAAGAGTATTTATAAGCTTTGACAGTTGAGTTGTCAATTCAACCGCACCTGAAATATACTTACTTGCAACAAAAGATAAGTGGTAACGGTGATATGATAGTGATGGTGGTGACAGTAAAAGTAAACAGCAAAAGTAACAACTAATGACCAGCAGGATTGAAACACTGTAGGCTAGGGAGATGGATGGTTGGGCGCTGCATGGATGAGATACATCATGAATCTAACTTGGGGCAAGGCACACAGAAAAGTAATGATCATCTAGGTAAATATCAATCATTAGGCATGTATCCCACAGGTAGTTGTACGTGCTTGCAATAAGAACGTGCACAACATCCTTTGTCCTACCATCCCGCTACGAACGGGGCCAAAAGGAACTTATGGAGATTAAGGTGCTCCTGTCAAAGAGCACCGGAACAAAGCACTAAACTCAATGGATACATGAAATCCTCAAATTATGGACCATCCCCTTTGGTGTCCCAAGCTGTCACCTTTGGGATCGCCGGTTCCGGACCATAATAGGTGCAATCAACTCATAGATAGGATCAAGAACACAAATATATTCATGCAAACACATAGGGTTCAGATTTGAAATCATGGCACTCGGGCCCTAAGTGACAAGCATTAAGAGCAACAAGTTGAAGCAAATATGATAAACACCAAAGTAGATGATAGGCAACATGCCCCCAACAATCTGATAAACTATTACATGATCTAACTCATCTAATACCTACCATCCCCTTTGCCTACAGCAGGGAATTACTCACACATGGAAGGAGAAGTCATGGAGGGAGGATGGAGTGGTGATGATGATGACGATGGCGACGATCTCCCCTCTCCGGAGGCCAAATCAGCCTCCAGATTAGCCCTCCCGAAGAAGAACAGAGGGTGGCAGCGGCTCCGCGACGGAAACTGGGAAAACGACTTCTGTTCTGGGGTTTTCTCGACACGGGAATAAATATGAGCCAAGGTAGGGCACCAGAGGGGGGAGGACCCTCCTAGGCGGCCTCCCGGCGCGGCCAGGGGTGGGGCCGCGCCAGCAGGGCGCCTGGGGCCCCCCTGGCTGCCCTCTGGCCCCACTTCTGGCACAATGGCCCTTCGGGTGCGCGGATTTTCTGTGATTTTTCTTGGAATTTTCTAAGACACCTAAAAATCCGTTTTCCTGCACACAATAAAACCATACAGGCAGCTCTGCTGAAAACAGCGTCAGTCCGGGTTAGTTTAGTTCAAATCATGCAAGAATGAGGGCAAAACAATAGCAAAAGTGTTTGGAAAAGTAGATACATTTGATACGTATCAATAGGTTCAACTACTTTAACTTCAATAGGGGGATGGTATTTAAACCACTTCTCCTTGGGGAGATCAACATGAGTAGCAAAAGATTCACAGAAAGAAGCTACTATCTCAGAGTCAAGTCCATATTTAGTGCTAAACTCACGGAAAACATCGGTATCCATAAAAGATTTAACACAATCAAACTTAGGGGTCATACCTGACTCCTTACCTTCATCGAGATCCCAATCTTCGGAGTTGCATTTAATTCTTTCCAATAAATCCCATTTGAAGTCAATAGTTATCATCATATAAGAGCCAGAACAAGAAGTATCGAGCATGGGCGATTATTATGAGAAAGCCGAGCATAAAAATTTTGAATGATCATTTCTCTTGAGAGCTCATGATTCGGGCATGAATATAACATTGACTTAAGCCTCCCCCAAGCTTGAGCGATGCTTTCTCCTTTGCGAGGCCAGAAATTATAAATATAATTACGATCACGATGAACTTGGTGAATAGGGTAGAACTTCTGATGAAATTCCAACTTCAGACGATTATAGTTCCAAGATCCCATATCATCGCATAGCCTAAACCATGTCAATGCGTCTCCCTTCAAAGATAAAGCGAAAACCTTCTTATTGATAACATCCTCAGGCATACCTGCAAGCTTAAACAATCCACAAACTTCATCCACATAGATTAGATGTAAATCAGGGTGAAGTGTCCCGTCTCCTGTATAGGGATTTTCAAGCAATTTCTCTATCATACCTGTAGGAATCTCAAAGCAAACATTTTCAATAGGTGCAGTAGGTTGAGGAGCAACTCTTTGCTCTTCTGCTCGGGGTGAAGATACCCCGAACAAGCCCCTCAAAGGATTTTGAGCCATAGTAACAAGTGACAATAAATTTCAGCACACTATATAAATTTTTCCTTACCAAAGGCGCTTCACTCCCCAGCAACGGCGCCAGAAAAGAGTGTTGATGACCCGCAAGTGTAGGGGATCTATCGTAGTCCTTTTGATAAGTAAGAGTATTGAACCCAATGAGGAGCAGAAGGAAATGATAGGCAGTTTTCAGTAAGGTATTCTCTGCAAGCACTGAAATTGTAGGTAACAGATAGTTTTGTGATAAGATAATTGGTAGCAAGTGACAAACGTTAAAAGTAAATAAGGTGCAGAAAGGTGGCCCAATCCTTTTTGTAGCAAAGGACAAGCCTGGACAAACTCTTATGCAAGGTAAAGCGCTCCCGAGGACATATGGGAATTATCGTCAAGCTAGTTTTCATCACGATCGTCTGATTCGCGTTCGGTACTTTGATAATTTGGTATGTGGGTGGACCGGTGCTTGGGTGCTGCCCTTACTTGGACAAGCCTCCTACTTATGATTAACCTCTAATGCAAGCATCCGCAACTACAAAATAAGTATTAAGGTAAACCTAACCATAGCCTGAAACATATGGATCCAAATCAGCCCCTTAAGAAGCAATGCATAAACTAGGGTTTAAGCTTATGTCACTCTACCAACCCATCATCTACTTATTACTTCCCAATGCCTTCCTCTAGGCCCAAATAATGGTGAAGTGTCATGTAGTCGATGTTCACATGACACCACTAGAGGAGAGACAACATACATCTCATCAAAATATCGAACGAAGACCAACTCACATGACTACTAATAGCAAGACTTCTCCCATGTCCTCGGGAACAAAAGCAACTACTCACAAGAAATAATATTGTTCATGATCAGAGGGGTATTAATATGCATAATGGATCTGAACATATGATCTTCCACCAAATAAACCAACTAGCATCAACTACAAGGAGTAATCAACACTACTAGCAACCCACATGTACCAATCTGAGGTTTGGATACAAATACTGGATACAAGAGATGAACTAGGGTTTCAGAGGAGATGGTGCTTGTGAAGATTTTGATGAGGTAGCTCTCCCCAATATGGGAGAGTTGTTGGTGATGACGGCGGTGACGATTTCCCCCTCCCGGAGGGAAGTATCCCCGGCAGAACAGCTCTGCCGGAGCTCTAGATTGGTTTCCGCCTCGGTTCCGCCTCGAGACAGCGACGTCTGGTCCCGAAAGTCTCCTCCTAATTTTTTCCAGGTCAAAACGCTTCATATAGGAGAAGATGGTGACCTGGGGCCCACTGGCTGGCCCTCGAGGCAGGGGGGCGCGCCCCCACCCTCGAGGCCAGCCAGTGGCCCCCCTCGTGGGTTTCTTCCACTAGGTATTTTTTTATATTTTCCGAAAAAATGTTATGTGGAGTTTCGGGGCTTTTGGAGTTGTGCAGAATAGGTTTCCAGAGTTTGCTCCTATTCCAGCCCAGAATTCCAGCTGTCGGCATTCCCCCTTCTTCATGTAAACCTTGCAAAATAAGAGGGAAAAAGGCATAAGTATTGTGACAAAACATGTATGAACAACCCATAATGCAATAAATAACAACTTATAAGCATGATGCAAAATGGACATATCAGGTACCCACGTGGCGGTACATGGTTCCTGGTCCAGCTAGTCAAGCACCTACATGGTGGCATGCAGATCTTCGTGAAGACCCTACCACCACGCCACCTCAGCTGCCTGCTTCGCTGGCCTGGACGCGCGTCGCTACCAGACGGAGCGGCCACGGACGAGACGGGCCTCGTTTCCTTCCCTGATAAAGCAAGTGGACACCTAAGTAGTGCATTTAATGTGTCTTGTCCCTTAATGGCATGAGATAAGAATGTGCACTGTACGCCTTTCCACCTCCTGTGTGCCACTGTGGCATCCCCTTTGGACTATAAAAGGAGGCCCACGACATACTGGAGGAGGATTCGGACACCAGAGAGCAAGACAGGCACCGTAGCTAGTTCAAGAACTCAAGAACACTCGAATATACACCAAAGCAGGACTAGGGTATTATGCATCCTCACGGCCCAAACCTGGGTAAACGATCCTTGTACTGACTCTTAGACCCGCTCTTTGCACAACCTCGCGCCCGCCAACCATAGAAGGGATTCCATTGATCCCATAGGTGTCGTTTCATACCGACATCTCTGGCGTCGTTTCGTACCGACAAGCGGAGCTCCGGAAAAGGCCCCAAGATGGGATATCACGGGTACAGAAGGTTGTGGCGGTGGAAATAGGGTTTCGCGGTGCTCTCGGATGTTTTTACGGTATATGAGTATATATAGGAGGAAGAAGTACGTCGGTGGAGCTACGAGGGGCCAACTAGGGTGGGGGCGCTCCTACCCCTCAAGCGGGCCCTCCTACCTCGTGGCTTCCCAGACGTGTACTCCAAGTCTTCTGGGTTGCCTTTGTTCCAAAAACGATCCTCGTGAAGGTTTCATTCCGTTCGGACTACGTTTGATATTCCTTTTTTGCGAAACACTGAAATAGGCAAAAAACAGCAATTTGCACTGGGCCTTGGGTTAGTAGGTTAGTCCCAAAAATAATATAAAAGTGCATAATAAAGCCCATTAAACATCCAAAACATATAATATAATAGCATGGAACAATCAAAAATTTTAGATACGTTGGAGACGTATCAAGCATCTACTTTAGCTTTATCAACTTTAATACCTCTTTCAGAAATCTTATGCCCCAAAACAATGCTTCATTAACCATAAAGTGGCACTTCTCCCAATTCTAGACAATATTAGTTTCTTCGCATCTCTGCAAAACCCGATCAAGGTTGCTTAAGCAATCATCAAAAGAAGTTCCGTAAACGGAGAAATCATCCATGAAAACCTCAACAATCTTTTCACAAAAGTCAGAGAATATAGCCGTCATACATCTTTGAAAGGTAGCGGGTGCATTGCATAAACCAAAAGGCACACGACTATAAGCAAAAGTACCAAAAGGGCAAGTAAAAGTGGTCTTTTCTTGATCCTCTTTTGACACAGGAATTTGAGACAAACCAGAATAACCATCTAGAAAGCAAAAATGTGTATGTTTGGATAGTCTTTCTAGCATTTGATCAATAAAATGTAGAGGGTAATGATCTTTCTTAGTAGCTTTATTCAATTTACGAAAATCTATTACCGTTCTATAACTTGTAACAATTCTTTGTGGGATCAATTCATCTTTATCATTAGGAACAACAGTAATGCCTCCCTTCTTGGGGACACAATGAACATGACTTACCCACTGACTATTAGCAATAGGATAAATAATACCTGCCTCCAGAAGCCTTAGTAATTCATTTCTTACCACTTCCTTAATCCTAGGATTTAATCGGCGTTGGTGGTCAACAACTGGTTTAGTATCTCATTCCAACTTAATTTTGTGTTGGCATAAAGTGGGACTAATGCCCTTAAGATCATCAAGAGTATATCCAATAGCAGCACGGTGCTTCTTCAAAATTTTCAATAGTCTCTTTTCTTCATGCTCTGAAAGGTTAGCACTAATAATAACAAGATATATCTTCTTTTCATCTACATAAGCATATTTCAAAGTATCAGGCAAAGGTTTAAGCTCAAAAACGGGATCACCCTTAGGTGGAGGAGGATCCCCTAGGATATCAACGGGCAAATTGTTTTTCAGAATAAGTCCTTGTTTAAAGAGTATTTCATCTATTTCCCTTCTTTCATTCATAAACATATCATTCTCATGTTCTAGCAAATACTGCTCTAGAGGTTCAGTAGGAGGCACATCAATAGAAGCAAGACCAATAATTTCATCCTTACTAGGCAATTCCTTATCATGGGGTTGTCTAGGAAATTTAGAGAAATTAAAATCATGAGATATATCCCCTAAACTAACAGTAATAATGTCTTTCTCGCAATCTATTCTAGCCTTAACAGTATTCAAGAAGGGTCTACCAAATATAATGGGACAAAATTCATATTGTGGAAAACCAAGAACAAGAAAATCAGTAGGATATTTTATTTTCCCACACAATACTTCAACATCTCTAACAATCACAATTGGTGATATAGTATCTCTATTAGCAAGCTTAATAGTAACATCAATTTCTTCTAACTCAGCAGGTGCAATTTCATTCATAATTTCTTCACATAAAGTAAAAGCAATTGCACTCACACTAGCACCAACAGCACATAAACCATGATAAAAATGATCTCCTATTTTAACAGAAACAACATGCATGCCAACAATAGGTCTATGTTTATCTTTAGTATCAGGTTTGGCAATTCTAACAGCTTCTTCACAAAAATAAATAACATGTCCATCAACATTATCAGCAAAGTGATCTTTAACCATAGCAATATTAGGTTCAACTTTGATTTGTTCAGGTGGTCTAGGTGTTCTAATATTACTTTTATTAACCACGGTTGAAGCTTTAGCACGATCCTTTATTCTAACAGGAAAAGGTGGTTTCTCAATATAAGCGATAGGAATAACAGGATCAACATTATAAGTGATAGTTTCTTCTTCAACTTTAATTGGTTCAACTACTTTAACTTCAATGGGAGGATGATATTTACCACTTCTCCTTAGGGAGATCAATATGAGTAGCAAATGATTCACAGAAAGAAGCTACTATCTCAGAGTCAAGTCCGTATTTAGTGCTAAATTCATGAAAAGTATCGTATCCATAAAAGATTTAACACAATCAAACTTAATGCTTATACCTGACTCATTACCTTTGTCGAGATCCCAATCTTCAGAGTTGCGTTTAATTCTTTCCAATAAATCCCATTTGAATTTTATAGTCTTAGTCATATAAGAGCCAGCACAAGAAGTATCGAGCATGGTTCGGTTATTATGAGAAAGCCGAGCATAAAAACTCTGAATAATAATATCTCTCGGGAGCTCATGATTGGGGCACTAATATAACATTGAATTAAGCCTCCCCCAAGCTTGAGCGATATTTTCTCCTCCACGAGGCCAAAAATTATATCTATAATTCCGATCACGATGAACTAGATGCATAGGATAAAACTTCTGATGAAATTCCAATTTCAATCGATTGTAGCTCCATGATCCAATATCATCACATAGCCTATACCATGTCAATTCCTCTCCCTTAAAACATAAAGGGAAAACTTTCTTCTTGACAAAATCCTTTAGTATATCTGCAAGCTTAAATAATCCACAAACTTCATCCACATATATTAGATGTAAATCGGGATGCAATGTTCCGTCTCCTGCATAAGGATTAGCTAGTAGTTTGTCTACCATGCCCAAAGGAATTTCAAAGTAAATATTTTCAGAGCGTTCAGTGGGTTGAGGGGAAACTCTTTGCTCCTTTGCTTGGGGTGAAGATACCCCGAACAAACCTCTCAAAGGATTATTTTCCATAGTAACAAATGACAATAAATTTCAGCACACTATATAAATGTCTCCTTACCAAATTCCACTTACCAAAGGCGCTTCACTCCCCGGCAACGGCGCTAGAAAAGAGCCTTGATGACCCACAAGTGTAGGGGATATATCGTAATCCTTTAAATAAGTAAGAGTGTCGAACCCAACAAGGAGCCGAAGGAAATGACAAGCGGTTTTCAACAAGGTTTTCTCTGCAAGCACTGAAATTATTGGTAACAGATAGTTTTGTGATAGTATAATTCGTAATGGGTAACAAGTAAAAAAATTAGACAAGGTGCAGCAATGTGGCCCAATCCTTGTTGTAGCAAAGGACAAGCCTGGACTTTCTCTTATATAAAGCAAAGTGCTCCCGAGGACACGTGGGAATTACTGTCAAGCTAGTTTTCATCGTGCTCATATGATTCGCATTGGGTACTTTGATAATTTGATATGTGGGTGGACTGGAGCTTGGGTGCTGTCCTTCGTTGGAAAAGCCTCCCACTTATGATTAACCACTCTCGTAAGCATCCGCAACTACGAAAGAAGTATTAAGATAAATCTAACCATAGCATGAAACATAGGGATCCAAATCAGCCCCTTACGAAGCAACGCATAAACTAGGGTTTAAGCTTCTGTCACTCTAGCAACCCATCATCTACTTATTACTTCCCAATACCTTCCCCTAGGCCCAAATAATGGTGAAGTGTCATACAGTCGACGTTCACATAACACCACTAGAGGAAAGACAGCATACATCTCATCAAAAATAACGAATGAATACCAAATTCACATGATTACTAATAGCAAGACTTCTCCCATGTCCTCAGGAACAAATGTAACTACTCACAAAGAATGTTCATGTTCATGATCAGAGGTGTGTTGAATAGAATTAAGGATCTGAACATATGATCTTCCACCAAATAAACCAACTAGCATCAACTATAAGGAGTAATCAACACTACTAGCAACCCACAGGTACCAATCTGAGGTTTTGAGACAAAGATCGGATACAAGAGATGAACTAGGGTTTGAGAGGAGATGGTGTTGGTGAAGATGTTAATGAAGATTGACCCCCTCTCGATGAGAGGATCGTTGGTGATGACTATTTCCCCCTCCCGGGGGGAAGTATCCTCGGCAGAATAGCCCTGCCAGAGCTCTAGATTGGTTTCGCCCAGGTTCCGCCTCGAGACGGCGGCGCTTCGTCCCGAAAACCTCCTTATGATTTTTTTCCAGGTCAAAACACATTGATCTAGCAGAAGATGGGAGTCAGAGGCCTGCCAGGTGGCCCACAAGGTAGGGGGCGCCCCAGGGGGGTAGGGCGCGCCCCCACCCATGTGGCTGGGTAGTGGCCCCCTCTGGTGCTTCTTTCGCCCAATATTATTTATATATTCCATAAATATTCTCCGTGAATTTTCAGGACTTTTGGAGTTGTGCAGAATAGATATCTCAAATTTGCTCCTTTTCCAGTCCAGAATTCCAGCTGCGTGCATTCCCCCTCTTTGTGTAAACCTTGTAAAATAAGAGAGAAAAGGCATAAGTATTGTGATATAAAGTCTAATAACAGCCCATAATGCAATAATTATCAATATAAAAGCATGATGCAAAATAGACGTATCAGAGCCTTATGGTTGTCTCTTTATTGTATGAATTGCAAACGCCATGTAATTGCTTTACTTTATCGCTATGAGTTAGCAATAGTCGTAAAAGCAATAGTTGGCGAGACGACCACGACGCTACGATGGAGATCAAGGTTTCAAGCCAGTGACGATGGAGATCATGACGATGCTTTGGAGATGGAGATCAAAGCACAAGATGATGATGGCCATATCATGTCACATATTTTGATTGCATGTGATGTTTATCTTTTATGCATATTATTTTGCTTAGTATGGCGGTAGCATTATAAGCTTATACCTTTACTAAATTTCAAGGTAAAAGTGTTCTCCCTGAGTATGAACCGTTGCTACAGTTCGTCGTGTTGAGACACCACGCGATGATCGGGTGTGCTAGACTCTACGTGCACATACAATGGGTGCAAGACAGTTTTGCACATGTGGAATACTCAGGTTAAACTTGACGAGCCTAGCATGTATAGACATGGCCTCGGAACACTGGAGACCGAAAGGTCGAACGTGAATCATATAGTAGATATGATCAACATAGAGATTTTCACCATTGATGGCTACTCCATCTCACGTGATGATAGGACATGGTTTAGTTGATTTGGATCACGTATCATTTAGATGACTTGAGGGATGTCTATCTAAGTGAGAGTTCATTAGTAATTTGATTAATTGAACTTAATTTATCATGAACTTGGTCCTGATAGTATTTGCATATCTATGTTGTAGATCAATGGCTCACGATTTAGCTCCCCTGTTTTTTATATGTTCCTAGATAAAACTGAGTTGAAAGATGTTAGTAGCAATGATGCGGACTGGGTCCGTAATCTGTGGATTATCCTCATTGTTGCATAGAATAATTATGTCCTTGTTGCACCGCTAGGTGACAGACTATTGCGGGAGCAGATGCAGACGTTATGAACGTTTAGCAAAGCTCGATATGATGACTACTTACTGGTTTTGTGCGCCATGCTTTACGACTTAGAATCGGGAATTCAAAAACGTTTTGAAAGCCATGGAGCATATGAGATGTTTCAATAGTTTAAAATGGTATTTCATACTCATGCCCATGTCAAGAGGTATGAGACCTCTGAAAAGTACTTTGCCTGCAAGATGGAGGAGAATAGCTAAGCTGGTGAGCATGTGCTCAGAATGTCTGGGTGCTACAATCACTTGAATCAAGTGGGAGTTAATCTTCCAGATAAGATAGTAATTGACAGAGTTATCTAGTCACTGTCACCAAGCTACTAAAACTTAGTGATGAACTATAATATGCAAGGGATGACAAAACGATTCTCGAGCTCTTCGCGATGCTGAAATCGGCGAAGGTAGAAATCAAGAAAAAACATCAAGTGTTGATGGTTAACAAGACCACTAGTGTCAAGCAAAAGGGCGAGGGAAAGAAAGGGAACTTCAAGAAGACTGACAAGCAAGTTTTCACTCCCTGAAGAAGCCCAAAGCTGGAACTAAGTCTGAAACTGAGTGCTCCTATTGCAAAGGAAATGGTCACTAGAAGCAGAACTGCCCTAAATATTTGGCGGATAAGAAGGATAGCAAAGTGAACAAAGGTACATTTGATATACATGTTGTTGATGTGTACCTTACTAGTGCTCGTAGTAGCCCCTGGGTATTTGATACTTGTTCGGTTGCTAAGATTAGTAACTCGAAACATGAGTTGCAGGATAAACGGAGACTAGTTGAGGGTGAGGTGACGATGTGCGTTGGAAGTAGTTCCAAGATTGATATGATCATCATCGCACACTCCCTATACTTTCGGGATTAATGTTAAACCTAAATAAATGTTATTTGGTGTTTGCATTGAGCATGAACAAGATTGGATCAGGTTTATTGCAATATGGTTATTCAATTAAGTCAGAGAATAATTGTTATTCTGTTTACATGAATAAAATTGTCTATGGTCATACACCCAAGGTGAATGGTTTATTGAAACTCGATCGTAGTAATACACATTTTAATAATATTGAAGCCAAAAGATGCGGAGTTGATAATGATAGTGCAACATACTTGTGGCACTGTCGTTTAGGTCGTGTAAAGTGCATGAAGAAACTCCATGCTGATGGACTTTTGGAATCACTTGATACTTGCGAACCATGCCTCATGGGAAAGATGAATAAAACTCCTTTCTCCGGAACAATGGAGCAAGCCAATGACTTATTGGAAATAATACATACCGATGTATGCGGTCCAATGAATGTTGAGGCTCGCAGGCGGGTATCGTTATTTTATAATCTTCACAAATGATTTGAGCAGATATGGGTGTATCTACTTGATGAAACACAAGTCTGAAACATGTGAAAAGTTCGAAGATTTCAGAGTGAAGTAGAGAATCATCATAATAAGAAAATAAAGTTTCTACGATCTGATCGCGGAGGCGAATATTTAAGTTACGAGTATGATCTTCATTTGAAATAATGTGGAATAGTTTCACAGCTCATGCCACCTGGAACACCACAATGTAATGGTGTGTCCGAATGTCGTAACCATACTCTATTGTATATCGTGCGTTCTATGATGTCTCTTACTGATTTGCCTTTATCATTTTGGGGTTATGCATTAGAGACAGCTGCATTCACGTTAAATAGGGCACCATCTAAATCCGTTGAGACGACACCGTATGAACTGTGGTCTGGCAAGAAACCGAAGCTGTCATTTCTTAAAGTTTGGGGTTGCGATGCTTATGTGAAAAAACTTCAGCCTGATAAGCTCGAACCCAAATCGGAGAAGTGCATCTTCATAGGATACCCAAAGAAAATTTTTGGGTACTCCTTCTACCATAGATCTGAAGGCAAGACTTTTGTTGCTTAGAATGGGTCCTTTCTAGAGAAGGAGTTTCTCTCAAAAGAAGTGAGTGGGAGGAAAGTTGAACTTGATGAGGTAATTGTACCTTCACTCGAATTGGAAAGTGGATCATCAGAGAAAATTGTTCCCGTGATGCCTACACCAACTAGAGAGGAAGCTAATGATGATGATCATGAAACTTCAGATCAAGTTACTACCGAACCGCATAGATCAATCAGAGCACAATCCGCACTAGAGTGGTATGGTAATCCTGTTCTGGAAGTCGTGTTACTAGACCATGACGAACCTACGAACTATGAAGAAGCTATGATGAGCCCAGATTTGGATAAATGGCTTGAGGCCATGAAATCTGAGATAGGATCCATGTATGAGAACAAATTGTGGACTTTGGTGGAGTTGCCCGATGATCGGCGAGCCATAGAGAATAAATGGATCTTCAAGAAGAAGACTGACGTTGATGGCAATGTTATTGTCTACAAAGCTCGACTTGTCACCAAAGGTTTTTGACAAGTTCAAGGAGTTGACTATGATGAGACTTTCTCACCCGTAGCGATGCTTAAGTCTCTCTGAATCATGTTACCAATTGCCGCATTTTATGAGTATGAAATCTGGCAAATGAATGTCAAAACTGCATTCCTTAATGGATTTTCTTAAAGAAGAGTTGTATATGATGCAACCGGAAGGTTTTGTCAATCTTAAAGGTGCTAACAAAGTGTGCAAGCTCCAGCGATCCATCTATGGACTGGTGCAAGCATCTCGGAGTTGGAATATACGCTTTGATGAAGTGATCAAAGCATATGGTTTTGTACAAACTCTCGGAGAAGCCTGTAATTACAAGAAAGTGAGTGGGAGCTCTGTAGCATTTCTGATATTATATGTGGATTACATATTATTGATTGGAAATGATGTAGAATTTCTGGATAGCATAAAAGGATACTTGAATAAGAATTTTTCAAAAAAGACCTCGATGAAGCTGCTTATATATTGGGCATCAAGATCTATAGGGATAGATCAAAGACGCTTAATAGGACTTTCACAAAACACATACCTTGACAAAGTTTTGAAGAAGTCCAAATGGATCAGTCAAAGAAGAAGTTCTTGCCTGAGTTGTAAGGTATGAAGTTGAGTAAGACTCAAAGCCCGACCATGGCACAAAATAGAGAGAAAATGAAAGTCATTCCCTATGCCTCAGCCATAGGTTCTATAAAGCATGCCATGCTGTGTACCAGACCAGATATGTACCTTGCGACGTGTCTGGCAAGGGGGTAGAAGAGTGATCCAGGAGTGGATCACTGGACAGCTGTCAAAATTATCCTTAGAGGAATAAGGAAAAAAATTCTCGATTATGGAGGTGATAAAGAGTTCGTCGTAAAGTGTTACGCCGATGCATGCTTTTACACTAATCCAGATGACTGTAAGTATCAATCTGGATGCGTATTAAACGTAGGAGCAATTAGCTAGAGTAACTCTATGTAGAGCATTGTAGACATAGAAATTTGCAAAGTACACACGGATCTGAATGTTGCAGACCCATTGACTAAAATCTCTCTCACAAGCAAAACATGATCATACCTTAGAACTCTGGGTATTAATCACATGGAGATGTGAACTAGACTATTGACTCTAGTAAACTCTTTTGGGTGTTAATCACATGACAATGTGAACTAGATTATTGACTCAAGTGCAAGTGGGAGACTGATGGAAATATGCCCTAGAGGCAATAATAAAGTTATTATTATTTTATATTTCCTTATTCATGATAAAGGTTTATTATTCATGCTAGAATTGTATTGATCGGAAACCTTGATACATGTGTGAATACATAGACAAACATTCTATCCCTAGTGAGCCTCTACTAGACTAGCTCGTTGATCAAAGATGGTTAAGGTTTCCTAACCATGGACAGGAGTTGTCATTTGATAACAGGATCACATCATTATGAGAATGATGTGATGGACATGACCCACCCGTTAGCTTAGCATAATGATCGTTTCAATTTTACTGCTATTGCTTTCTTCATGTCAAATACATATTCCTCCGACTATGAGATTATGCAACTCCCGGATACCAGAGGAATGCCTTTTGTGCTATCAAACGTCAGAACATAAATGGGTGATTATAAAGATGCTCTACTGGTATCTGTGAAGGTGTTTGTTGAGTTGGCATAGATCGAGATTAGGATTTTTCACTCCGAGTATCAAAGAGGTATCTCTGGGCCCTCTCGGTAATACACATCATATGAAGCCTTGCAAGCAACATGACTAATGAGTTAGTTTCGGGATTATGTATTACGGAACGATTAAAGAGACTTGCCGGTAACGAGATTGAACTAGGTATGAAGATACCGACGGTCGTATCTCGGGCAAGTAACATACCGATGACAAAGGGAATAACGTATGTTGTCATAACGGTTCGACCGATAAAGATCTTTGTAGAATATATGGGAGAAAATATGAGCATATAGGTTCCGCTATTGGTTATTGATCGGAGAGGTGTCTCGGTCATGTCTACATAGTTCTTGAACATGTAGGGTCTGCACGCGTAACGTTCGATGACGATATTGTATTATGTGAGTTATGTGGTTTGGTGACCGAATGTTGTTTGGAGTCCTGGATGAGATCACAGACATGACGAGGAGTCACGAAATGCTCAAGAGGTAAAGATTGATATATAGGACGATGGTATTCGGACACCGGAAGTGTTTCGGGAAGCACCGGGTACTTATCGGGTCACCGGAAGGGGTTACGGGCACCCCCGGCAAAAGATATGGGCCTTATGGGCCAAGAGCGGAAACGCACCAGCCACAAAGGGGCTGGTGCCCCCCCCCCCCCATATGGGCTGGCCAATTTGGAGAAGGAAAGGGGAAGGGGAAAAGGGAATAGGATTCCCCCTTCCCCTCTTCCCTTCCTATTTCGAATAGGAATAGGAGAGGGGGTTTCACATAATTGGGGAGGACCCCAAGTAGGATTCCTCCTACTTGGGGCGCCCCCTTGGCCGCCTCTCCTCCCCTCCAACCTATATATACATGGGGAGGTGGTGCCTAGAACCCACACCAACAATTGTTAGTCGTGTGCGGCGCCCCCCTCCACAGTTTACGCCTCCGGTCATATTCTCGTACGTAGTGCTTAGGTGAAGCCTTGCGCGGATCACTTCACCATCACTGTCACCACGTCGTCGTGCTGACGGAACTCATCTACTTCCTCGACACTTTGCTGGATCAAGAGTTCGAGGGACGTCATTGAGCTGAACGTGTGCAGAACTCGGTGGTGTCGTACGTTCGGTGCTTGACCGTTCAGAACTAGAAGAAGTTCGACTACATCAACTGCGTTGTCAAACGCTTCCGCTTTCGGTCTACGAGGGTACTTAGACACAATCTCCCCCTCTCGTTGCTATGCATCACCTAGATAGATCTTGCATCAGTGTAGGAATTTTTTGAAATTGCATGCTACGTTTCCCAACAGCCTCCTGGTCTTCTCATGAGGCCTTCTCTATTGAATCACCAATAGTATTACCCGGCCCCTCCCGGGCAGGTCATGAAGGAAATATGCCCTAGAGGCAATAATAATATTGTTATTTATATTTCCTTATATCATGATAAATGTTTATTATTCATGCTAGAAATGTATTAACTGGAAACTTAGTACATGTGTGAATACATAGACAAAACAGAGTGTCCCTAGTATGCCTCTACTAGACTAGCTCGTTAATCAAAGATGGTTATGTTTCCTGACCATAGACATGTGTTGTCATTTGATGAACGGGATCACATCATTAGAGAATGATGTGATGGACAAGACCCATCTGTTAGCTTAGCATAATGATCGTATAGTTTTATTGTTGTTGCTTTCTTCATGACTTATACATATTCCTCTGACTATGAGATTATGCAGCTCTCGAGTACCAGAGGAACACTTTGTGTGCTATCAAACGTTACAACATAACTGGGTGATTATAAAGATGCTCTACAGGTGTCTCCAAAGATGTTTGTTGGGTTGGCATGAATCGAGATTAGGATTTGTCACTCCGAGTGTCGGAGAGGTATCTCTGGGCCCTCTCGGTAATGCACATCACTATAAGCCTTGCAAGCAAATGACTAATGAGTTAGTCATGAGATGATGTATTACAGAACAAGTAAAGACACTTGTCGGTAACGAGATTGAACTAGGTATGATGATACCGACGATCGAATCTTGCGCAAGTAACATACCAATGACAAAGGGAATGACGTATGTTGTTATGCGGTTTGACCGAAAAAGATCTTCGTAGAATATGTAGGATCCAATATAAGCATCCAGGTTCCACTATTGGTTATTGACCGGAGATGTGTCTTGGTCATGTCTACATAGTTCTCGAACCCGTAGGGTCCGCACGCTTAACGTTCGATGATGATTTATATTATGAGTTATGTGATTTGATGACCGAAGTTTGTTTAGAGTCCCGGATGAGATCACGGACATGACGAGGAGTCTCGAAATGGTCGAGAGTAAAGATCAATATATTGGGAAGTCTATATTCGGACATCGGAAAGGTTCCGAGTGATTCGGGTATTTTTCGGAGTACCGGAGAGTTACGGGAATTCGTCGGGGGAAGTAGTGGGCCTTAATGGGACATACGGGAAAGGAGAGAAGAGCCTCAAGGGGTGGCCGCCCCCCCCCCCCCATGGAAAGTCCAAATTCGACTAGGGAGGGGGCGGCGCCCCCCTCTCTTTCCTTTTCCCTCTCCTACTCCTTCCCTCTCCCCCCTCTTGGAAAAAGTAAGGGGACTCCAACTAGGATTGGGAATCGTAGTTGGACTCCCCCTATAGGCGCGCCCCTCCTAGGCCAGCCTCGTCCTCCTCCCTCCTTTATATACGTGGCCAAGGGGGCACCCAAAACACAACAGATAATCTCTTAGCCGTGTGCGGTGCCCCCTCCACAATTACACACCTCAGTCATATCGTTGAAGTGCTTAGGCGAAGCCCTGCGCTGGTAACATCATCATCATCATTGCCACGCTGTCGTGCTGATGAAACTCTCCCTCGTCCTCAACTGGATCAAGAGCTCGAGGGACGTCATCGTGCTGGACGTGTGCTAAACACGGAGGTGATGTACCTTCGGTACTTGGATCGGTTGGATCGTGAAGACGTTCGACTACATCAACTGCGTTACTAAACGCTTCCGCTTTCGGTCTACGAGGGTACGTGGACACACTCTCTTGCTCGTTGCTATGCTTCTCCTAGTTAGATCTTCTGTGATCGTAGGAAAAAAACTTTGAAATACTACGTTCCCCAACAGGTCATACCTCCGGGTTATATCCCCAAAAGTTACCAACATACATAACTCATATAATATTATATCGTCAATGAACGTTAAGCGTGCGGATCCTACGGGTTCGAGAATGATGTAGACACGACTGACATGCTTCTCAGTTCAATAACCAATAGCGGGGCCTGGATGCCCATATTGGTTCCTACATATTCTACGAAGATCTTTATCGGTCGAACCTTTATGACAACATACGTAGTTCCCTTTGTCTATCGGTATGTTACTTGCCCGAGATTCGATCGTCGGTATCTCCATACCTAGTTCAATCTCGTTACTGGCAAGTCTCTTTACTCGTCACGTAATATATCATCTTGCAACTAACTCCTTAGTCACTTTGCTTGCAAGCTTCTTGTGATGTTGTATTACCGAGAGGGCCCAGAGATACCTCTCCATTACATGGAGTGACAAATCCCAGTCTCGATCCATGCCAACCCAACAAACACCTTTGGAGATACCTGTAGTGTAATGACTAGGATGCGACTATAGCTCCTACGTGTCGAGGCACGAGTTAGAGACATAATCGCATTCTGGAATGATCGCAAGTGTGGTATCTTTGGACAACTCATGTAATGAACAGGGGTAAAAGAGATAAATAGTTGGCTTACACTCGCCACGTCACACAATTAATTCAACATTCATACATTCATCCAAATAACACAAAGTCCGGCTACGGACGAAATCAAACGAGAAAAGATACCACAACCACAAGTCATCATTGCCCCTAGTAGGAACCACTACTGATCGTCGGGGTACGTCACATACATATGACCACGCTCTTCATTGAACTCCCAATGAAGTTCTTGCCCATCTCCTGCGTCATACTCAGTTGTACCTGCATCTGGTGTGTGTTGTAATCTGTGAGTCACAAGGACTCAGCAATTCCATTCCCGGGTATCAAAACTAACAAAGCCTTTAGGTGTGGAGAGGTAGTAAAGTGGTTGCAGCAAGCACTAAGCAACTAGCTTACGAAGTCAGAGCGAGATGAGAAATGTGCCAACGGTCGCCAAAGATGATCAATAAGTGATCCTAGCTACTCACGTTCATGCATAACCCCACCGTGTTTACTTTCCGAAAACCCCTTAGAAAGGAGACCATCACAGTTACTCACACAGGTAGTGTATTCTTAAGGATAAGATGCCAAGTTATCTACAACCGGATATTAACAAATTCCCATCTGCCACATAACCGCGGGCACGGCTTTCGAAAGTTCATAACCCCGCAGGGGTGTCCCAACTTAGCCCATCACAAGCTCACGATCCGCGGAGTCGTAACTCCATGTTGGGAAGACCCGAGTATTCTCGGAATCCTGTGCTCAAGTTCTTCGAAGAAAGGAAAACTAGCCCAAGGAGATCTATCGGTGAGTTAGATCCGTGTCCAGAGCCGCGCGCTCTCCATCTACGGACTCATCCGTCTATGCAAAGTGGACGATAGACAAAAATGCCTCGAGTTGCGCCGAGGTGGCATCGCCGACTGCTAGGTAGATGGACCAACACTCATGAGGAGCACTGGCCCGGGGGTGGATTAAGTACTTGGGTTAATTACTCCCTATGCAAGTTTTTGTTGTTAAGCAAATGGTAAAACCAAAGTTGGATCTCCTCGGGAAAGCTTTACTTTAAGCGAAGAAACAAGGGGGTTCCATAACCCCAACCGTGTTAGGAACGCAAAAACAAGGAACATAACATCAGTTTATCGGGTCCTAAGGTGGCATGAGTGGAACAAAACACCAAGTAGAAGGCCAAGCCATCCACCCATTACCAATATATATGAGCATTAATTAATTAAGATAAATATTGTGTTATCCCAATAAAGAAGTCCAAACATGGAGCAATCTTCAACTTCACCCGCAACTAACAACGCTATAAGAGGGGCTGAGCAAATCGTACTTAGCCAATCAACGGTTTGCTAGGAAGGTGGTTAGAGTGTTTCATGGCAACATAGGAGGCTGACCAGAGAAGAATAGGCATCGAGGCATAACTATAGAGCGAGACAATTAGCAAAGCAAAGATAGAGGTGATATCGGGGAACGCTCATCTTGCCTGGGACCCGCAAAGAAGAAGAACGAGTCCATGAAGTAGTCAAACAAATCCTCACAACTCCGGAACAAAATCGAAGCTAACGAGAGAAGCAAACCAGAAAGAAGCAAACAACATGGTAAACACACAAGCATAAACATGGCATGATGCACAAACAAGTATGATGCATGTCCGGTTAAAATATGCATGGCATGGCAAAGTGCACAAACAATTCTACAAGTTAAGTGGAGCCTAATATGCAACGAGTTGCATATTGACAAAACACCACATTCAATTATTTAGTTCACTTTCATTTATATACCCAACAGTATTAATTGTTCTTTAACATGGCAAGAGGTGAAGCATGAGCAAACTACACTATCTAGGCAATTTAAATAAGGCCGGAAATGATAAACAACAATTCCGGAAATCCCCATGACATTAGCAACTTTAATGCAAACAACAATTTTAGTCATTTAAATGTTGTTATCATGATGCGGATGACATTTGCAAGTTTTATGCAACTTTTATGAAAAGTTGGCATGAGCATGTTATGAAGCATCGCCACAACAGAAAGAAAGGGGTGTCATGGCGATGAAAACGGAAATGATGCCACGGCAACGTTCCGATGATCCAACAACTCGTCGAGATGCCGATGCAAAAGAAAGGTGGCGTGAGCGTGTTATGCAAGATGGTGGGGTGCTCCCGGATATTGGGTTCCCACATGACGACGACATGGCAACAAGGAGGAACATGCAAGCGACAACTCGGACACGGGGCAAACACGGGAATCTCATACAACACAACATGCATTCATTCTCGGAAGGTTGTCCCGGCGGTTATACCTTCAAAGCGTGTGGTTCGGGGTGGTTCAAGTTTGTCGAGGAAGTAGTCGTACACGGGCGCCGTGGGTAGTAGTCGTTCTCAGATGTCGTGGAAGTAGTGGTACTCTCGGTCATGACGACGGAAGTGGAAGTAGTGGTACACGTTCGTTTTGGAGAGGTACTTGACGAATCCAACATCTTCGGGGCGACGGTAGTTGTACACGTTCCGTAGATGAACTTGGCGGTACATGGGTGTCGTGGTACTTGCGTCCATGTAGTCGATCTTGCCGGTGTGGTACTTGTGTACAGGAGGAGAAGGTCTTAGCGATCTTGATGAATCCGAGTGTCACCAGGCACACGTCCATAGTAGTCTTCCATCTTGCTGTTTCCTGTACAATACTTGACGGTTCTAGGGGGTCAAGGTGGCCATGGTCTAGCAGCAATAGCAAACGGGAGGCATCGGGCTCAAGGGCGCGAAGGACTTGGCGCGGCGGCGGCGAGCCAGTGTGGAACCGGGTCGAGGAGGCTGCAGCCACCCTCCCGGTGAAGGGAACAAGGGGCGATGGGTGGTGACGGTGCGGCATCCTGTGGGAAGAAGAGAAAAGGAGGTTTGAGAGGAAGAGAAGCGAAGGAAGGAGAGGGCGACGGGGACCGGCCTGGTGTGTGTGGGGACCCCGACTTAAGAGTCGAGATCGCCGAATGCACGTGTACAGTGATCCCAGAGATCAATGCTCACTGAACACACAGAAGCTGAATAACAAGAGTCTTACATCCATACATACCGTCTTACACAAATTATGACCATTATGGCCAAGTCTTACATAGATAAAGCCTCATGGGCTGAATAGCAAATAAACTCGAATAGCGAAAGTCTTCGCAGATAAGTAGAACCCATGCCATCTGCCTTAACCCTACAGGCATTCTGACTGGGAAAGCGTCCTAGTTCGTATGTTCGTCTCCATAAAATTCTTTTTCAAATTCCTGCTCCTCCATGCCTGGCCAATTAAATAACCAGTGGTAAGCCAATGAGTACTTTGAATGTACTCGCAAGCAACCCATGTTTTTGGAACAAGTATGACAAGGTATGAAATAGTACTAAATAGGATATGTTTGCAGAAAGCAAATTTGTGAGTGCAATGACATGAACTTCCTGAGGCATGCATCATAGGAAAAATAGGTTACAGATATCAACATAGCGAAGTTATGATTTCTTCCATCTTGTCAAGTCCTTTTGACTTAAATCAAACGGAGCTTCCACACACACACACACAGGGTTTCGCAAACATTGGATGTAGCCCAAGAGCGGTTACCCAACTGTCCTTGACCGTGGACACGGCTATTCGAATAGTTTTTACACTCTGAAGAGGTTGAACACTTTACCATTAGATCGGGGGAACTTCCGTGTCATCCACGACCCGTGGTACCTTAAGTACCCGCGGTAAGCACCCGATCACTATCTTTCCCTAGGCGACACTAACATGGAGTCCACTCGATTGGTAGCAACCCCCGTGCCCCACATTTCACATCTTAAGATTTTTGGAGCCTCGCTCCCATTTCCATCACATACCACAAGCACGGGGTACCAACGGTGTGTCCGGTGCCCTGTAAAGACAGTCATGGCCGCCTATCCAAGCGCGACCCCGTCCCGAGAGTGACCTCATGTTACTCTCGTCACTAGTAATGCGGGCACCATGCTAGTATCGGCCTAGGTAATCAATAATGCCCTTTCCCATATAAGGGTGGAGTGGTTGCGCATGTAAAGTTGGAATAACGGTCGCAACTTAAACCAACCCGTTTAAAAAACATCACAAACACACTTGTCTCGGTACACCACTTCGTCATCAAGTGGTTACCCAACTCATCATCTCCCTCGGGCATAAGTGACACCCGATGGGGTTTTTGAAAGAGTCCTTCGAAAGTACTATGCTTCCACCATTATGCATATCCCCGTTCCACTTGCATAGCCACTACCATAGTAACCTATCTATTCCCACTCGCATAACCCTTATAGGAAGGTAGGGTCATGCTTGATGCAAGTTTCAATATGGAAGAAACAAGGTGACCCACACAAGTGGTCATCGTCTCAACATGATTCTGGTGCATTGACAATAAGTACTATATGACATGCATGGAAAAAGGGGTTTCATAGACATGGTCAAAGGGCTGCTTGCCTTGGTTGGCTTGGTCTTCAAAGCCTTCAAGTCCTTCTCCTTCTTCTTCTTAAGCAACCTCGTCAAACACAGTATCTAATCGTCGCAATAAAATAACAGGAAAATAAGACAATAATAAAAACAGAAAAATCAAAGTACTCACAAAAATGTCAATTTATTTTTATAAAATACTAGAGGGAAAACTAAGATGGTAAAAATTCTTAGTTTGGGATTTGGAGTGACAGAATGGGGTAGATGGATTTTTGAACAGGGGTTTTAGTGTTCAAATTTAGATTTAAATTTGAACAGTACAGAAAAGGTTCATGAATATGTGTGAAAGTTATATCATTAAATAGGTTGGAATATTACAAGTTTTTAGGAACTGGAATTATTTCATTTGGATAAATGTTTTATCCTGTGGAATTTTTATAAAACAGACAGAAAAAGAAAAAGAAAAGTGGCACTGTGCCGCTGGGCCAGAAAGGCCACAGTCAGCAGGCCCAGAGGGAAATCAGCCCGCGCGAGGCTGCCACGTTGAAGGCGTAAAGGCGAAGTACGCCTTCGACCGACGGTGAACCGGTGCACGCGCGCGTGCATTTTTAAACCTGACGGGTGGGTCCCACCCGTCAGGGCGTGAGGCTGACGGACAGGGCCCACGGCCGTCGTCATCTACCTCCGTCCAGAGGCGACGGCGAGCTCGCCGGCGGCGATATAGGGCACGAAAGGATGCGTGGGTGGTACCGTCATGCTCAGGGAGGAGCCGCCATTCGGATGGAGGTGGAGTTGGTCGCCGGGGTGGCCTGGTTCGCCGGCGACGAGGTGGCGCGGTGGAGTTGCTTCGGGTGGCGGCGGTTCCGGCCGTTTTTGGCGGCTAAAGAGAGGGGAAACAGGGGAGGAAATGGTCAGTGGGCTCCTGCGGTTCTAGATCGAGTGAGAGCGGCAGCGGAGAAGGCGTATACCTCTGGATCGACGGCGACCCAAGGCGGCAGAGCTCCAGCTCGATCTCGAGCTCGGGCTCGTCTGGAGAGGAGTGAGTGGTGTAGGGGGGAGATTGGGTGTGTGAGAGAGCGAGTGGTGATGAGAGGAGGGCGCGGGGTGTCCCTTTTATAGGCGAACGGCGAGGTGCCGTGGACCCGTGCGTCGGCGAGCTCCCACTTGTTGCCACAGGGCTCGGGAGGAGCTGGCACCATGTCTGGGGTGTTCCTGGATTTAGTCCTGAGCCAGGGGAGAGAAGAGAGAGAGCAGGGGGAGGCCAGGGCACCGCGCGTGTGAGGAAGCTCATTGGAGCTCTCGGGTGGCCAGCGCACGTGCGAGCTGGGGCGAGAGGAGGGAGAAGGAGGAGGGGGCCGACCAGCTGCCGTGCTGTGGACGTCGAGGCGGCCTCGGGAGACTCCATCCCGACGCCCTAGGTGGTCGGGCGCCTCGGGCAGGACGCGGCTATAGTGCGGGAGCGCACTGTAGCATGCTCCAGAGCGCCCATATGCCTGGCATGGCCATGTCCCACGCGCTCTGGACGCGGCCACCTTGTCCATTGGCTCTAGGGGGAGTAAAGAATGTGGGAGATGTGTTGGATGCCATGGAAGGCTTCTAGAAGGAGAGAGTGCTGAGAGAGAAAAGTGAAAGTGGCTGTCCAGAATTTAAAATGGGGTTTTACCCCCCCCCCCCCTATCATTGAGCTGAGGCTAGGGGAGAGTTACTGGAGGTGCAAGGGGACTTGGGGAAGCTGTGGTCAAAAGCCTAGCTCAAGGAGAACAAGGAAAGAGGTAAAAGTGATAGTTTTGGAAAATTACCAGAAGGTGTTTGATGTGGTTTTGGGCAAGCAAATGATTTCTAATTGACATGAGACTTAACAGGATCAAAGGGTATATAGAAATAGGGTGTTCCACCAAGTTTGAGCTCATTTGAAGAAACTTGCCAATGTAACTTTGGTAAACCCTAGAAATCAGCAGAAATGGATTTTCCAAGATTAAGTTAAGCAAATCATCCCTCCTTGATGCACCAGTTTGTGTAGTGTCGTCATTTGGGGTTGTGATCATGCCCACAAAATTTGAGGTCACAAGTAAAAAGTTGGTAGTGTAAAGTTGTTCAAATTTGAATCTGAACATATATGGTTTTGGGGTACTCTGATCAAGTTACCCTTCTCCAAAACTTGTGCCATTTGGTCTAGATTCATTATTAGACCTTTCTAGCATGTGTACCAAGTTTGAGAGCATTTTGACAAGTTTGGCAATGTAAAGTTGCTCAAACTTCAAAAATGGACAGAATGGTCTTGAGGGGTTTTGATGATGTTTTCTTGCTTCCCAAGGCATGGGGCTTGGCAAGATCATCAAATATGTCATATCTGACATGATAGAATTTCCCTGGAATTTTTAGAGAATATTTCCTTTGTAAATATTTCAAAAGCTTGAAATATCCAGAAAGGGTTTCTGAGGGATTTGCCCATTATTTTGAACATGACCAAGTGTTGAAACTCTTATATATGGACAATATATGTCCTAAGAGTCTCCCTAAATTTTGGCAAATATTTTTGAAATAGTTAAATATTTTTTCCCTATTAAAGACCATTTCTGGCCTTAAGAAAAATCTTTTAAATAAAATAGGAAAATAACTTTTAAAATTATATTTTTGTGGTTTATGGGAGTCCTATATCTAATAGGTTTCAAATACACTCTTTGAAATATTTTTATCACCCTAAATCAAGCACTTGCAGTGCAAACCTCAATTCAGGGGTTTTTGGAAAACTAATTTTTGAAAATACCTTTTGGCCAAATTATTTTTGTATGAATATACTATACTGTTATATACACTTGGTATGATCATTGGGCAGAAGTTTGGGGTAAGGAGATGAAATATATAAGATGGAGTAGTTGACTTTAAAGAGCACTGAAAATCAGAGAGAGAAAAACGTAACTCCAAATAAAAGCCAAATGATGCCAAAAAAAATTGTTGGTCCAAATTTTCATGCTTTATTAATGCAATAATCATGTTACAAAATGCAGGGTGTGACAGTGTGCGGGGATGGCGAGCTCGAGGCTGCATAGAGGCGATGCAGGGCAGGACGATGGGGAGGCGCATGGGAGCATAGGGGTGGCGCTCGCCAGGGCGGTGGCGGCTGGACTTGGCGCGGGGGAGGCCCCTGTGCTGTCACGGGCGGAGGTCGGGGCCGCAGCAGAGCAGGGTCCGAGGTGACAAACTCCGACGAGGTAGGGGACTCGGGCGTCGGGGTCCTGGATCCGGTGGTTGCTGGCTCCAGCAAGCCTCGGCCCGTGGTGGAGAGGCAGGGTGCGCGGTGACAGACGCGGGCCAAAGGAGCTCGGGAGCGCCAGGACTTGAGGGGGAGATCTGGTGACGCTATAGGGGAACGAGGGGAGGAGAGAGTTGGTATCGGGAGAGGAGGCCAGCGATGGAAGAGAAGGACGAGGGGGATCAGCAGGGAGAGATGGGATCGAGCGAGGCTGTGTGGCGGCGACGCTGCAAGGAGACGAGGGGAGAGATGAGGATCGAGGGACTGGGCTAGGGTTAGGTAGGGGAACTAGATGGTCCGGGCTTTAGGTGCAGATTGGCCGCAGGGGGAAGCAGGCCGGACTGGCTGGTGGCTCTTGGGTCTTGGACTCTCTCTCTCTCTCTCTCTCCTCTGAATAAAAAAACAAAACATAGAAGAAAAGAAAAAGAGAGAAGAAAAAGAAAGGGTGGTTAGGGAAAGAATTTGCACATGAGGTTAATTTTCCGGGGCTCATAAAAATGGGCTTGAACCAGGGAAATTAGTAGTGGGCATGCGGAGGAAGTAGAATTCAAACTCATTTGAATAAATCCAAATGGGTTACACATAGGAAGTGGGTGTTTGGGAGGTACAAAAATGTTGAGGTTTTTGGAGGAACCTCGATAAGCGGGAAAAAATTGTTGCCAAGGTTTGGGAACAAACTTGAGATGGAATAGGCATGGGAATTTTGCAAGTGTGTTTCGGTGATTCCAAAGCAATGAAATATTTTTATAATAGCTCCCTAAATATTGGGAGGATATGTTTTAAAGAGAAATCATCATATGACATCCCTCAATTTAAATGGATCAAAGATCCATGCAATTTATTTAGTTAGGTTTAAAAAATGACATGATGGCATGATGACATGATGCGATGGAAAAATAAAATAGAGCAAGCAAATAAAACACACGACGAAACTTGGAATAGCTGGAAGTCTTCTGGAGCTTTCGTCTTGGGGCGTCGCATGTAGAGCATCTTTATGATCACTCAGTTATGTTGTGACATTTGATAGCACACAAGTTATTCCTTCGGTATCCGGGATTTGCATGATCTCATGGTCAAAGAAACATGTATTTGACATTAAGAAAGCGGTAGAAATAAACTGAACGATCATATGCTATGCTAATGGATGGGTCTTGTCCATCACATCATTCTTCTAATGATGTGATCCCGTTATCAAATGACAACTCATGTCTATGGTTAGGAAACCTTAACCGTCTTTGATCAACGAGCTAGTCTAGTAGAGGCTCACTAGCGACACGGTATTTGTTTATGTATCCACACATGTATTTAAGTTTCCGGTCAATACAGTTCTAGCATGAATAATAAAACTTTATCATGATTAAGGAAATATAATAATAACCATTTTATTTTTGCCTCTAGGGCATGTTTCCATCAGTCTCCCACTTGCACTAGAGTCAATAATCTAGTTCACATCACCATGTGATTAACACCCATAGTTCACATCGCATGTGACCAACACCCAAAAGCGTTTACTAGAGTCAATAATCTAGTTCACATCGCCATGTGATTAACACACAAAGATTTCTAAGGAGTGATCATGTTTTTGCTTGTGAGAGAGGTTTTAGTCAACGGGACTGCAACATTCAGATCCATGTGTACTTTGCAAATCATTATGTCATATTGTAGATGCTCCTATCACGCTTTACTTGGAGCTATTCCAAATGACTGTTATACGTATTCGGTTTGCTACTCAGAGTTATCCGGATCGGTGTCAAAGCTTGCGTCGACGTAACCCTTTACGACGAACTCTTTATTACCTCCATAATTGAGAAACATTTCCTTAGTCCTCTAGTTAATAAGGATAATTTTGACCGTTGTCCAGTGATCCACTCCTAGATCACTCTTGTAACCCCTTTTCCAGACACGTGGCAAAACACACATCAGGTGTGGTACACAGCAAGGCATATCGTATATAGCCTATAGCTAAGGCATAGGGAATGACTTTCATTCTCTCTCTATCTTCTGTCATGGTCGGGCTTTGATTCTTACTCAATTTCACACCTTGCAAAACAGGCAAGAACCCCTTCTTGGACTGATCCATTTTGAACTTCTTCAAAATCTTAACAAGGTATGTGTTTTGTGAAAGTCCTATTAAGTGTCTCGATCTATTCCTATAGATCTTGATGCCCAATATATAAGCAGGTTCACTGAGGTCTTTCATTTTTTAAAAATTCTTATTTAAGTATCCTTTTATGCTATCCAAGAATTATATATCATTTCCAATCAACAATATGTCATCCACATATAATGTCAGAAATGCTACAGATCTCCCACTCACTTTCTTGTAAATACAGGATTCACCGTAAGTCTGTATAAAACCATAAGCTTTGATCACTTCATCAAAGCGTACATTCCAACTCCGACATGCTTGCACCAGTCCATAGATGGATCGCTAGAGCTTGCACACTTTGTTAGCTCCCATAGCATCGATAAAACCTTCTGGTTGCATCATATACAACTCTTCTTTAAGAAACTCGTTAAGGAATGCAGTTTTGGGGTCCATTTGCCAGATTTCATAATCATAAAATGTGGAAATTACTAACATGATTTGGACAGATTTAAGCATCCCTACAGGGAAAAAGTCTCATCGTACTCAACCCCTTGAACTTGTCGAAAACCTTTCGCAACAAGTCGAGCTTTGTAGACGGTGATATTGCGTCTTCCTCTTGAAGATCCATTTACTCTCAATGGCTTGACAATCATTGGGCAAGTCCACAAAAGTCCACACTTTGTTCTCATACATGGATCATATCTCGGATTTCATGGCCTCAAGCCATTTATTGGAATCTGGGCTCATCATAGCTTCTTCATAGTTTGAAGGTTCGCCATTGTCTAACAACATGACTTCCAGGACAGGATTACTGTACCACTCTGGTATGGTACGTGTTCTGGTCGACCTTCGAGGTTCAGGTGATAACTTGATCCGAAGTTTCATGATCATCGTCATTAGCTTCTTCTCTAACTGGTGTAAGCATCACGGGAACGGTTTTCTTTGATGTGCTACTTTCCAATTCGAGAGAAGGTACAACTACATCATCAAGTTCTACTTTCCTCTCACTCACTTCTTTCGAGAGAAAGTCCTTCTCTAGAAAGGACCCATTCTTAGCAACTAAGATCATGCCTTCGGATGTGTGGTACAAGGTATACCCAATATTTTCTTTAGGGTATCTTATGAAGACGCACTTCTCCGCTTTGGGTTCGAGCTTATCAGGCTGAAGCCTTTTAACATAAGTGTCGCATCCCCAAACTTTAAGAAACGACAACTTAGGATTATTGCCAAACCACAGTTCATACGGTGTCGTCTCAATGGATTTAGATGGTGCCCTATTTAACGTGAATGTGGCTGTCTCTAATGCATAACCCCAAAATGATAAAGGCAAATCTGCAAGAGACATCATAGAACGCACCATACCCAATAGAGTATGGTTACGACGTTCAGACACACCATTATGCTGTGATGTTCCAAGTGGCATGAGTTGTGAAATAATTCCACATTGTTTTAAATGAAGGCCAAACTCGTAACTCAAATATTCGCCTCCGCGATCAGATCGTAGAAACTTTATTTCCTTGTTATGATGATTCTCTGCTTCACTCTGAAATTCTTTGAACTTTTCAAATGTTTCAGACTTGTGTTTCATCAAGTAGATATATCCATACCTACTTAAATCATCCTTGAAGGTTAGAAAATAACGATACCCACCGCATGCTTCAACACTCATCGGACTGCATACATCATTATGTATTATTTCCAATAAGTCATTAGCTTGCTCCATTGCTTCGGATAATGGAGTTTTAGTCATCTTACCCATGAGGTATGGTTCGCAAGTATCAAATTATTCATGATCAAGTGATTCCAAAAGTCCATCTGCATGGAGTTTCTTCATGCGCTTTACACCGATATGACCTAAACGGCAGTGCCACAAGTATGTTGCACTATCATTATCAATTTTGCATCTTTTGGCATCAATATTATGGATATATGTATCGCTACAATCGAGACTCAATAAACCATTCACATTGGGTGTAAGACCATAGAAGGTTTTATTCATGTAAACAGAACAACAATTAATCTCTGATTTAAATGAATAACCGTATTACAATAAACATGATCTAATCATGTTCATGCTCAACGCAAACACCAAATAACAGTTATTTAGGCTTAACACTAATTCTGAAGGTAGAGGGAGTGTGCGATGGTGATCATATCAATCTTGGAAACACTTCCAACACACATCGACCTCGCCCTTAACTAGTCTCTGTTTATTCTGCAACTCCTGTTTCGAGTTACTAATCTTAGCAACTGAGTTGGTATCAAATACCCAGGGGCTACTACAAGCACTAGTAAGGTACACATCAATAACATGTATATCAAATATACCTTTGTTTACTTTGCCATCCTTCTTATCTGCCAAGTATTTGGGACAGTTCCGCTTCCAGTGATCATTTCCTTTGCAGTAGAAGCACTCAGTTTCAGACTTGGGTCCAGCTTTGGGCTTCTTCACGGGAGTGGTAACTTGTTTGATGTTCTTCTTGAAGTTCCCTTTCTTTCCCTTGCCCCTTTTTTAAAACTGGTGGTCTTGTTAACCATCAACACTTGATGCTCTTTCTCTATTTCTACCTCTCCTGATTTCAGCATTGCGAAGAGCTCAGGAATCGTTTTCGTCATCCCTTGCATATTTATAGTTCATCACGAAGCTCTAGTAGCTTGGTGATAGTGATTGGAGAAATATGTCAATCAATATATTATCTGGAAGATTAACTCCCACTTGATTCAAGCGATTGTAGTACCCAAACATTCTGAGCACATGCTCACTGGCTAAGATATTCTCATCCATCTTGTAGGCAAAGTACTTGTCAGAGGTCTCATACCTCTCAACACAGGCATGAGCCTGAAATACCAATTTCAGCTCTTGGAACATCTCATATGTTCCATAGCGTTCAAAACGTCTTTGGAGCCTCGATTCTAAGCCGTAAAGCATGGCACACTAAACTATCAAGTAGTCATCAGATTGAGCTTACCAAACGTTCATAACGTCTGCATTAGCTCCTGCAACAGGTCTGACACCTAGTTGTACATCAAGGACATAATTCTTCTGTGCAGCATCCTTTTCAAGAATTCACCCGATTAAGCAGTTAGCTTGCCAATTAATCCCTACTCGTAGGGTCACCGAGTAGCCGGTAAACCGATAAATCACCCGATTAATTGATTAAATGGACGATTAACTTGCCGATTAATCCCCTACTCGCCAGCCAACCGAGCAGGTACCAGTCAACGATTTCCTCAACAATGGCAACAATGAGGATAATCCTCAGATCCCGGTCCCAGTCCGCATTATTGCCACCATCATCTTTCAACTTAGTTTCCTCTAGGAACGTATCAAAAACAGGGGAGCTACATCACGAGCTATTGATCTACAACATAATATGCAAAGGCATTTTGACTATGAACTCCCACTTAAACCAACATCCCTCAATTTGTCTAAGTGATACATGGTCCAAATCAACTAAACCATGTCCTATCATCAAGTGAGATGGAGTAGTCTTCAATGGTGAACATCTTCATGTTGATCATATCTACTATATGACTCATGTTCGACCTTTTGGTCTCTAGTGTTCCGAGTGTTGGGGAACGTTGCATGGGAAACAAAAAAATTTCCTACGTTCACAAGATCAATCTAGGAGATGCATCTACGAGGGGAGAGTTGGATCCACATACCCTTGTAGATCGCTAAGCGGAAGCGTTCAAGAACGTGGTTGATGGAGTCGTACTCGCCGCGATTCAGATCGCCGAAGATCCTAGCACCGAAGCAACGGTGCCTCCGCGTTCAACACACGTGCAGCCCGGTGACGTCTCCCACGCCTTGATCCAGCAAGGAGAGAGGGAGAGGTTGGGGAAGACTCCATCCAACAGCAGCACGACGGCGTGGTGGTGGTGGAGGAGCGCGGGACTCCAGCAGGGCTTCGCCAAGCACTGCAAGAGACGAGGAGGGAGAGGGGTAGGGCTGCGCCAAGAGGGAGACGTTCTCGTGTGTCTAGCAGCCCCAAAACCTCACATATATATAGGGGGAAGGGAGGGCTGCGCCCCCTTTAGGGTTTCCCACCCCTAGGGGTGCGGCCAGCCTTAGAAAACCCATCTAGGGTGCGGCCAAGGGAGGGGGAGAGAGGGGGCGCCCTAGGGTGGGCCTTAAGGCCCATCTGGACCTAGGGTTTGCCCCCTTCCCCTCTCCATTCGCCTAGGGACTTGGTGGGGGGGCGCACCAGCCCCTTTGGGGCTGGTTCCCTCCCACACTTAGCCCACGCAGCCTTCTGGGGCTGGTGGCCCCACCTGGTGGACCCCCGGGACCCTCCCGGTGGTCCCGGTACATTACCGATATCGCCCGAAACTTTTCCGGTGACCAAAACAGGACTTCCCATATATGAATCTTTACCTCCGGACCATTCCGGAACTCCTCGTGACGTCTGGGATCTCATCCGGGACTCCGAACAACATTCGGTAACCGCGTACATACTTTCCCTATAACCCTAGCGTCATCGAACCTTAAGTGTGTAGACCCTACGGGCTCGGGAACCATGTAGTCATGACCGAGACAACTCTCCGGCCAATAACCAACAACGGGATCTGGATACCCATGTTGGCTCCCACATGTTCCACGATGATCTCATCGGATGAACCACGATGTCAAGGATTCAATCAATCCCGTATACGATTCCCTTTGTCTACCGGTATAGCACTTGCCCGAGATTCGATCGTCGGTATACCGATACCTTGCTCAATCTCGTTACCGGCAAGTCTCTTTACTCGTTCCGTAACACATCATCCCGTGATCAACTCCTTGATCACATATTGTGCACATTATGATGATGTCCTACCGAGTGGGCCCAGAGATACCTCTCCGTCATACGGAGTGACAAATCCCAGTCTCGATTCGTGCCAACCCAACAGACACTTTCGGAGATACCTGTAGTGCACCTTTATAGCCACCCAGTTACGTTGTCACGTTTGGTACACCCAAAGCATTCCTACGGTATCCGGGAGTTGCACAATCTCATGGTCTAAGGAAAAGATACTTGACATATAGAAAAGCTTTAGCATACGAACTACACGATCTGTGCTAGGCTTAGGATTGGGTCTTGTCCATCACATCATTCTCCTAATGATGTGATCCCGTTATCAACGACATCCAATGTCCATGGTCAGGAAACCGTAACCATCTATTGATCAACGAGCTAGTCATCTAGAGGCTTACTAGGGACATGGTGTTTGTCTATGTATCCACACATGTATCTGAGTTTCCTATCAATACAATTCTAGCATGGATAATAAACGATTATCGTGAACAAGGAAATATAATAATAACCAATTTATTATTGCCTCTAGGGCATATTTCCAACAGTCTCCCACTTGCACTAGAGTCAATAATCTAGTTCACATCGCCATGTGATTAACACTCACAGGTCACATCGCCATGTGACCAACATCCAAAGAGTTTACTAGAGTCAGTAATCTAGTTCACATCAATATGTGATTAACACTCAATGAGTTCTGTGTTTGATCATGTTATGCTTGTGAGAGAGGTTGTAGTCAACGGGTGTGCAACATTCAGATCCCTATGTACTTCGCAAAACTTTATGTCATATCGTAGATGCTGCTACCACGTTCCACTTGGAGCTATTCCAAACTGTTGCTCCATCATACGTATCCGGTATCTCCACTTAGAGTTATCCGGATAGGTGTTAAGCTTGCATCGACGCAACTCTTTACGTCGAACTCTTTATCACCTCCATAACCGAGAAACATTTCCTTATTCCTCTAAGGATAATTTTGACCACTATCTAGTAATCCACTCCTGGATCACCTTTGTACCCTCTTGCCAGACATGTGGCAAGGCACACATCAGGTGCGGTACTTAGCATGGCATATCGTATAGAGCCTATGACAAAACCATAGGGGACGACCTTCGTCCTTCCTCTTTCTTCTGCCGTGGTCAAGCTTTGAGTCTTACTCAACTTCACACCTTACAAATCAGGCAAGAACTCCTTCTTTGACTGACCTATTTTGAACTCCTTCAAAATCATGTCAAAGGTGTGTGTTTCTTTTGAAAGTATCATCAGGCGTCTTGATCTATCTCTATAGATCTTGATGCCCAATTATGTAAGCAACTTTATCCAGGTCTTCCTTTGAAAAATACCTTTCAAACAACCCTTTACTCTTTCCAGAAATTCTACATCATTTCGGATCAACAATATGTCATTCACATATACTTATCAGAAATGTTGTAGTGCTCCCACTCACTTTATTGCAAATACAAGTTTCCAACAAACTTTGTATACCCAAAAACTTTGATCACTCCATCAAAGTGTATATTCCGACTCCGAGATGCTTGCTCTAGTCCATGGAAGGGTCGCTGGAGCTAGCATATCTTTTTAGCATCCTTAGGATCGACAAAACCTTTCTGATTGTATCACATACAACCTTTCCTTACGAAAACTGGTAAGGAAACTTGTTTTGTCATCCATCTGCCAGATTTCATAAATGCAGCTAATGCTAACATGATTCCGACGGACTTAAGCATCGCTACGGGTGAGAAAATCTCATCGTAGTCAACTCCTTGAACTTGTGAAAAACTCTTTGCCACAAGTCGAGCTTCATAGACGGTGACATTACCGTCCACGTCCGTCTTAGTCTTAAAGATCCATTTGTCTCAATGGCTTGCCGATCATAGGGCAAGTCCACCAAAGTCCATACTTTGTTTTGATACATGGATCCTATCTCGGATTTATCGTCTTCTAACCATTTGTCGGAATATGGGCCCACCATCGCTTCTCCATAGTTCGTAGGTTCATTGTTGTTCAACAACATGACATCTAAGACAGGATCACCGTACCACTCAGGAGTAGTACATATCCTTGTCGACCTACGAGGATCGATAGCAACTTGATCTGGAGCTTCATGATCACTATCATTAGTTTCCTCTTCAACTGTCGTAGGTTCCACAGAAACATCTTTCTGTGTTGCACTACTATCCGGTTGAAGTGAGGGTTCGACAACCTCATCAAGTTCTATCTTCCTCCCACTCAATTCTTTCGAGGGAAAACTCCTTCTCGAGAAAGAACCCATTCTTAGCGACAAACATTTTTGTCCTTGGATCTGAGATAGAAGGTATACCCAACCGTTACCAGTGGGTATTCCATGAAGATGTATTTGTCCGCTTTGGGTTCGAGCTTTTCCTGGCTCAAGCCATAAGCATCGCAGCCCCAAACATTTAAGAAAACGACAACTTTGGTTTCTTGCCAAACCACACGACGTCGTCTCAACGGACTTAGACGGTGCCCTATATAAAGTGAATGCAGCTGTCTCTAATGCATAACCTCAAAATAATAGCGGTAGATCGGTAAGACATACAATAGATCGCACCATATCTCATAAGGTTCGATTACGATGTCCGGACACACCATTACGCTGTGGTGTTCCAGGGGACTTCAACTGCGAAACAATTCCACAATGTCTTAAGTGATTGCCAAACTCATAATTCAGATAATATCCCCTTGATCAGATCGTAGGAACATGATCTTCTTGTTATGATGATTCTTAATCTTCACTCTGAAATTTTTTGAACCTTTCAAACGTTTCAGACTTTTGCTTCATTAAGTAAATATACCATATCTACTCAAATCGTCAGTGAAGATGAGAAAATAACGATATCCACCACACGCCTTAATTCTCATTGGATCACATACATCAGCATGTATGATTTCCAATAAGTCACTTACCCGTTTCATTGTACCTGAAAACGAGATCTCAGTCATCCTGCCCATGAGGCATGGCTCGCATGTGTCAAGCGATTCAAAATCAAGTGACTCCAAACGTCCATCAGCATGGAGTTTCTTCATGCATTTTATGCCAAAATGACCTAAGCGGCAGTGCCACAAGAAAGTGGTACTATCATTATTAACTCTACATCTTTTGGCATTATCATTATGTGTATTACCATGATCGAGATTCAACGAACCATTGGGTGCATGACCATAAAGGTATTATTCATGTAAACAGAATAACCATTATTCTCTAACTTAAATGAATAACCGTATTGCGATGAACATGATCTAATCATTTTCATGCTCAACGTAGACACCTGATAACATTTATCTAGGTTCAACACTAATCTCGAAAATAGAGGAAGTGTGCGATGGTGATCTCATCAACCTTGGAAACACTTCCAACACACATCGTCACCTCGCCCTTAGCTAGTCTCCGTTCAGTCCGTAGCTTTTGCTTCAAGTCACTAATAATAGCAAGTGAACCGGTATCCAATACCCAGGTGCTACAAGGAGTACTACTAAGGTACACATCAATAACACGTATATCAAATATACTTTGTTGAAGTTGCCAGCTATCATATCTACCATGTATTTGGGGTGGTTCCGCTACCATGTGACCGTTCCCCTTACAATAGAAGCACTTAGTCTCGAGGTTTGGGTTCAACCATGGGTTCCTTCATCAGAGCGACAACAGGTTTGCCATTCATGAAGTTTCCCTTCTAGCCCTTACCCTTTTGAAACCAGTGGTCTTATTAAACCATCAACACTTGATGCTCCTTCTTGATCTCTACTTTTGCGGTACTAAGAACCGCTGACAGCACCGGGATCATCTCCATCCTTTGCATGTCATAGTTCATCACGAAGTTCTAGTAGCTTGGTGATAGTGTCTAGAGAATTCTGTCAACCACTATCTCACCTGGAAGATTAACTCCCACTTGGTTCAAGTGGTTTTAGCACCCAGACATTCTGAGCACGTGCTCACTAGTTGAGCTATTCTCCTCCATCTTTTTGGCAAAGGAACTTGTCAGAGGTCTCATACCTCTCAACACGGGCATGAGCCTGAAATCCCAATTTCAGCTCTTAGAACATCTCATATGTTCCATGGCGTTCAAAACGTCATTGGAATCCCGATTCTAAGCCGTAAAGTATGGTGCACTAAACTATCAAGTAGTCATCAGGACGTGTCTCTCAGGTGTTCACAACATCCACAGACAACGTTGTAGGGGTTTGCACATTGAGCGGTGCATAAAAGACGTAAGTTTTCTATGCAGCAGTGAGGACACTCCTCGGACTACGGACCCAGTCCGCATCCTTGCTTACAATATCTTTCAACTTAGTCTTTCTCTAGGATCGTATTAAGCAGGGAGCTACAACGCAAGCTATTGATCTACAACATAATTTGCAAAGGCAACTTAGACTATTGTTCATGATAAGTGAGTTTAACTAATCAAATTACTTATAACTCCCACTCAAATTGACATCCCTCTGGTCATCCGAGCGTGACATGATCCAAATCCACCAACCCAAGTCCGATCATCACGTGAGATGAGGTGGTGTCAATGGTGAACATCTTCATGTTGATCATATCTACTATATGACTCATGCTCGACCTTTCGGTCTTCCGTGTTCCGAGGCCATGTCTGTACATGCTAGGCTCGTCAAGTCTAACCCGAGTGTTCTGCATGTGCAAAACTGGCTTGCACCCGTTGTATGCGAACGTAGAGTCTATCACACCCGATCATCACGTGGTGCTTCGAAACGATGAACCTTCGCAACGGCGCACACTCGGGGGGAGCACAATTTTATCTTGAAATTTTAGTGAGGGATCATCTTATAATGCTACCGTCGTCCTAAGCAAAATAAGATGCATAAAAGGATTAACATCACATGCAAATCATAAGTGACATGATATGGCCATCAACTCGTGCTTTTGATCTCCATCTCCAAAGCACCGGCATGATCTCCATCGTCACCGGCGTAACACCATGATCCCCATCATCGTGTCGCCATCGGGGTTGTCGCGCGCCCACCATGCTCTTACTACTATTGCTACCGTTTAGCGATAAAGTAAAGCATTACATAGCGCTTAATGATTGACACGCAGGTCATACAAAAATTAAAGACAACCCTATGGCTCCTGCCGGTTGCCGTATACATCGACATGCAAGTCGATATTAACTATTACAACATGATCATCTCATACATCGAATATATCTCATCATGTCATTGGCCATATCATATCACATACATACCCTGCAAAAACAAGTTAGACGTCCTCTAATTTGTTGTTGCATGTTTTACGTGGCTGCTATGGGTATCTAGCAAGAACGCTTCTTACCTACGCAAAGCCACAACGGTGATATTTAAGTTGCTATTTAACCTTCTACAAGGACCGCCTTTGTCGAATCCGATTCAACTAAGGTGGGAGAGACAGACACCCGCTAGCCATCTTATGCAACAAAAGTCACATGTCTGTCGATGGAACCGGTCTCATGTACGAGGACATGTAAGGTTGGTCCGAGCCGCTTCATCCCACAATACCGCTGAATCAAGAAAAGACCAAGGAGGGAAGCAATCTAAACATCAACGCCCACAAACTCCTTTGTGTTCTACTCGTGATTGCATCTACGCAAAGACCTAGCTCATGATGCCACTGTTGGGGAACGTTGCATGGGAAACAAAAAATTTTCCTACGTTCACAAGATCAATCTAGGAGATGCATCTACGAGGGGAGAGTTGGATCCACATACCCTTGTAGATCGCTAAGCGGAAGCGTTCAAGAACGTGGTTGATGGAGTCGTACTCGCCGCGATTCAGATCGCCGAAGATCCTAGCACCGAAGCAACGGTGCCTCCGCGTTCAACACACGTGCAGCCCGGTGACGTCTCCCACGCCTTGATCCAGCAAGGAGAGAGGGAGAGGTTGGGGAAGACTCCATCCAACAGCAGCACGACGGCGTGGTGGTGGTGGAGGAGCGCGGGACTCCAGCAGGGCTTCGCCAAGCACTGCAAGAGACGAGGAGGGAGAGGGGTAGGGCTGCGCCAAGAGGGAGACGTTCTCGTGTGTCTAGCAGCCCCAAAACCTCACATATATATAGGGGGAAGGGAGGGCTGCGCCCCCTTTAGGGTTTCCCACCCCTAGGGGTGCGGCCAGCCTTAGAAAACCCATCTAGGGTGCGGCCAAGGGAGGGGGAGAGAGGGGGCGCCCTAGGGTGGGCCTTAAGGCCCATCTGGACCTAGGGTTTGCCCCCTTCCCCTCTCCATTCGCCTAGGGACTTGGTGGGGGGGCGCACCAGCCCCTTTGGGGCTGGTTCCCTCCCACACTTAGCCCACGCAGCCTTCTGGGGCTGGTGGCCCCACCTGGTGGACCCCCGGGACCCTCCCGGTGGTCCCGGTACATTACCGATATCGCCCGAAACTTTTCCGGTGACCAAAACAGGACTTCCCATATATGAATCTTTACCTCCGGACCATTCCGGAACTCCTCGTGACGTCTGGGATCTCATCCGGGACTCCGAACAACATTCGGTAACCGCGTACATACTTTCCCTATAACCCTAGCGTCATCGAACCTTAAGTGTGTAGACCCTACGGGCTCGGGAACCATGTAGTCATGACCGAGACAACTCTCCGGCCAATAACCAACAGCGGGATCTGGATACCCATGTTGGCTCCCACATGTTCCACGATGATCTCATCGGATGAACCACGATGTCAAGGATTCAATCAATCCCGTATACGATTCCCTTTGTCTACCGGTATAGCACTTGCCCGAGATTCGATCGTCGGTATACCGATACCTTGCTCAATCTCGTTACCGGCAAGTCTCTTTACTCGTTCCGTAACACATCATCCCGTGATCAACTCCTTGATCACATATTGTGCACATTATGATGATGTCCTTCCGAGTGGGCCCAGAGATACCTCTCCGTCATACGGAGTGACAAATCCCAGTCTCGATTCGTGCCAACCCAACAGACACTTTCGGAGATACCTGTAGTGCACCTTTATAGCCACCCAGTTACGTTGTGACGTTTGGTACACCCAAAGCATTCCTACAGTATCCGGGAGTTGCACAATCTCATGGTCTAAGGAAAAGATACTTGACATATAGAAAAGCTTTAGCATACGAACTACACGATCTGTGCTAGGCTTAGGATTGGGTCTTGTCCATCACATCATTCTCCTAATGATGTGATCCCGTTATCAACGACATCCAATGTCCATGGTCAGGAAACCGTAACCATCTATTGATCAACGAGCTAGTCATCTAGAGGCTTACTAGGGACATGGTGTTTGTCTATGTATCCACACATGTATCTGAGTTTCCTATCAATACAATTCTAGCATGGATAATAAACGATTATCGTGAACAAGGAAATATAATAATAACCAATTTATTATTGCCTCTAGGGCATATTTCCAACACCGAGACCATGTTGTACGATCGAAAGTAGGTCTAGAGGGGGGTGATTAGACTACTTGATCAAATAAAAATCTAACATTTTCCCAATTTTAGCTGTGGGCAGATTTTAGCAATTAACCCAAGTCAAGCAATCACCCTACACATGCAATTCTAAGAGTGTAGTAGCAGAAAGTAAAACATTGCATATGAAGGTAAGGGGAAGGGTTTGGAGAGCGCAAATGCAATGAAGACACGAAGATTTTTGGCGTGGTTCCGATAGGTGGTGCTATCGTACATCCATGTTGATTGAGACTTCAACCCACGAAGGGTAACGGCTCTGCGCGAGTCCACGAAGGGTTCGCGAAGAAGCAACCTTGTCTATACCACCATGGTCATCGCCCACGAAGGACTTGCCTCACTCAGGTAGATCTTCACGAAGTAGGTCCACAATCTTGACGGGGGCTCCCAAGCGACACCGGACCAATCTAGGAGACACCACTCTCCAAAAGGTAATAGATGGTGTGATGATGATGAACTCCTTGCTCTTGTGCTTCAAATGATAGTCTCCCCAACACTCAACTCTCTCGCATATATTTGGATATGGTAGAAAGATGATTTGAGTGGAAAACAACTTGGGAAGTCTAGAAATAAAGATTCTTGTGGTAGGATTGGTATATCTTGATCTCAACACATTAGTAGGTGGTTCTCTCTCAGAAAATGTATGCTAGAAGTGTAGGCACGTTCTGATGGCTGTCTCACATATGGAGAAGGGGTGGAGGTGTATGTATAGCCTCCACACAAAATCCAACCATTACACACATTTGACCCAACTCGGCCAGACCGAATAGAACTTGATGAGACCGATTCAGTTCAAAATGTGAACGTTAGGAATCTCGGTGGGTCCGACTGGAACGACTCAGAGGGACTGATGTGCTAGGGCAAAGGGAAAACATCAACTCGATGGCACCTATTGCATCAACTCGGTGAGAGCGAAGTGAAGCAATAAGGCAACCGAGAAAATGTCAAGCCAACTCGGTGAGACCGATTACTATTTCGGCGAGACCGAAATAATTGCAACAGGCAACAGAGAATTGGCAAGGCCATCTCGGTGAGACCGAGATCCGTATCAGTGTGACCGAACTGTTAGGGTTTTTGATAGTGGCTATGTCATATGAACTCGGTGGCGCCAGGTAGGAAATATCGGTGGGGCTGAGTTGGAGTTTAGGGTTTTGACATATTTGGAATGAGAAAGTGATTGAGGGTTGTGGAGCAATATCACTAAGCATTAGAGCAAGAAACCATTAAGTAACACCTCACTCCCTTTTAATAGTATTGGCTTTCCTATGGACTCAATGTGATATTGGATCACTAAAATAGAAATGAAGAGTCTTGAGCTTTTGCCAATATGTGTCCTTAGGATTTTGAGGGGTCCACATCTCTAGCCCATGCCATGACATTCATTGAACTTTCTGAAATATTAAACTTGAATGGATATTAGTTCAATGAGCTATATGTTGTTATGAATTACCAAAACAACCCCGGGATTAGTTGCACTTTCAATCTCCCCTTTTTGGTAATTGATGACAACATATAGATCAAAGCTTCGACAAATGATAAATAATGAAATACATCGTCTCTTTGAGAAGTATGTGATAAGCAAGAGCTCCCCCTAAATTTGTGCATCATTTTAAATTTGTGTTTGAATGCAAATGCACAATCAATTAGGATCATGGGTCACTCTTCCATGTCACATACATCTTGGTGGAGCGCAAAAAATGATAAGTGTTAAATAACATGCACTCATCACCAAACATACAAGTGAATGATCACACAAACATTCATACGGATAAACATGCAAGCACATATTAAGCATTGTATGATCAAACACATGATCACACAAGGTATCCTCATGAGCATAACACACAAGTAACATAAGGTATCAAAAACCAAACCAAACAAAGTAGCAAGTAGCAAGTAAAACCAACAAAAGGTAAAAGGCACTCTCTCTCTCTCTCAGCCTGTGATCTATACACTTTCTCCCCCTGGCAACAAGTTACCAAAAAAATTAAAAATGTATAGAGCTATACGACACTCTAAGCACGATCTCGAGGAGCTCCTAAAGGGGTCTTCTGGCTTGTAGCTCCGGTGTGCGTAGACGACGTTGAGATGAGTCCATCTGCAAATGCTTTTGCCGAAGTCTATGGAGATGGTGGAGTTGACACTGGAGGGGCAATTGTGGCTGTGGTGGCAGGAGCAGAATGAGCAGGCCTCACGTCTGTAACTGGCTCAGCAATAGACCTTTGTGCCTTTGGCACTGACTAGAATGTATCTATAGTGGGTCTGTCATCTCTGTCCTCATCATCATCTCTCAGCTTCTCAACAATAGTCTGAATCTCTGTGACCTTCACATAAAGGTTGTACATCTTGTCTTCCACAATCCTCTCTAAGCTCTCCTGATTCTTAGTCGATTTGTCCAGACTCTTCTCTATCCTCAGGGTTGCTTCTAGCAGGTATGTGAACTGATCTTGCTTGGTTCAGAGATTAGCAATTGAAGTACCTAGATCACTTGCTGCCTTTGCTGCTTTAGCAGCCTTTGATTTCTCGATCTTCTGAAAAAACATGATATTGAAAAATAACTTCAGGAATTTGATAAAAGTTCGCGGATTTTGAAAAAAAAAGATTGAGGATTTGAAAAGGATCATATATTTTGAAACAAAAGTTCATGATCTGATAAAACTACGCATATTTTAAAAATAGTTCGCGGATCTGAAAAGTGTTCATTGATTTGAAAAAAAGTCCACATGTATTAAAAAAAGTTCAGAAAAAGTTCACACGTTGATTTGAAAAAAAGTTCAACAATTTTGATAAAAAGACCAAATTTTCCAAAAAAAAAATTACAGAGTTAAACAAAAATCATAAATTAGGAAAGTGGGACCCACATGTCATAAGCGCACTCAAAACAATCTAATCCGCCAATCAGTGTCTTATGCCAAAAGAATACCGTAGACACGGTGTTTCTTTGCCAATTTATTTTACCGTAGAACCGTTTTTGTTTTTTTCTGCAAAGCGGTCCTCAATGCGTTCGGTTCTTACAATTAACTCTCGCTTGCACACACAAACTTGGCACCAGCTACACGTTAGCAATAACACATACCATGTTCTTGAAACCTCAAAACATCTACTGTCACTTGAGAACACAAATGCTGGCACGATATACAACAGACGACGTATATTATGAGTCCAAGCAGCGCATCTAATAAACCAAACTGTCTGTCAGTAAATGGTCATACATCAGCGTGTGCCTTCAGATGCCACCATAGATTTGGGCATCTAATCTACTAAAGCCATTGGTAGACATCCACGGGTCTTCCCCATGGCCATGAAGTTGACGGCGCTGTTGTTGCAGCCCTGGCACACACAGCAAACAAGACATCTCCAGCATATTCTCTGTCAACCACATCTGTTGGCAAGCTTGCCAGCACCTCGGCACGCCTCAATGTTCAAAAATACATGATCCAAAAAGAATTCATGAATTTTTTAAAAGTTCATATGTTTTAGAAAAAAGTTTTATGAATTTGAAAATAAGTTCATGAATTTGAAAACTAAAATTGTGCGTATACAAAGGGAAAAATAAAATAAAAAGAAGAAAAAAGACAAAAGGAAAAAGAAGAAAAAAGAAAAAGAATCGAAAATAAAGCCGAAAATATAGTTCCTAGATGGGCCGGCCCGTTTTAGAGGATGGTGTGCATTGGTCCACGGAATACACTATAACCGACGCTTAAGGTGCGGAATAGGATATGTGCGAGAGATCCTAAGTGGCACCTTAAGCCCCACAGGGAGAAAACGGCGCCCACGCGCGCTCCTTCATGGGCTAGCTGATTAAACCATTGCTCCCTCGCTTTGCTTCGTTCGATCAACTCGCTAGCTCACATTTGTTTGGCTGTATTGTGATGTTGGTTCCGGAAAAAAAAACGGCCTCAGGTTCGTGAATTCAGAAAAGTACACAAATTCGTAAAAGTTCTTTGATTTTGAAAAATTAATCATCTATTTCCAAAAAAAAGTTCACTAATTTGGAAAACAAATCATCAAATTTGAATAAAGGTCATCAAAATTGAAAGTAGTTCATTGAGTTAAAAAAAGGTTCAACAAATTTAGAACAAACTTAATTGAATTTGAAAAGGTTCATTGGATATGAAATAAGTTCATCAAAGTTTTAAAAAGAATTGATTTTGAGAAAAGTTCTTCGAATATGGAAAAAAAAACTTCATTGAGTTTTAAAAAAAGTTGGCCGAATTTGAAAAAAAAACATAAATTTTGAAAAACTCGTCGGGCTTGATATAAGTTCATTGAATTTGAAAACTAAAATCATTGAATTTAAAAAATCATTGATTTTGAAAAAAAAAAGATCATCAAATTTGAAAAATGTTCATCGAAGTTGCAAAAATGTTCATCGGATTTTGTAAAAAAGTTCACGCATTTGTCCAAAAACAAAAATAATTAGGAGAAAGGAAAGAAGAAGAATAAAAAAGAATGAATGAAACGATCTAACTAGTCATAGTTGGTTTAGTTGCGTGGTTGGCTACCTTAACGCCGATCAGGGCTGCAGCAGCTATGCTCATGATGTGCGAGGTATAGTGGCGGCCTGGCTGGCTGGCCACATGCGAAGCAGTATGTGACGCTTGTTGCATCGAGTTGTTGTGAAATCCCACAATGTCTTTTCCCTCAGCCACGCCCATCTAGCATTTTTTTTTGCTCTATTTTTTTCGTCCCTCATTCTACTTTTTGCCTTCCTATTTTTTATTCCATTTTCTCAATTTACTTCACATTGTTAATTCTTTGTTATGTTTTTAAACGGTTTTATTTCTTGAAAAATGTTTCAGAATTAAAAAATGTTGGTAAATTAGAAAAAAACTAAAACTAAATTCATATATTTATTTAAAATGTGAATTAGTAAAGAGAATACAAATTCGGATAAAAAATTATTCATAAGGTTTAGATATGTTTGTAAGTTTTAAAGTTTATGTAGATTAAAAAATACGAAAGTTGAAAAAAAAATCCTTTAATAAAGAATTTCATGAATATTCAAATTTAAAACCATAATCCCTAAAAAGATCATGGGTTATAAAGATGCTCACCAAGTAAAAAAATATTTATGTTGATAGAAAAAAGAAACCAAGAACTTGGACCTCAATCACCAACCAAAGAAAACCAGGGTACGAGAATACTCAATCACATTTCCCACATATTGCATAAGAATATGAGCAAATGTGTACCACCCCTGAACGCTTGCTTGCGATTGGGCCGACCTGGTTTGGCGGGTCTTCCCCACTAGTTTGGGAAAGGTTCTAGAACCTTTTTGTTTTTATAGTTTTTCCTGCTTTTCCGGTTTTACCTTTTTTGGGTTTTTTTTATATTTACATTTTTATGAATATTTCAGTATTTAATTCATAAATATTTTTATGTTAGATTTCTTTAATTATACATTTTTATAAAAAAAATGTACGATTTATTATTCATGATATTTTCGAGAACATTTACATAATTAGTGAAAAATTAAATAAATGTGTGAACATATTTAAAATTGTTAATATTTTGGTTTGAATGAAACACTCTTTAGGTTATCTAGCATTTTCAATGTTCTTGGAAAATAAAATAAAAATAATGGAA
>LR738714.1:486235490-486247928 GCA_902687465.1 Secale cereale
CCCCCCCCTCCGCAGAGAAAGATTAACTAGTCAAATCTACATATATATGTATAGTCGTGTTTTGATTAGTGGGTCTGGAAATGTCAACAGCTAGAAAACGCATGCGCTGTTCGACTTGTACAATCCCAGTCGTGGGACTACGACGTACTCCACTACAGTTGTATAAAGCTCATTCATATCAACTTGATGATATAATTTGTCGACTGAGTGTTCATTATTTGGTTTCGCCCGCTTCAATTTGCAGTAGCCAATAATGCGCCCGGGAGATTCTGGACACGGACATGTGCACATTCCGCGCCTTAGTTAAGTCTACACAGTTCGGAAAAGACAGAAAGTCACCTTATTTGATTTTTTTTAGATAACATGCGCAGGGAACGCCCGGATTTAAATTAATGAAGTTGATGTGATTGCTTTTTTTAACCCTATATAAACCCAACACAGTCACGTATGGCTCCACGGTTTTAAGACCGAACATAGATGATAGAAGAACCATGAACAAATTGTTCATTTCCTCTGTTTCTCTGCTCCAATAATAGTCACCACACACTGGGAACATGACTCTATATATATCGTGTAACCTTTCTGGTTTACACTTGAAGACGAATGAATGTAAGGAAATCATGATCACTTCTTTGGTCTAATCTCACCATACTGTGTTTAGGAGTTAGGAAATTAGAGAATTTTTGGTTATGGGTAATTTAAATTAGCATTATAACAAGACTACTCACATGCCAAATCGCATATGACCAGGGATTTGGTTAGCGGGCGAAAATTCCGATTACTACCCGGTAACTGAGAATCTCGACACCCCACTAGAAATCCCTTTACCGAGCAAAAAATTCTAATTTTTTTTGAATGAATTTTGTTTGGATTCAAAATTCATTCAAAAAAATCCGTATGGTATTTTTCAGTCATCGCATTAACTGGAAATCTCGGTTCCACACGCAATTTGTTAATCCAGAATCTAAAACCTTGGATACGATAGACCAGATATATCTAGCATATTGCCCTTACCCCCGTGAGCCCTGCCCGACTGGTGGCCCTGGAGCCCTTTCGCCCTCTGGCCTTGCTCGGATGCGGAGGTGCTTTGTGAAATGATCGATATGGTTGACTAGAGGGGAATGGGTGAATAAGCAACTACCAATTTTTAGTTTTTTTTAACAAATTAGGTTCAGCAACAAATAGATTATTTAGATGTGCAACTAGGTGGGCAACCTATATGATGCTAGCAACAACAACAACAAGAGCAAGCAAGGGATACAACACAAATATAGCTTGCACAGACTAAAGGTAAGAAGTAATCATAAGTGGAGCCCGTGGAGACGAGGATGTGTTACCGAAGTTCCTTCCCTTTGAGGGGAAGTACGTCTTCATTAGAGCGGCGTGGAGGCACAATGCTCCCCAAGAAACCACTAGGGCCATCGTATTCTCCTCACGCCCTCGCACAATGCAAGATACCGTGATTCCACTAGTGGTGCCCTCGAAGGCGGCAACCAGACCCGGGGCAATCTCCACAACCGAATTGGAGGTTCCCAACACCACCACGAAGCTTCACCACAATGGAATGTGGCTCCGAGGTGACCTCAACCATCTAGGATGCTCAAACACACAAGAGTAACAAGATTCGTAAGGGATTAGTGGGGAGAATCAAATTTCTCTTGATGAAAATGTAGATCGGGGCCTTCTCAACCAATCTCTAGAAAATCAGCAAGTTTGATTGGCTAGGGAGAGTGATCGGGCGAAAATAAGCTTTTGGAGCAACAATGGAGTTTGGGGAGCAAGAGTTAGTCTTCTTGAGGAAGAAGACCCCCTTCATATAGTGAGGAACAAATCCAACCGTTATGCAGGCCACAACCCACACATAAGCGGTACTACCGCCCAAGTGGTAGTGACAGGAAGTATGTGCAATAGCACAGGAGCCATGGGCCAGCAATGCCGTCGGAGCCGTACTACCGCTCACCCCGGTGGTACTACCGATGGGGTTGTAGCACTACTTCACTGTGCGGAAAATAGGGGAACACTAAGAGCAGAGCCGCAAGCGGTAGTGGAAGCGGTACTAACAGTGGTACTACAATTTATAAGCGCTACTACGTACCACTCATACTACCACTTGCCCTACTGGGTCAAAAGGGGTTCCACGGAAGTGATCCAGAGGGACTACCGCTGGACTACAGTGCAACCCGACACGAAAAATTGAGACCCGAGCAGAGGGCGGTAGTACATGCGGTAGTAGCAACAGTACTATCGCTGGTAGCTCTCCAGCACCCCTTCTACAAAACAGAGGGAGAACTCCATCGAAGCAGAAAGACAACGGAGGTGCAAAGTAGAATGTGTACGTGCTGATTCCACCCAAACCATTCTGAAGCGGACCCGCTCTTGATTGTACGGTTTCCCTACGACTCAAGTCCACCAAAAAGAAACCCAGGAAAGAAAACCGTCTTCACTCTAAACTCCAAGGGGCTCGAATCGTCTTGTGTCATATGATCAATTATCTAAAATGCTCAATGAACACGATTAGTTCACAAAAGCATGGTCATTAATCGCCAAAACCACTAAGAGAAAAATATGCCCTAACAATCTCCTTTTTTTGGTGGATTGATGACAATGCGGGATTTGCACACGAATAACACAAGATAATATGCAAACCCAAACCTACAAAATATAGACGCCCCTAGATGTGTGCACTATTTAAGTATGCTTTTGGAATGCAAATCACACACACTAGGATAACCCCCCCCATATTTTATAGACTGACAACACTTGCATCAATAGTATAAGAGAGATAATGAAGGATGCAAGGAATAGCATGAGACCATAAAGATAGGGCACAAGATAAGCATAATATCTCACACGCTAACATAGTACTAGACATAAAGATAGTGACAAGGTAGCATATGTCTCACACCATACGACTCGATCTCCACGTCTCACAAACACAAACCAAAGCAAACGATAAAGAGTTCACAAGAGAGAAAAGCAAGCAGATAAGACACACTCGTGACTCGGCAAATCCCTAAACTCTCTCCCCCTTTGTCACCGAGACACCAAAACGTCAAAGAGCACCACTAAGGTCTACGGTGGTAGCAACACTCCACGACATCACCATCCGTGCTCCTCCTCCTCGGACTCCTCTGCAGTAGGTGGCAGACCTCCATCTTCCTTATCTGAATCGGACCTCTTGCTGTTCTTTGAGATGCATACCTCCTCATCTGTGTAGCGACCCGACCCGAACGGATCGAAGTCTCCGTGCTTAAGTGTCATTCTTGGATCGGTATGCTGACACACACATTACTCGAGGATTTATAACAGAGTTAAATCACATGTATAAAGTAGCGTCAATACTATTACCTCAATCCATATAGCGGAATTAACAACAAATTTGTGGAGTCCCAACAACACCAACGGCAAAGTTGAGTGTAGACATTGCAACCCTAATGTATCACTTACTCGTCGGATAATTCCTGCAACATGAGACATTGCAGCCATGTAGGTCAGCACATTGAATGTACTGGCAATTTCACACCACAGAATAATAATAAAAATATCTTTCTCTATATGCAAATTTGGCTGGTGGAGGCTCTAAGTTTAATTTTGCATAAAGCTAAATTTCCCTACAACAAAGGAATACATTTTATTTTAAGACCAAGTTTATGCCATTATTGAGAAGGTTCCTGCAACTCAATCCCAAAATTCCCAAATTATTAATAACCCAATACATTAATTAAATAGAGTGATGAGATCAACAAATAATTCATTTCTAGATACTCAAATTGTCCATAACCGAGGACACGACTAATTATGATTGGTTTGTACACTCTGTAGAGGTTTGCGCACTTTTCCCCATAAGACTCGATCTCCTCCATTGAATTCCTCGGACTGCTTGATGTTTTAGAAGCGGATGATCAAGACATAGTCTTTTCGAAGAGGTCCCCTTAACCGATAGATAGGCCGGTACACCTACAACCCCCCTACATCTGCTAGCCTATCATGGAAAGGTTTCCCACAACTTACTCAACTATGCCAGAACCTATAATGGCTTGTGGCTGCACATGGAAGTTTCTAGGCATGAAATATCATATGATCCCTTTGAGCCTGGGTGGCATTCCATAGGATGATCACACGGGTCCTCCGTGATCCCCTAGGGAAAACACTGATTTCTCCAGGTGCCCAGGAAAGCCACTGGTTTCTCCAGGGTGCCCCAACCATTCCACCCAGATGTGTGTTAATGTTGCCACCTTAAACTTTCCCTTAATTACTATTTCTCTCATAACTTGCATTAATCTCACGTACCAAACCCCGTCTACGAGCATGGTAAGCAATATATGACACAATGAATATTCCCGGGGTGTTTCAAAGATCATAGGTTCCTACCTCATGAACTACATAGCAAAGCCCCAATTCCCGATCCTACTCATGCAAACTTGTAAGGGTGTGAACTAATGCATAATAAAAACTGGGTATAGGAAAACTATGATCAAAGTGTGAACCTGCCTTGTACTGTTGATGAAGATTCTTCGCACTCATAATTCCAGATAGTTCTACTCGTCACACTCCGATCAATCTATCGTAAGCAAGCAATTTTATCCACACATAAGCAATCACTCAAAGACCCAAAAGAAAATGCAAAGAAAGATTGCGAAAACTCCAAAAGAACCAAATCAAATTATTTTGCAAGATCAGATCCTAATTTTGATGAAAATGTGTGGTGATGGCTCAAGATGTTAGATTATGCCTAGGGATTCAATTTGAAAAAGGAATCAATTGAAAAAGCACTACAGTTTACAAGCTTTGATCAAGTGAAGCTTCGAGTTCAAATTTGAATCGTTCAAATGTGAAAAGATCAAAAGTTGAAACTAATGATGCTATTGGATGTAGGAAGTCAATATGAATATGTAGGGAAAAGAATTACTAGATTGGAAATAATGGATCAAGTAATTCAACATAGCATTGAATCTACTTAGAATGTTGTGTAACAACTCTTTGGTGGACTAGTAGAGTAACTGGCTAAGATTAAAATTATATGTTGGACATGTGACACTAATTATGCGAACGGAAAGATTACTTCAATACGAATCCGATGCAGTTGGGTTCATCGAAAACAGAGCTACGGATAGAAAGATATGATCAAAAGAAATTTGAGTATGAATCTGAACAAATTTCTAAATTTGGGAACTGCAAAAAGTTTTTTTGATAGATTCACTGGATAGATGAAATCAAGATGCAAATGTAAGCGTTAGTTTTATCTAATTTGGATGAATGCGTAAAAAGTTATGGCTGTTTGAAAAATTAGGGTCAAGCTATTTTACGGAAGAAGAAAAAAGCTATGGCTAAAATAATTCTAGGCATAAAGGGTAAATACAGGGACTAATTTATAAATCTAATTATTTTATAAATAAAACCCTACGATGAACGTAATAACTAATAGGAAAACTAGATTTCTATCGTATACTAGTCTAAAAAAAATAAACTACGAGAGTATAAAAAATACGAAGAAAGATAACTCTATAAGGTAGAGAAAAGACAACTTCGGAGAGAGGAGACGACTTTCAGAATTCCCGCCGGAGAGAGAAAATATATTTTTTCTTTTATGAAGCTAGTCGATCCAAAATATTAATTTAACCCAAATCAGATGATTTTTGGAGGCCCCGATGGGTCAATATTTATAAGTGAAAGAGAGGCTTAAGAGTCAAAGGGTAGAAAATATAGGACTAAAAGTAGACGAAAATAAACGAAACACAGGAGAAAAGCTAAGCGCCTCGCACGGGCCTAAGAGCATCTCCAACAGACGCGCTAAGCGGCGCGCCCAAAAAAACCATATAGCGCGCGCGCAACGCCTGTTTTGCCGCGGCGCGCAGTGCTGGCTCCAGCAGCAGCGCTATTTTACAGCGCGCGCGTGCTGCTCCAGCAGTGCCCAAAAAATACAGCGCGCGCACACTTTTTTTTCATACTAAATTGCATTAAAATAAAAAGATACAAAGATAGATAGTTCAAACATAGATAAAAAACATAGTTCTAATAAAACATAGATAAAACATAGATAGATAGTACTAGATAGATAGATATATAGTTCGAAAACATAAAAAAAACTAGTCGCTCCAGTCATCATCATCGCCTTCGTTGTTGTCGTCGGAGGAGGTCGACAGCCAAATGTCGAACCAGCGGTCATCTTCATCAGTGAAGATGGATTGGCCGCCGGCATCGCGGATGGCGGCCTGCTGACACGCCAACTCCCTCCGACGACGCCTGTCCTCGCGGCGACGTTCCCAGAACTGATGCTCGGCGACGACGTCCTCCGGGTGGAGGCGGCGCCACTCCGCCATGCGTCGCTCGTCCTCCTGGGCGACGAGGAGGCGGTTCTGCGCCGCCGTGTGCTCCGCACGATCTCGCGTGGTGTGCAGACGAGGCGGCGGGGCGAGCTCCAACGCCTGCTCGAGGGTGCGGGCGTCGTCGAAGTTCATCTGACGACGCGGCCGGCCTAGGCGCCACGCCGCCGCGTCGTACGCCCGGGCGGCCTCGTGCGCCGTCTCGTACGTGCCGAGGGGGAGCCGGAGATCGCCGGAGCGTATCTCGGCGTAGAAACCGCCGCCGTTCGGGCGCTCGCGGACGCCGCGGTAGCCGGAGGAAGAACGGCGGCGCGGCGGCATGGTGGCGCGTCGGGGGCGGCGGCGGTGCTCCGGTGCGGCGGCGGTGCTCCGGTGCGGCGGCGGTGCTCCGGTGCGGCGGTAGGGATCGGCGGGCGCGAGAGAGAGGAGGAGAGAGGGAGAGGGAGAGGTGCAGCGCGGCGTTCGGGCGCGCGGCGTTTTATAGCGCGCGCGGGGCGCGCCGCCGCAAAAAAGGCGCGCGGGAGGCCGCCGTTTCGCGCGCGCGCGCAAGCGGTTCCCGCGCGCGCGTCTTTCCCGCCGCCGCTGGAGCGCGGTTTTTTTCCCGCGCGCGCTAAAACGCCGATTTAGCGCGCGCGCGCGCCTTTTTCAGCGCCCGTTGGAGATGCTCTAAAGGCCATCCGCCGGCTGCGCGCGTACGCGCTCTAGTTCTTTCTTGCCAAAGGAGGAGGAAACAAAATTCTGGAAAGGAAAACGCTGGCTGGGCCTGGCCCATTTAGGAGAAAAAAACTATGGGGCGCAAGATGCTACTATGCTACGCATGTGGGCGCACACACATTTTTTTAAATGGAAACAGAAAAGGAAAACTGAATAATGAAAATAAAATATAATTTTACATAGGCATATTATATAACAAAATTTTCATAAAAAGATTTCCTAAAACATGAACATATTTTCTATGGCAAATAAATTCCACAAAACTTTAAATAAAGCAAACAATACTACTGGTTTGTTTATAAAACTAGATAAAAATATTTTAAAATACCAAAATGATTCCAAACGCATTTTCTCTACTTTTCTACTGCGGGGAATCATTTTAACTTATCTTCCATATATTTTATTTTTGGAAAAAAATAATTTAAATAAAAACTAAATAACTCCAAATTGAAAGTGGGTTTCAAAATAACTTCAAAGGGACTTTCAATTTTCTTCTTTGAAACTTCCAACTCTCTTTCTTAGCATTTGAAGAAGTCATTTTGTCTTCTCTCATGAAACTCATTGAGCTGCATAAAGTTTCCAAATTTGAAAATATTTCCAAATGAAATTGAAATGTTTTCAAAACCCTTTTATTTATTTAAATGGAAGAAGTCATATCATCGTCACCCTAGGGTTTTGTGATGAAATGAATTTGAATTCATGGAGTTCATAAATGCAAGGTGAAAGCTTGGGAAAGTCATTTCATTCCCTCTCATTCAACTTTCAAAAATTTCAAATTTCACTCAATTTCACACAAGCAACCACACCACAATCAAACAAAAAATCAAAACTATTTATTTAATATAACATTCCAAAATTTAGAATTTTGGGATGTTACAATCTGTGATCTTGTCCTCGGAGCCAGTAGCAAATTTGAGGCCAACCTGGCTCATAATGGCCTTGTCGCGACCGCAGGACTTCTTAGCAGCCACATGTGCCTTGTACTGACCCTTAGCCTGAAAGTCAGGATGGGAACGGGCGACCCAAACCTGGCCTTGGACCCGGCCCCTGTGGCCGCAATGCCAATTTGAGAGGCCATGGGTCGACCCATATAGAGAATAGTCAATGGCTTCGTTGGCTCGATGGGTATTTCGGGTCGACCCAATTTTTTTGCTTTACATCGCTTGTGGATAAACGAGGTGTTAAAATTAGACATGATTTATAATGGGATCCGACTAGTGTAAGAACTAATAAGATTACCAATACGTGGTTAATAGAAATGTTAGAATAAGCACAACTAAGAATGTATTTCTACATTATTCGCAAAAAAAAGAATGTATCGCGTATCGGTACAAATAAGTAGCAGTACAAGAGAGAGAGAGAGAGAGAGAGAGAGAGAGAGAGAGAGAGAGAGAGAGAGAGAGAGAGAGAGCACAGTCCAGGGATCATATATCTAATGAGGACGAGGCGGTGCATCTGGTACACGCCCTACATGCTACTAGCAGGATGCGGTACAAGAAACTTCTAACAAGAAAACAAATCAAAGTGTTAACTTGTGGTTTTATACGTGCCTGAAACATATCAATTGCCGGAAATTATAGAGACAACGTCGCAATATATTTTTCTATGGAAACACCAACGTGAATTTTTTTGAGACAAAAAACACCGACGTGATGAAGATTGCAGCTAGTGTGAGGTATAAGACTATAGGATGGGCCGACCCAGCTGACCCAACGGGTTACTTGGTGCCGGCCCTATTGACCCAAATCTCGTTTGAGACCGATCGACATGACCCATTGGCCTTGAATTTTTGGGTCGAGTTAGCGACCCGGCGGGCCGACCTGGCCCATTCCCATCCAGACCTGAAAGAAAAACAACTTCTTCATCTTCTCACTGAGCTTCTTAGCCCAAGATGGCTCCTCAGTCGATGGCTCATAGTCCGGTCCATCGTCATCATCATTCTCAGACTCAACAGCCTCAGTCTCTAGAGGAACTGACGCAGTAGAACCCCACTTTTCCTTCTGCCTCAGCTGAACAACATCATGGGAGACCAACTCCCGAGCGACCAACTCATCCTTAGGAAACACAACATTCCAAGTGTCCTGAATGATCCGCATCAAGTAAGTATCATAGATGGGACACTTACCGACTTACACTCCATCACATCAGAGTAAAGCTCCGACCACATAATGTGCAATACATCCAGCACTGCTGGAGTGCCCTTCTCCTTCTGGCAAAAGAGAAGCAAGTCCACAAGATAAGAGGGCACCATATCCAAGTTCCCAATGCGAGAGAGCATAGTGTTACGGAAGATCTGATGCATGATATCAAGAAAGGGCCACAGCTCATAGGATACCTTCCTAGTGTCTGAAACCTTCTCCATGGAGTAAGGCCAAAGAGCTAATATGTGAGTAGCAGCAACCTCCCTATGAGGACGAAACGAAATTGGGGTTTGCCCCCCTTATCAGTGTAAGTTGAACTCTCCATGAAGTCCTTCCACTCTGCCGACAGACGCCTTCCATGATTTATCCAAGTGAGTGCCTTCCTTCATCATGCCAAAAATGCACCATGGCATAAAACTGAGCCACAAGCTCTGCATCGAAGTCCTTGTTGAAGGAGATAATCCGCTTGATATCCAGCTCTTCACACCTCTGCAAAGCCTCACCAAAATAGGCTAAGTCGCTCTCCATGTGGGTGAGATCAAAAGACTTGGCTTTCACAAACAAGTTCTTCTTTCCCTTCAGAACATCATGATAGTCGACTCCTGCATCTTGTTCGAGAAACGATGATGGACAAGAGATTGGTCTTGAGGCACGTGGTAAGGTTTGCGCTTACGAGTGAGACATGACTCCTTTGATGGCACCTCATTCATAGTCTTGGTACCCTTGCCCTTGGATGTTGTCACCTTAATCCTATGCCTAGGTTGCTCACTAGGTTCACTCTCTAACACATCAGCAGAATGATAGCGCTTGGAGCCACCCACTCGTTTTGAATTCTTGTGCTGAGCCTGATGTACGGAGTTACCACCCTGAGACCCACAAGACAAAACGAGGGAAAATCATGTGTAAATGCATTATATGAGCCAAAGAAAAAGAGACAAACAAGATTGAAGGTTGATCTGAGGAAACTTGAAGTTGACAGCTCAGAGCGGTAGTACTGCTCGAGGCGGAGGTCAACGGCTGACCACTTTTGCTATGAGATCCGGTACTACCGGAGGTGCCAAATTCAAATTTCCTCTGGTCAAACTTTAATCCACCTAGTCTAGCAGTCTTCTACGTCCTACTCATCCCCGATTTGGCCAAAAATCAAAGAATACAACACGTATTGCCCTAAATCTGGATTCAAAATTAGAACCATAGGAGAGGAAAAAGGGGCAATACCGTCATCCATGGCAAGAGGATATGGTGGGGATCAATCCCACCAAATGGAATCATAGAAGACGGTACGGAGTTGGAGGCCCAACAGCGCCCCGATGCTTGTTTGTCGCTTGTGAGAGGAGAGAGTGAGGGAGAGAGAGAGACAAAGGGGTATGGGGGAGTTGGAATTCCTCTTGCCCGACTCATAACCCATGCACCCAGCCACAGAGCGGTAGTACCGCCCCGCTACTACTCCGCGATAGGAGGCCTTGTAGTACCGCTCGAGCGCTAGTACCGTGGTGCAAGGCCATAGTACCGCTTACAAGTGGCACTACCACCCGCACCAACGGTAGTACAACGCAGACCAGAGCAAGCAAGATCAAGTTAAAAATGGTGGCATATGCAAATTACATAGGTTGAAGATGAGATGGCTTGGTTTGGAGACACAAAACTCCAGCAAATGGGAAGAGGCACTCCAAGTTCAAAAGAGACACAAAAGGAGGAGCAAAAACTTGGAGTGAATGAAAGCACAAACAAAGTCCAAAGTGACTAGATAAAACCAAAGAATACTAACTCGAACTATCCCCTACCCAAAGGGAGGGCGGCGGTCGAAGCCACCTATGTTTGAGTCAATTGGTATGGCACCATGAAGATTTTAACCTTGGGTCCATGACCAAACCTCATCTTTGAAGCACAAGTACCATAAAAATGGCTAATGTGAAAGACTTGATCAATTTATGCATAATGGGGAGGGGGGGGGGTATTTCATTGAGAGAGCAACACCCCCCCTATATCCATGCCTACATCTAGAACAAGATAAACATGGTGAGAACGGTAGGGTGTGCCTAGATTCAAGCCACATTGCTCGAATCAATGATATTTAGCTCATGCTTTAACCTGCTAAATCTTGCTTCATCCAATGGCTTCGTGAAAATATCCGCTAGTTGCTCTTGAGTGTTGACGTAGATAATCTCAATCTTTCCACGCTTGATGTGATCCCGTATGAAATGATGACGAATCTCAATATGCTTCGTCTTGCTATGTTGCAACGGGTTGTGAGAAATCTTGACTGCACTTTCATTGTCACATAGAAGAGGCACTTTGTCACAAGTGACACTATAATCCTCTAAAGTTTGCCTCATCCATAGCAATTTTGCACAACAACTTGCGGCAGCAACATACTCAGCTTCGGTGGAAGAGAGACACACAATTTTGCTTCTTTGAAGACCAACTCACCAAAGAGTGACCAAGGAATTGGCACCTCCGGAAGTTGACTTCCTATCCACAACATATCCCACCCAATCCGAGTCCGATTAACCGATGAGATCAAAGCTTGATCCTTTGGGGTACCATAAGCCAAAGTGTGGGGTATGAGCCAAATATCGAAAGATTCGCTTGATCGCCACATAGTGACTTTCCTTAGGTGTGGCTTGGCACCTTGCACACATTCCCACAATCAACATAAAATCCGGTCCAGATGCACAAAGGTAAATTAAGGATCCAATCATGGAGTGATATACCTTTTGATCCATCACTTTACCATTGGGATCAATGTCGAGCTTGCATTTGGTGGGCATAGGAAACTTGACCGGCTTGGCATCGTACACACTACAAGAATCAGGCATTTTACCGTCTGCCATGGCAGACGACAAATGCCTTTGCCGTCAGCCAGCAAATGGACCCACGTCCGGCTAAATGAGTTACGACAGAGGGCTGCTTTGCCATCTGCTTAATAAAGCGGACGTCAAAGAAGTTTGCCATCAGCCATCCTGAGCAAGCAGATGACAAAGGCCCTGGACGGCAGAGGGATAGGGTTAGGTCCGTTATGTGGCTAACAACGTGCTGTCCCGTTTGCTGGTAGACGACAAAGACGCAAAGGTCTTTGCCGTCTGCCAGCGGACGACAAAGTGCCAAAATAGGCCAGCCGAGGTGCCCCCAGGATGCACAGGTAGCTGCCACGTGGCAGCTTTGCCATCTGCTGCCAGATGGCAAAGTGCATGTATTGCCCCTGTTAATTCTGTTTTTTCTTAAATTCAATCAATTTCACACACACACACACACACACA
>LR738714.1:486248093-486258980 GCA_902687465.1 Secale cereale
CACACACATATATATATATTACTTCAAAATACTTTCAACAAGCATACATATCCTTGCCATATGGATATGATCATCTGATACGTCTCCAACGTATCTATAATTTTTGATTGTTCCATGCTATTATATTATCCTTCTAGGATGTTTTATGGCTTTTATATACACTTTTATATGATTTTTGGGACTAACCTATTAACCTAGAGCCCAGTGCCAGTTTCTGTTTTCCTTGTTTTTGAGTTTTACAGAAAAGGAATATCAAACGGAGTCCAATTGACGTGCCAATTTTTGATGATTTTTTCTGGACCAAAAGAAGCCCCCGAAGTAAAAGAGTTGGGACAGGAGAGCCACGGGCTGCCCACGAGGGTGGGGGCGCGTCCTGGGCATGGGGGCATGCCCTCCTATCTCGTGGACGATCCGGAGGCCCCCCTGACTTGTGCCCTACGCCAAAAATCCTATAAATACTGAAACCTTCGGAAATTAACCTAGATCGGGAGTTCCGCCCCCGAAAACCTCTGTAGCCACCGAAAACCAATCTACACCCATTCTGGCACCCTGCAGGAGGGGGGAATCCCACTCCGGTGGCTATCTTCATCATCCCGGCGCTCTCCATGACGAGGAGGGAGTAGTCCACCCTCGGGGCTGAGGGTATGTACCAGTAGCTATGTGTTTGATCTGTCTCTCATGTTCTTGAGATGGCACGATCTTGATGTATCGTGAGCTTTTCTATTATAGTTGGATCTTATGATGCTTCTCCCCCTCCACTCTCTTGTAATGGATTGAGTTTTCCCTTTGAAGTTATCTTATCGGATTGAGTCTTTAAGGATTTGAGAACACTTGATGTATGTCTTGCACGTGCTTATCTGTGGTGACAACGAGATATCATGTGATCTACTTGATGTATGTTTTGGTGATCAACTTGCGGGTTCCGTGACCTTGGGAATCTATGCATAGGGGTTGGCACAGGTTTTCGTCTTGAATTTCCGGTAGAAACTTTGGGGCACTCTTTGAAGTTCTATGTGTTGGTTGAATAGATGTTTCTGAGATTGTGTGATGCATATCGTATAATCATGCCCACGGATACTTGAGGTGACAATGGAGTATCTAGGTGACATTAGGGTTTTGGTTGATTTGTGTCTGAAGGTGTTATTCTAGTACGAACTCTATGATAGATTGAACGTTACTACGGACTCTTGAATAGATTGATCAGAAAGAATAGCTTTGAGGTGGTTTCGTACCCTACCATAATCTCTTCGTTTGTTCTCCGCTATTAGTGACTTTGGAGTGACTCTTTGTTGCATGTTGAGGGCTAGTAATATGATCCAATTATGTTATCCTTGTTGAGAGAACTTGCACTAGTGAAAGTATGAACCCTAGGCCTTGTCTCCTATCATTGCAACACCGTTTATGCTCATGTTTACCACTTGCTACCTTGCTGTTTTTATATTTTTCTGTTTACAAAAACCTATATCTACCATCCATATTGCACTTGTATCACCATCTCTTCGCTGAACTAGTGCACCTATACAATTTACCATTGTATTGGGTGTGTTGGGGACACAAGAGACTCTTTGTTATTTGGTTGCAGGGTTGCTTGAGAGAGACCATCTTCATCCTACGCCTCCCACAGATTGATAAACCTTAGGTCATCCACTTGAGGGAAGTTTGCTACTGTCCTACAAACCTCTGCACTTGGAGGCCCAACAACGTCAACAAGAAGAAGGTTGTGTAGTAGACATCAAGCTCTTTTCTGGCGCCGTTGCCGGGGAGGTGAATGCTTGAAGGTATATTTTTAGATCTTGCAATCGAATCTTTTAGTTTCTTGTTTTATCACTAGTTTAGTTTATAAAAGAAAACTAAAAAATGGAATTAAGGTTACCTCATATGCTTCATCTTTTTAACATCTTTCGTGAAAATGATGGGAAGGAAAATTGTGCTCAAGTACTAGAAGAAGAATTACATAGAATGGTTGGCATAAAATATGTGCATGATGAGCATGATTGCAATGTTGTTAGTATGAATTCTTTGAATACCCATGATGCTAATGATATGCAAGGCCACAAGCTTGGGGATGCTATGTTTGATGAAGATGATATTTTTAGTCCCCCAAGTTTTGATGAGCAAATTTATTATGATGAAAGCATGCCTCCTATTTATGATGATTATATTGATGAAAGTGGATTTGGAGAGGTCATGACTTTATTTAGTGATGAATCCACTATTTCGGAAGAGGTTCCAATTGATTATGAGAACAAAGTTGCTATCTATGATGATTATTGTGATGACTTGTATGCTATTAAGAATAATGATAACCATGAAACTTGTCATCATGATTTTAGCTTTCAATTGGATTATGCTTCACATGATAGTTAATTTGTTGAGTTTGCTCCCACTACTATGAATGAGAAGAATTTTGCTTATGTGAAGAGTAGTAAAATTTCTATGCAAGTAGACCATGAAAAGAATGCTTTATGTGCTGGTTATATTGTTGAATTCATTCATGATTCTACTGAAAATTATTATGAGAGAGGATCATATGCTTCTACATATTGCAATAATATCAAGTTTCCTCTCTATGTGCTTAAAGTTTTGAAGTTATGCTTGTTTTCCCTTCCTATGCTAGTTGATTATCGTTCCCATAAGTTGTTTGCTCACAAAATCCCTATGCATAGAAAGCAGGTTAGACTTAAATGTGCTATTCATATGCTTCATGATGCTCCTGTTATGTTTCAATTCTTATCTTTTATGTGAGCATCATTATGCCTAGCTAGGGGCGTTAAACGATAGCGCTTGTTGGGAGGCAACCCAACTTTATTTTATTTTATTTGCTTTTGCTTCTGTTTAGGAATAAATATTGCATCTAGCTTCTGTTTAGATGTGGTTTTGTGTTTTAATTAGTGTTTGTGCCAAGTAGAACCTTTGGGAAGACTTGTGTGAAGTTTATATGATCTTGCTGTGAAAAACAGAATCGTTAGCGCTCGCTAGAATGGTCATCAGATTTTACTGGAATGTGCTAGTTAGTTGATTCTTTTCGCAGATGATTAATAGACAAATTCCTCACGTTTACCAATTTAGTTTGAACTTTTTGGAGTTACAGAAGTATGCGAAACCTGCAGATTACTACAGACTGTTCTGTTTTTGACAGATTATATTTTTCGTGTTTTGTTTGCTTATTTCAATGCATCTATGAGTAGTATTGGAGGATATTAATCATAAAGAAGTTGGAATACAGTAGGTTTAACACCAATATAAACAAAGAATTAGTTCATTATAGTACCTTTGAGTAGTGGTTTGTTTTCTTATACTAACGGAGCTCACGAGATTTTTGTCTAAGTTTTGTGTTGTGAAGTTCAAGTTTTGAGTATTGCTTTGATGAACTATGGAACAAAGAGTGGCAAGAGCCTAAGCTTGGGGATGCCCAAGGCACCCCAAGGTAAAATTCAAGGACAACAAAAAGCCTAAGCTTGGGGATGCCCTGGGAAGGCATCCCCTCTTTCATCTTCATCCATCGGTAACTATACTCGGAGCTATATTTTTATTCACCACATGATATGTGTTTTGCTTGGAGCGTCATTTTCTTTTCTTTTGTTTTGCTTGCTGTTTGAATAATATCCCAAGATCTTAAGTTCTTAAATGTTAGAGAGTCTTCACATAGTTACATAGTTATTCAACTACTCATTGATCTCCACTTATATCCTTCAAGGTAGTTTGTTATTGCTCTAGTGCTTCACTTATATCTTTTAGAGCACGACAGTGGTTTTATTTTGAAGATATAAATGAACTCTCATGCTTCACTTATATCCTTTTGATAGTCTATTAGAACATCATGGTAATGTGCTTTGGTTATGAAACTAGCCTTCACATGATAGGCATCCAAGATCAATGTAGTAAAAACTTTCACACTAAGTGCATTGAATATGATGAGAAGTTGGATGCTTGACAATTGTTTTGAGATATGAGGATAGTGATATTAGAGTCATGCTAGTAGAGTTATTATGAAATTGAGAAATGCTTGTGTTAAAGTTAGTGATTCTCGTAGCATGCACATATGGTGAACCGCTATGTGACGAAGTTAGAGCATGAGGTATTTGTAAAGTGTCAACCTTTGTGTGGAGCTTGGGGGCGCGCGATGGTTAACTCCTACCAACCTCCCCCCTAGGAGCATGCGTTGATTGCTTTGTTTTGATGACTCGTAGATTTTTGCAATAAGTATATGAGTTCTTATGACTAATGTTGAGTCCATGGATTATACGCACTCTCACCCTTCCACCATTACTAGCCTCTCTTGTACCGCGCAACTTTCGCCGGTACCATACACCCACCATATATCCTTCCTCAAAACAACCACAATATATATTCCTCAAAACAGCCACCATACCTACCTATCATGGCACTTCCATAGCCATTCCGAGATATATTTCCATGCAACTTTCCACCGTTCCGTTCATATGACACGCTTCATATTGTCATATTGGCATGCATGATCATGTACTTGACATTGTATTTGTGGCAAAGCCACCATGCATGATTTTTCATACATGTCACTCTTGATTCATTGTACATCTCAGTACACCGCCGGAGGCATTCATATAGAGTCATACTTGTTCTAGTATCGAGTTGTAAATCAATATAAGTGTGATGATCTTCATTATTAGAGCATTGTCCCGTGTGAGGAAACAAAAAAAAACAAAAAAGGCCAAATAAAAAAGGAGATGGCCCAAAAAATAGAGAGGGACTAAAAAAAAAGAGAAAGCCCCTCCAAAAAAATGAGAGAAAAGAGAGAAGGGACAATTGCTACTATCTTTTTCCACACTTGTGCTTCAAAGTAGCACCATGTTCTTCATGATAGAGAGTTTCATGTTTAGTCACTTTCATATACTAGTGGGAATTTTCATTAAAGAACTTGGCTTGTATATTCCAACGATGGGCTTCCTCAAATGCCCTAGGTCTTCGTGAGCAAGCAAGTTGGATGCACACCCACTTAGTTTCTTTTGTTGAGCTTTCATACATTTTTAGCTCTAGTGCATCCGTTGCATGTCAATCCGTACTCACTCACATTGATATCTATTGATGGGCATCTCCATAGCCCGTTGATACGACTAGTCGATGTGAGACTATCTTCGTCCTTTTTGATCTTCTCCACAACCACCTCTCTATTCCACATAGTGCTATGTCCATGGCTCACGCTCATGTATTGTGTGAAATTTGAAAGGTTTGAAAGAATAGAGTATGAAAACAAGTGCTTGGCTGAAATTGGGGTTGTGCATGATATGAATATTTTGTGTGATGAAGAGGGAGCATAGCCAGACTATATTGATTTTGTAGGGATAACTTTCTTTAGCCATAGTATTTTGAGAAGACATGATTGCTTTGTTAGTATGCTTGAAGTACTATTATTTCTTATGTCAATATAGACTTTTGTCTTGAATCTTTCAGATCTTAACATTCATGCCACAATTAAGAGAATTACATTGAAAATTATGTTGGTTAGCATTCCACATCAAAAATTCTGTTTTTATCATTTACCTACTCGAGGACGAGCAGTAATTAAGCTTGGGGATGCTTGATACGCCTCCAACGTATCTATAATTTTTGATTGCTCCAAGCTATTGTATTATCCTTCTAGGATGTTTTATGGGATTTTATATACACTTTTATATGATTTTTGGGACTAACCTATTAACCTAGAGCCCAGTGCCAGTTTCTGTTTTTCCCTTGTTTTTGAGTCTTACACAAAAGGAATATCAAACGGAGTCCAATTGGCGTGCCAATTTTTGATGATTTTTTCTGGACCAAAAGAAGCCCCCAAAGTAAAAGAGTTGGGCCAGGAGAGCCACGGGCTACCCACGAGAGTGGGGGGTGTGCCCTGGGCAGGGGGGCGCGCCCTCCTATCTCGTGGACGGCCCGGAGCCCCCCTGACTTGTGCCCTACGCCAAAAAATCCTATAAATACCGAAACCTTCAGAAATTAACCTAGATGAGGAGTTCCGCCGCCGAAAACCTCTATAGCCACCGAAAACCAATCTACACCCATTCTGGCACCCTGCTGGAGGGGGGAATCCCTCTCCGGTGGCTATCTTCATCATCCCGGCGCTCTCCATGACGAGGAGGGAGTAGTCCACCCTCGGGGCTGAGGGTATGTACCAGTAGCTATGTTTTTGATCTATCTCTCTCTCTCTCTCTCTCTCTCTCTCGTGTTCTTGAGATGGCACGATCTTGATGTATCGCGAGCTTCGCTATTATAGTTGGATCTTATGATGCTTCTCCCCCTCTACTCTCTTGTAATGGATTGAGTTTTCCTTTGAAGTTATCTTATCAGATTGAGTCTTTAATGATTTGAGAACACTTGATGTATGTCTAGCACGTGCTTATCTGTGGTGACAATGGGATTTCACGTGATCTACTTGATGTATGTTTTGGTGATCAACTTGCGGGTTCTGTGACCTTGGGAATCTATGCATAGGGGTTGGCACACGTTTTCGTCTTGACTTTTCGATAAACTTTGGGGCACTCTTTGAAGTTCTATGTGTTGGTTGAATAGATGTTTCTGAGATTGTGTGATGCATATCGTATAATCATGCCCACGGATACTTGTGGTGACAATGGAGTATCTAGGTGACATTAGGGTTTTGGTTGATTTGTGTCTTAAGGTGTTATTCTAGTATGAACTCTATGATAGATTGAACGTTACTACGGACTCTTGAATAGATCGATCAGAAAGAATAGCTTTAAGGTGGTTTTGTACCCTACCCTAATCTCTTCATTTGTTCTCTGCTATTAGTGACTTTGGAGTGACTCTTTTTTGCATGTTGAGGGCTAGTAATATGATCCAATTATGTTATCCTTGTTGAGAGGACTTGCACTAGTGAAAGTATGAACCCTAGGCCTTGTCTCCTATCATTGCAACTCTTTGCTCTTCTGGCCGGGGTGAAGATACCCCGAACAAGCCCCTCAAAGGATTATGAGCCATAGTAACAAGTGACAATAAATTTCAGCACACTATATAAAATTTTCCTTACCAAATTCCACTTACCAAAGGCGCTTCACTCCCCGGCAACGGCGCCAGAAAAGAGTCTTGATGACCCACAAGTGTAGGGGATCTATCGTAGTCCTTTCGATAAGTAAGAGTGTCAAACCCAACGAGGAGCAGAAGGAAATGTGCTTGCCAAAGGATCTTTCCAACACAAAGTGCTTGCCAAAGGATAAAATGTAAAAAGGCAAGGTGAATTTCACCTTGACTCTTAAAAAGCAAGAATAATAGATAGGCCCTTCTCAGAGGGAAGCAGAGGTTGTCATGTGTTTCTATGGTTGGATGCACAAAGTCTTAGCACAGAAGAACGTCACTTTATATTGCCACTTGTGATAAGGACCTTTATTATGCAGTTCGTCGCTTTTATTACTTCCATATCACAAGATCGTATAAAGCTAATTTCGTCCACACTAATAAATCATACATATTTTAGCGAGTTTGCAACATGACAACTTACTTGGAATGATCTTACTCAATCCATAGGTAGGTATGGTGGACTCTCATGGAAAAACTGAGTTTAAGGATGTATGGAAGCACAAGTAGTATCTCTACTTAGTGCGAGGAGTTTTGGCTAGCATGAGGGGGAAAGGAAAGCTCAACATGTTGGATGATCCATGACAATATACTTTATTTCGGATATAAGAAAACATAACCCATTATGTTGTCTTCCTTGTCCAACATCAACTCTTTAGCATGTCATACTTTAATGAGTGTTCACAATCAGAAAAGATGTCCAAGATAGTATATTTGTATGTGAAGCCTCTCTTCTTTTATTACTTCCTATTAATTGCAACGATGACCAAGACTTTGTTTGTCAACTCTCAACAACTTTTATTCATCATACTCTTTATATGTGAAGTCATTACTTCCCATAAGATCAATATGATCTCTTGGATACTCTTTATGTTTTCTTCCTTTTTATCATGACCCATGTGTGGAAATCAAGCCCTTGACTCAACACTAATCTTTATTATATAGCTCACGGACTCGATTACAAAGGGTAAAGATCATAAGGCAAAAGCTCACAACTAGATCATGCTAACTTTATTGTACTAGATCAAGATACTACCAAAAGGATCGAACTAAGAAAAACGGTAAAGATAGTGTGACGCACCCAATTTGTCCGAACACTAATCATGCATGCAAATGTGTACGACCAAGATCAGGGACTCACGGGAAGATATCACAACACAACTCTAGACACAAATAAAATAATACAAGCTTCATATTACAAGCCAGGGGCCTCGAGGGCTCGAATACAAAAGCTCGAAAGCAACAGAGTTAGCGGAAGCAACAATATCTGAGTACACACATAAGTTAAACAAGTTTTGCCTTAAGAAGGCTGGCACAAACATCAACGATCGAAGAGGCAAGGCCTCCTGCCTGGGACCTCCTAACTACTCCTGGTCGTCAGCTGTCTCCACGTAGTAGTAGGCTCCGTCGGGGTAGTAGTAGTAGTCGACTGGGGTGACATCTGGCTCCTGGGATCCGCCATCTGGTTGTAACAACCAGAAAGAAGAAAGAAGGGGGGAAAAGGGGGAGCAAAGCAACCGTGAGTACTCATCCAAAGTACTCGCAAGCATCAGATATATACTAAGTATGCATCAGTATCAAAGGAGTAAGCTGTATATGTGGACTGAACTGCAGAATGCCAGAAAGAGGGAAAAGGCCTAGCCTATCGAAGACTAGCATCTTCAAGCATCTTCTGGAAAGCACCATCTTGTAGCAGTAGAAGGAAAAGCAGAATAGCAGTTTATAATTAACAAGCATGCCGTAGTATTAACGGCCTAGAGATCCTTCCTCGACTCCCTACGAGAAAGTAACCTCGCAACCACATATCCATCACATATCTCAAGTATCCATTTCTAGTTATAATAGATCAGGATATAAGACTGAACGTCCGTTACCGTAGACACGGCTATTCGAATAGATAACTTCCCTGCAGGGGTGCACCACGTTACCCTCACGCTCGATCATCTCTGTCCGGACACACCTTTCTGGGTCAATGCCCGGCCTCGGAAGATCAACACGTCGCAGCCCTACCTAGGCTCAGCAGAGAGGTCCCCGCCGGTCTACATCCTAAGCACTCCGGGGTCATGGGCCATCGCCCGTTGCACTCCGGATCATTGCGCGCAGGGCGATCCAGGCCACCTCCACTGGGGCGCCGACCAGGCCGTGCTGCAATGCTGAACTGGACGTCTGACAAAGCTTCGGCTGATACCATGACGCCAAGGCCCATAACTATTCTCGCGTGGCGGTTAGTGCGTAAAGGCCAGAGGCCAACTCAGAACAAATACCCAAATCTGTTAGTGCATTATTGACAAAAGTGATGGCTGTCGGGACAAGTCCGGAGCTATCACCCCTCCTGGGTGATACCGCTAAATAGCCAGCCGCCACCGTAAGAACTCGCCCGCCCGCCTTTCACAAAGGTCTCAAGTAAAGTCCATGTAACCGTGTGTCCAAAACATCAAGGTAGAAAACCCGAGGAATCACCCCCGACGAATTTCACTCGATGTGTCCGTCAAGGCGAACTATGAGGAATCACCCCCGAGGTTCACACTTGAGGGGTTGCATGACATAGTCGTATCGGGAATGGAGAAAGAGGAATCACCCTCGATTACCACGACCGAATAGCTACACTACAGAGTTATCATCATGAGTGTGTTACGAGGTTTCATCCTCGGCACCCGATAGTACCTCTGCAGAGTCGAGCAACAAAGGGGGTGTGATGTGATGTGAAGTGTCGGGCTCCGGTCTTCGATCACGTTGCTCGAATCATCGATGATGAAGCAGGGGCAACAAGGACAGTCGGGCTCCGGTCTTCGATCACGTTGCTCGAGTCATCGATGATGAAGCGGGGGCAACAAGGACAAGGTGGGGGTCACTGTTGGATCACTATCCAACCTATACTAAGTAGTTTAGCATAAGCATGTAGGTAACAATAGCAGGTACAAAAGCAGGCTATGCATCAGAATTGGATCAAATAATAACAACAACAAAATCTAATGCAAGCATAAGGAAGAATGGAATGGGAGATATCGGGATGATCAAAGGGGGGGCTTGCCTGGAAGCTCTGCTGAAACGGAAGGAGGGTCGTCGTCGACATAGTCGACCACAGGGGCATCAGCAGCGGTCTCGGGGTCTACCGGAGAAGAAGAGTGGGAAGAAACAATAAATACATAGCACACAGATGCATGACACGGCAATAAGCGTTACTAGGCGTGTTGTAATGCAGTGCTACACGATACCGGCGAAGGGGGAAAACATCCGGGTATGTTTTCCCGGGGTTAGGCATTTTCAGACAAACGAACCGGACAGGGAAAGTTCCATGTTCGGTATGTTAGGGACATGTGGCGGACGAACGGACTGCATATCCGGGTTTGTCTCGAAATTCTGAGCTACTTTCATATATAAAACTTTTTCATCCGAGTTACGAATTATTTTATATGATTTTTCAAAGTTTTATTAATATTCTAGAATTTATTATTAATTCGAAATTAAAAGTAAAATGCTACGGGTACCCAGCTCTGCGTACACAGAAGTGTACCAGAGGCTGACAGGTGGGCCAGGGGGTCCCAGTTGACCAGTCAACGTTTGACTGGTCAACAGGGGGTGGGGCCCCTCTGTCATACACACATATTAACTAACTACAATTTTAATTCACTAATCTAATTAATTAGGTTAATTAAGATTAATTAATTAATTAAGTTAATTATTTTGACTATTTTTTTATCCTTTTCTTATTTTTAAAGGGGATGGGCCCACATGTCATAGGGCCCAGGGGGCTAAGCGGGTGGCGGGTTACGTGCGCCAACAAGCGCTGGGGCGGTACGCACCCAGATGCCCATCGCGCGCGGGTGGGGG
>LR738714.1:486259074-486271677 GCA_902687465.1 Secale cereale
CGGCGGCAAGGCCACGACGGGCCGGCGACGGGGAGCGGGAGCGGGCGCGGGCACGGGGCACCAGACGCCGGAGCGCGCGACGCGGCATGGGTGGGGGCCAGGGCGCACGGCGGGGCGCTGGGCCCGGAGTGCGCCGGCGGCCACGGCGCCCAGCCGACGGGCATCACGGTGGGGCTGGGCCGAGGCCGCGATGGACGCGGCCGGGGCGGGGAGGATGGGGCGGTGCGCAGTGACGGCCAGACGCGGGCGGGGCCGCGACGGCGGACGCGGCGAAGGCAGGCGGCGGCACGGCCAGAGAGAGGTGGAGGCGGGGAGGCCAGATGCGGGCGGGCGATGCGGCTGCGGGCGCGACGACGACGGGTGCTGGGCGCACGTGATCAGCCAAGGTCGTGCGCGAAGCAGAGGGCGCAGCGTGACGAACGACATCTATGCTGGGGGGGGAATCGAAAGATGAGGCGAGGAGTGGGTTGCTCACCCCCATTGCAGGGGATCGGGGCGTCGAGGCGCGAGGTAGCCGCCGGGGATGGTCCGACGACGACGACGACGGTGAGCGCTGACGTCGGGTAAGACCGTCGATGGTGAGGCGGGGCGGGGCAGTCCGGCGACAGGGTGGCTGCGGCGTCAGGGCGCCGCGGGCGCGGGCGTCGGCTCGAGGGAAAAAGGGGATCGGGGAGAGAGGAGTGCAAGGCTAGGGTTTGGGCTGAGGGGTGCGGTGGTGTTTTGTAGGGCAGCGGGGTATGCTGGATAACTGCCACGCAGGGCTGGGGTGTCCATGGCCAGGGGGATGAGCGCCACGATCCCCTCTGCCTCCTTGTAGCAGAGGAAGGGGACGAGGGGTTGGGCTGGGCTCCTTTTGTCTAGATGGGCCAAGTGGCCGGGTTTCTTTCTACTTTTATGTTTGCTTTACCTTTTCTACTTTACTTTTTACGGTTTTAGTTTTCTTTTATTTTTTTGACAGCAATTAGCTTTATAAAATATAGGAACATCACCTAAATTGGTTTTACCCCGGAACTAAATATTTTAGTACTTTATAGAGTACAAAAGGCATTTATTAAATGTTCTAGCTACTGTTTCAATTACCGTAGTGCATTTAGCCACTTCCTAAAATTGTTGGTTCTTCACCATAATTACCTATGGAATATTTGCCACAGTTTGAACATTTTAGTTGTGACATTTGAAAACTTTAAATTTTGACTTCAACTTAAATTGGAAATTTAAATCGGACAAAATCAAAGAGGGATTTAGCAATAGTGAAAACGATGACGTGGCACCATTTACTTGGGATTACTGTAGCTTAATTATCCGGGCGTTACAATTCTCCTCCACTACAGGAAATCTCGTCCCGAGATTTAGGAGGTAGAAGTAAACAGTTCGGGGTATTCTTCACGCAGACGATCCTCACGTTCCCAAGTGGCTTCGTCTTCAGAGTGATGTGACCACTGGACCTTGAGGAACTTTATCGCCTTCTGATGTGTGCGGCGTTCAGCTTGGTCGAGAATGCGGACCAGATGCTCTTTATAGGAGATGTCTTGCTGCAACTCGAGCACTCCATGATCCACTGCTCGGATAGGGTCCTTGAAATAGCGGCGGAGTTGTGACACATGGAACACATCGTGAACGTGAGAAAGGTTCGACAGAAGTTCCAACTGATATGCCACTTTTCCACGTCTCTCGAGAATAGTGAATGGACCAATATAGCGAGGAGCTAGCTTGCCCTTGATCCCGAAGTGGTGTGCACCCTTCATTGGTGTGACTCACAGATAATCCTTTCGCCAGGTTGATAGACCATGTCTTGGTGATGACGGCCATACTGACTTTTCTGACGTGACTCAGCAGTCTTGAGATTCTCGCGAATAACACGGACTTGTTCTTCAGGGTGTTGGATAATATCCAGACCGAAGAGTGGACGTTCCATAGTTTCTGACCAGTTCAGAGGGGTTCGACACTTTCGCCCATATAACACTTCAAAGGGAGCCATCTTCAGACTAGCTTGATAGCTATTGTTGTAAGAGAACTCAGCATACGGGAGAGATTCCTCCCATTTCTTGCCGAAGGAAATAACACAAGCTCGAAGAAATCTTCGAGAACTTGATTGACGCATTCAACTTGTCCCTGCGACTGAGGGTGAAATGCAGTGCTGAAAGATAGATGAGTTCCCATTGCTTCTTGAAAACTTTCCCATAATCTTGAAGTGAATAAGCTGCCACGGTGTGAGATGATAACCAATGGAATACCGTGGAGTGAGACAATCCTGGACATGTAGAGAGTTTCCAGCTGACTAGCAGTGATCGTTTCTTTGACGGCCAGGAAGTGTGCAACTTTAGAAAGCCGGTCAATGACGACAAGAATAGCATCATTACCTTTCTGCGATTTGGGAAAACCAGTGATAAAGTCCATTTCAACATGGTCCCATTTCCATTCAGGAATAGAGATATGTTGTAGAGTTCCAGCAGGCCTTTGATGTTTTGCTTTGATACGACGGCAAACGTCACACTCAGCAACATAACGAGCAATGTCTTGCTTCATATTAGGCCACTAGAATCTCTGACGAATGTCTTGGTACATCTTGGTACTACCAGGATGAATAGACAGGTGTATCATGAGCTTCTTTCATAACCTTTGGAGTCTGATCCAGGTGTTTCCTTGCACATGGCACCACTAGGCGACCTTTGAAGTACAAGGCGCCATCATCGGCAATGGTGAAGAATGAGGGCTTTCCTTCTGCGAGATAGCGTTTAATCTTCTCGACTTCAGAGTCATAATGTTGAATAGTCTTGATACTGCTCAGGAGATCGGGTACGACAGCCAGGGTATTAAGGGAACCCTGGGAAACAACACGAAGATTCATCTTTTGAAATTCTGGAGGAGGGGGAGCGAGTGCTCCGAGAGGAACAATATGGAGGTTCAGCTTTCTGAATTCTTCAACAAGCGAGGTTTGAACCTTGTGAACCTAGAGGTGGTTGCAATATGACGTGCGGCTTAAGGCACCGGCCATCACATTGGCCTTGCCCGGGGTATAGGAAATATCAAAGTCGAAATCAACTACTGTGACAGCCTGATTTTTGCCCTCTTTTATTTGCCAAAGATTTATTTGAATTTATTTCAAACCTTGGTGTTTTGAATCATTTCATATGGACTTAAACCACTTGGGTACCCTTGGCTTTCACCCAAGTGCCTCCCATCCATCTCAAACTATTATATATCTCTGGACCACCCCAATATACTCCATGGAATATTTTTCTTATTTGAAAATATTCATTTTTCTCCCTAAAACCCTAGCTAAATTCTTGGTGCTCCAAAGCAACCCCTATTTTTTCTGGCTCCAAAAATTCTGAGGAAATTCGTAAATATTCTTTGGACCCTAAGGCACATTCCTGAGCAAAAATATTGCACTACTTTTTGGAATATTTTTGCTACATAAAATCTTTTCCATTCTGGACAGAAATGGTAGTTTCTACAGCAACTACCATTTTACTTGCTCCAATCCTCCTGAAACTTCTTGTGCATATTCACCTTAGTAACTCATGACTAGCCTCCAAGCACAGCCTCCAACTATTCACCATTTTACCACAGTAAGCTCTCAAAGTTTCTGTCCAGAAACTTACCAGGCCAGTTAATCTCATTCTACTACGTCTGGAATTAAAACTACCCTAGGCAACTTACCTATCTACCACTAACAACATGCCAGACAAGGTTTTTGGCACCAAGTCAGCCAGCAGACACGGGTTCGCGCGCTGACCACGCTTGTACGCCGTGCCATGGCATGCAGCCGGCGCGCTCTGGATGCCGCCAGCGCTCTGTAGAGCGCGTGCTCGCTTCCGAGCCTGCCCAACCACGCCAAACCCCGCCCCCATCGTCGTCCTCATCTTCACAGTCTACCCCTGGCGCTCGCCGACGCCGGAGCTCGCCGCAGCGAGCACGGGCGCGGTCCGGCCAAGGCACAGTGCGGTGCGCACTATGCTCGTCGCCATCTCAAGCGCCCCTGTGCTCGTCTCCGCACGGCCACAACTCCCTCGTGACTCCGTCTTCTTCTTCCCCCTCTCACTGACGCCATTTCATCGCCGGGCGCGGCCACGTGTCGTCGGTGGAGCACCGATCCCCCCTCTCGCTCGCCTATAAATAGGCCCTTCCCCAACTGCTTCGAGCACACAGCTCCACTCCCACACGACCCCAGATAGAGTAGAACCCCGTGGCTCGGTCGGGCAAGCCTCAGGCCACCGTTCCCAAGCCGAGCTCACCGGCGATCCCCCTCGGGTCGTCGAGGTAGCTCCCAGCTCTCTCCGTCCAAGGCGACCGCACCAGGGCCTCCGCCACTCTCTGGTGAAGCTTCTTCACCTAGCTGAAGCTGCTGGAGGTGCCGTTGCTCGTCGTCTTCCCCAACTCCGACGAGTCCCCTGTTCTGCCTCCGCCTCCGAGGTCCATTCCGTCGCTGTCCGTCCACCTCTAGCCACCCTACGGGTACAGGCAGGTGCGCCTCAACCTTCTACGTCGATCTATCCTCTCCGTTTGAGCCAAGGGGCAACGTCGCCGGCGTACGCTCCGGCGAAACGACGGCCGCCTCTACCCATCTCTCTCTCCCCCTCTCACCTGACTAGCGGGGCCCGCTAGTCAGTCTCTCCACTCCCACGCGAAGCGGTATAAGTGGTGGCGCTCGGGGCGTTTACGCCTTCGACGTCACCCCCCTATTCTTTTTATTTAAACTTCTGAATTTAAATAAATTCTAGAGAACTTCAAAATGCTGTAACTTTTTAACCATAAGTCCAAATGAATTGATTCTTTTTGCATTGTGTTCTTGGTGAAGAAATCTTGCAGCACACCAAAAAATGAAACCATTTGGTGTTGTATAGATTTTCTGGTGAATTTTTGAATGAGTCTTGATAAGTTCTTTTTGAACTTTTATTTGTTTTCTGAAGAAGAGACTTGTCTTGAGGATCACCAGGAGGTTTGTGAGCCTCATTTGAACTAAGGCAAGCTACAACAACATTTTCATAGTGCCGTTTCAATATTTGTGATTTTTCCAACTTGAACAAATGATTTATATTATGCATGTTAAATATTTTGTTAAATAGTTCTTTTGGTTGTTGTAGCTATTGGTTTCATTTCACTTTACAGAAAGTTGGAGTTTGGTTTAAGTCATTAAGGTAGTTAAAATAAAGTTGGGATATTGTGAATGATTATGGAGATACATACACGAAGTTATTTTCTCTTGCATTAAGTAATTATGATAAAATTTTGCTAAGTCAAATTTTGTTGAAAGTCAAGCATAACCAGAATAATATTGAAGTTAAGATGATAGTTGACTTAGTTTTATTGTTGCAAGGCATTTCATTTGTTTATGTACTGCACTTTGGTATATTGCATGGCATTGTATGACTCCGGTTACTTTATTTCTTTCTAAGTTGAAACTGTTAATAACTCAACTTGAATGAATTGTTGACCGGGTCATGGTGCCACTAAATCGAGTCTTTCCCAGTGCAACCACATTTACTTTTATGGGAAGGTCTTGATTCCGTCCATTGACATGCCTCCTGTTAGTACCTCTAGATAGGGAAGGTTATGGACATGCAGTACCCTGTCCCGGTAAGCAGACATAACCTTGTGTGCCCGTAGTTAATTTTATGGTACCGAGTTCCCGTTTGGGACAATTTTTGTTTGGCCACAACGGTGGCAGGTGTGTCTTTGGTAGACACAGGGCCACCTAGGACTGTTCCAGTGGGGGAACGAGTCGGAGTGGCCGGAGGAGTGTCATGGCAATGGACGGGTTTCGTCGGAATGCCGTTGGTCCACCCGAATGGGGTAAAGAGGCCATGGGTTCCGTGGTGTGGGTAGAGTGCACTACCTCTGCAGAGTGTATTTAATCTATCGATAGCCGAGTCCACGGTCACGGACACGCTCGAAAGTAGGTCACACCATGGGTCAACAGATAATAAATTTTTGCTCACTATGTTCTAAATTTCTGGTACTATGATAAGTTGATGGAAGAGCTTCCGAGATGTTTTGAGACCCAGTATGGGCAGGTTTGTGATCACCGAAAGGATCACGAGTTATATCTTGTTAAAATGAATAAGTTGGTGATTATAATAAATTATCATGAGTAAGATAGACTGAGGTTTTATTTATGCAAAGTCATGAGCATAGCATGTTAGTAAATATCCATTTAAGTCTGTTGCTGCATATTTAAAATTGATTAATCATCATGGTATTGATTGTCATTATGATTCTGTTTTGCTGTAAGCTTGCAAGTACATTCAAAGTACTGACCTGGCGTGTCATGCCAGATTTCAGGAAAGTTCCATTGGGAAGGAGTGCCGTCTTTGTCTAGTCCATATCCACATCGGTGTCCCTGTGAGATGGAGTTCCGCTACGACGTCCTTCCGCTGCTGCGTAGTTTATGCCCGAGGCCCTTTTTATGTTCATTAAATAATGTACATATTGTCTAGTCGCACCATGTGTGCCGCTTGGCCTCGCTAACTGTTGTAATGTAAAACTTTGGTCCCCTAGTATCAATAAAGCGACTGCTTTCTGTACCAAGATGTTGTGTGTTGCTAGAAGACAAGGTCTCTGGGCTGGCAATGCAAGGTAAACCGGTCGCTTTGATACGGGGTGCCACAGCTACAATCTCCATCCATATCTCTTGGTGGAGGTTCTAATCTGGTTGATTAAACAGATACTTCATACTTTGGTGGTCGGTGAATATCTCACAACGATTACCGAGAAGGTAATGTCGCCACTGTTTTAGTGCATATATGACAGCAGCAAGCTCGAGGTCATGAACTGGATTGTTCTCTTCAGAAGGTGCAACTGACGAGAGCCATAAGAAATCACCTAGCGCTCTTGCATTAGGAAACAGCCTAATCCTTGACGTGAAGCATCACAGTAAATGATGAAATCCTTCTTAGTATCTGGAGGAGCAAGCACTGGGGCAGAAGTCAGCTTGTCTTTGAGTGCCTGGAATCTTTCCTGACACTTTTCTATCCATTCAAACTTGACACCTTTGTGAAGCAGACCAGTCAGAGGCTTGGCAATCTTGGAGAAGTTCTCGACAAATCGATGACAATAGCTGGCGAGTCTGAGAAAACTTCTGACTTGTTTGACATTCTTCGGAGGGGTCCAATGGAGAATAGCCTGAACTCGCTCGGGGTTGACAGCTATACCATCCTTGGAGATAACATGCCCAAGATAGGTCACTTCGGGAAGCCAGAATTCACACTTGGAATACTTAGCATATAGTTGATGCTCTCGAAGCTTTTCCAGAACAAGACGAAGATGTTCAACATGTTCTTCTTTGTTCTTGGAATATACAAGGATATCATCCAGATAAACGACGACAAACTTATCGAGGTATTCCATGAATATATAGTTCATTAATTGGGAGAACGTTGCTGGAGCATTGGTCAAGCCGAAAGACATGACGGTGTACTCGTATGAACCATAGCGAGTAACGAACGCGGTCTTGGGAATATCCTCTTCACGAACCTGTATCTGGTGGTAACCCAACCTCAAATCAAGTTTAGAGAATACTGAAGAACCAGCAAGTTGATCATACAGATCGTTGATTCTGGGAAGTGGATACTTGTTCTGAATTGTTGCCTGCTTGATAGGTCGGTAATCTTGGACCAAACGATTTGTGCCATCCTTCTTCTTGACAAAGAGAGAAGGTGCTCCCCAAGCAGATGAACTTGGACGGATAAAACCCTGACGAAGTGAAGTGTCGATTTCCTCCTTAAGCTCAAGAAGTTCATGCGGCGGCATCTTGTATGGCCGCTTGGCAATAGGAGTAGTACCCAGTTTCAGGTCTATGACGAACTCAACAACTCTAGCAGGGGGTATTCCTGGAAGTTCTTCTGGAAAGACATCTTCAAAATCACGAACAACTGGAATGTTCTCTATTCCTTCAAGAGGTGAAGCATTCAATGCATTCAGAACATATATCTGATTCTCGGCATCCTGCGCTGCTTGGGTTGAGTATTGGACTGTCTCGCCAGAAGGGTGAGTGAGCTGGACTGTCCTGGTAGCACAATCAATCAAAGGATTATGGGCGGTCAACCATTCCATACCAATAATTATGTCAATATTGGAGGGTCCGAGCACAATGAGAGAAGCCGGAAACAGTAGACCTCCAGTCTCGATTTGGTTGCGAGGGCATAACATTGTGGTTTGCCATTTGGATCCCGGAGATTGAACTGCTAAAGGAGTGGCCAAATTTTCCATACCGAGCCCATGCAACTGAGCAATTTGTTGGGACACAAAGGCATGCGATGCTCCTGAATCAAAGAGAACAAAAGCTGGCACTGAATTAACGTGAAGGGTACCCATCATGATTTTTGGGGACTCACGAGCTTCTTCAATCTTGATATGGGTGACTTGACCACCAGTCATAGTAGGTGGTCCGGCACTACAACTTCCGGTATGATGGGTTCGACGGCCTTCTTACGACCAACATGAGGACGTGGAGCATTTTGCGGCTGACCTGTGCGACAGTTGATAGCAAGGTGCCCTGGTTGTCCACACTTGCGGCATAAGCCATCATTATGGGGAGGAGCCACATTATTGGATTGTCCACCCTGAATAGTTAGTTGACTCGACGGCGGAGGCGGACGAGGTGCAACATAAGACGGCCTTGGTGTCGGAGCAGGTCGGTGATGAACATTGTGTGGGATCCAGACTCGACGTTTCTGAGAAGGCTGGCTCGAGGATGGGCCTACATCTCTAGTACGCTTGAGAGATTCCTGGTACTCGGTCAGACCAGTTTCAGTTCGAAAAGCTTGGCTGACAAGCATCACAAAGTCTAGGCAATCATGAGCAACAAGTGTGAGCTTTATATCGGGACACAATCCTTCACGGAATTTCTCCTGCTTACGAGTGTCAGTGTCGACGTCATCCTCAGCATAGCGGGATAATTCAAGGAATTTCCTCTGATATTAGTCCATAGTCATTGTGCCCTGTGAGAGTTTGCGAAACTCCTTCTTCTGGTCCATCAGACCTTGAGGAATGTGTCGTGCACGGAAGGCTAACTGAAATTCCTGCCAAGTCGTTATAGTTTCTGCAGGCAGCATGCCCCTGTGGCTTTCCCACCATTGGGCAGCTGGACCTTTCAAGTGAAATCTCGCAAAGGTGACGTAACTGGCAGGGGCAACATTAGCTGACTTCATCTCAAACTGGATGTCATGAAGCCAATCATCAGCATCCATAGGATTGGTGGAGTTGCGGAAAATGGACGGGTTGAGGCGCACAAATTCTGGCAGTGTTATTGGGGCAAGCTGTTGATGAGCATTCTGGTTTGGAAGCTGAGCCATTACTCCAGTCATAAATTGATGATTCAGTTCAAACTACTGCATCATTGCGGCAATATAGGGAGGAGGTGGTGGACCGTCAGCCATCCTGATAAAATGTAACAGGGAGTAGTTTAGCATTGAGCATTTGCTAAGACTAGTGACCGTTCATGACGAAACTTGCATAGTGAAGAAAACACTATGAATGCATCGTAGTAGTCAACAGGACATAGTGTGCACTATTCAAAACTGATATACTGAGGAAAACTATGGCTTTATCCATCTTTGGGGTGAATGTGGTCACGGGATCCTAATGTTTGAGTTAGTAATTTCGTTTAACCCGAATAGAAGAGAGTTCACAGTCTCGGAGTAAAGATTAAGGAGTAAAAGATCCTAATACCACCCAATTGGCGACGTGGGCCCGTAAGCCACACATCCATGTTAGTAAAACAATTTTCCAAAGACTAGACTCAACTACGTCCAAGGAGTTGGAAAGGAGGATCCTACAGGCAGTCGGCTCTGATACCAACTTGTGACGCCCCCGATTTGTCCATACACTAATCATGCACGCAAATCTGTACGACCAAGATCAGGGACTCGCGGTAAGATATCACAACACAACTCTAGACACAAATAAAATAATACAAGCTTCATATTACAAGCCAGGGGCCTCGAGGGCTCGAATACAGAAGCTCGAAAGCAACAGAGTTTGCGGAAGCAACAATATCTGAGTACACACATAAGTTAAACAAGTTTTGCCTTAAGAAGGCTAGCACAAACATCAACAATCGAAGAGGAAAGGCCTCCTGCCTGGGACCTCCTAACCACTCCTGGTCGTCAGTTGTCTCCACGTAGTAGTAGGCTCCGTCGAGGTAGTAGTAGTAGTCGACTGGGGTGGCATCTGGCTCCTGGGATCCGCCATCTGGTTGTAACAACCAGAAAGAAGAAAGAAGGGGGGGGGAGGGGGAGCAAAGCAACCGTGAGTACTCATCCAAAGTACTCGCAAGCATCAGATCTATACTAAGTATGCATTAGTATCAAAGGAGTAAGCTGTATATGTGGACTGAACTGCAGAATGCCAGAAAGAGGGAAAAGGCCTAGCCTATCAAAGACTAGCATCTTCAAGCATCTTCCGGAAAGCACCATCTTGTAGTAGTAGAAGGAAAAACAGAATAGCAGTTTATAATTAACAATCATGTCGTAGTATTAATGGCCTAGAGATCCTTCCTCGACTCCCTGCGAGAAAGTAACCTCACAGCCACATATCCATCACATATCTCAAGTATCAATTTCTAGTTATAATAGATCAGGATATAAGACTGAACGTCCGTTACCGTGGACACGGCTATTCGAACAGATAACTTCCCTGCAGGGGTGCACCACGTTACCCTCATGCTCGATCATCTCTGGCCGGACACACCTTTCTGGGTCAATGCCCAGCCTCGAAAGATCAACACGTCGCAACCCTACCTAGGCTCAGCAGAGAGGTCCCCGCCGGTCTACATCCTAAGCACTCCGGGGTCATGGGCCATCGCCCGTTGCACTCCAGATCGTTGCGCCCAGGGCGGTCCAGGCCACCTCCACTGGGGTGCCGACTAGGCCGTGCCGCAATGCTGAACTGGACGTCTGACAAAGCTTCGGCTGATACCACGACGCCGAGGCCCATAACTATTCTCGCGTGGCGGTTAGTGTGTAAAGGCCAGAGGCCAACTCAGAACAAATACCTAAATCTGTTAGTGCATTATTGACAAAAGTGACAGCTGTCGGGACAATTCCGGAGCTATCACCCCTCCTGGGTGACACCGCTAAACAGCCAGCCGCCACCATAAGAACTCCCGCGGGTGCTCTCCGGGCCCGCCCGCCTTTCACAAAGGTCTCAAGTAAAGTCCATGTAATTGTGTGTCCAAAACATCAAGGTAGAAAACCTGAGGAATCACCCCCGGTGAATTCCACTCGATGTGTCCGTCAAGGCGAACTATGAGGAATCACCCCCGAGGTTCACACTTGAGGGGTTGCACGACAGAGTCGTGTCGGGAATGGAGAAAGAGGAATCACCCTCGATGACCACGACTGAATAGCTACACTACGAAGTTATCATCATGAGTGCGTTACGAGGTTTCACCCTCGGCACCCGATAGTACCTCTGCAGAGTCGAGCAACAAAGGGGGTGTGATGTGATGTGAAGTGTCGGGCTCTGGTCTTCGATCACGTTGCTCGAATCGTCGATGATGAAGCAGGGGCAACAAGGACAGTCGGGCTCCGGTCTTCGATCACGTTGCTCGAGTCATCGATGATGAAGCCGGGGCAACAAGGACAAGGTGGGTGTCACTGTTGGATCACTATCCAACCTATACTAAGCAGTTTAGCACAAGGACAAGGTAGGTAACAATAGCAGGTACAAAAGCAGGCTATGCATCAGAATATGATCAAATAATAACAACAACAAAATCTAATGCAAGCATAAGGAAGAATGGAATGGGCGATATCGGGATGATCAAAGGGGGGGCTTGCCTGGAAGCTCTGGTGAAACGGAAGGAAGGTCGTCGTCGACGTAGTCGATCACAGGGGCATCAGCAGCTGTCTCGAGGTCTACCGGAGAAGAAGAGGGGGAAGAAACAATAAATACATTGCACACAGATGCATGACATGACAATAAGCGTTACTAGGCGTGTTCTAACGCAGTGCTACACGATACCAGCGAAGGGGGAAAACATCCGGGTATGTTTTCCCGGAGTTAGGCAGTTTCGGACAAACGAACCGAAGAGGAAATGTTTCATGTTCGGTATGCTAGGGACATGTGGCGGACGAACGGACAACATATCCGGGTTCGTCTCGAAATTCTGAGCGACTTTCATATATAAATCTTTTTCATTCGAGTTACGGATTATTTTATATGTTTTTTCAAAGTTTTATTAATATTCTGCAATTTATTATTAATTCGAAATTAGAAGTAAAATGCTATGGGTACCCAGCTCTGCGTACACAGAAGTGTACCAGAGGCTGACAGGTGGGCCAGGGGGTCCCAGTTGACCAGTCAACGTTTGACAGGTCAACAGGGGGTGGGGCCCCTCTGTCATAGACACATATTAACTAACTACAATTTTAAATAACTAATCTAATTAATTAGGTTAATTAAGATTAATTAATTAATTAATTATTTTTACTAATTTTTATCCTTTTCTTTTTTTAAAGGGGCTGGGCCCACATGTCATAGGGCCCAGAGGGCTAAGCGGGTGGCGGGTTACGGGCGCCAACAGGCGCTGGGGCGGTACGCACCCAGACGCCCATCGCGCGGGGGTGGGGGGGGGGTTGGGGGCAGGCGAGGCCGGCC
>LR738714.1:486273448-486314000 GCA_902687465.1 Secale cereale
AGAGGGCTAAGCGGGTGGCGGGTTACGGGCGCCAACAGGCGCTGGGGCGGTACGCACCCAGACGCCCATCGCGCGGGGGTGGGGGGGGGGTTGGGGGCAGGCGAGGCCGGCCGTCAGGGGCAGTGCCCAGCGGCGGCAAGGCCACGGCGGGCCGGTGTCGGGGAGCGGGAGCGGGCGCGGGCACCTGGCGCTGGACGCTGGAGCGCGCGGCGCGACGAGGGTTGTGGCCAGGGCGCACGGCGGGGCGCTGGTCGCCGGAGTGCGCCGGCGGCCACGACGCCCAGCCGACGGGCATCACGACGGGGCTGGGCCAGAGGCCGAGACGGACACGGCTGGGACAGGGAGGATGGGGCGGTGCGTAGTGAGGACGGATGCGGGCGGGGCCGCGACGGCGAACACGGCGAAGGCAGGCGGCGGCATGGCCAGAGCAAGGTGGAGGCGGGGAGGCCAGATGCGGGCGGGCGATGCGGCTGCGGGCACGACGACGACGGGTGCTGGGCGCACGCGATCAGCCAAGGTCGTGCGCGAAGCAAAGGGCGCGGCGTGACGGACGACATCTATGCTGGGGGGGGATCGAAAGATGAGGCGAGGGGTGGGTTGCTCACCCCCGTTGCAGGGGATCGGGGCGTCGAGGCGCGAGGTAGCCGTCGGGGAGGGTCCGTCGACGACCGACGGTGAGCGCTGGCGTCGGGTAAGACCGTCGATGGTCAGGCGGGGCGGGGCAGTCCGGTGATAGGGTGGCTCCGTCGTCAGGGCGCCGCGGGCGCGGGCGTCGACCCGAGGGAAAAAGGGGATCAGGGAGAGAGGAGTGCAAGGCTAGGGTTTGGGCCGAGGGGTGCGGCGGTGTTTTGTGGGGCACCGGGGTGTGCTGGATGACTGCCACGCAGGGCTGGGGCGTCCATGGCCGGGGGGATGAGCGCCACGATCCCCTCTGCCTCCCTGTAGCAGAGGAAGATGACGAGGGGTTGGGCTGGGCTCCTTTTTTCTAGATGGGCCAAGTGGCCGGGTTTCTTTCTACTTTTATGTTTGCTTTACCTTTTCTATTTTTCTTTTTACGGTTTTAGTTTTCTTTTATTTTTTTGATATCAATTAGCTTTATAAAATGTAGGAACATCACCTAAATTGGTTTTACCCCAGAACTAAATATTTTAGTACTTTATAGAGTACAAAAGGCATTTACTAAATGTTCTAGCTACTGTTTCAATTACCGTAGTGCATTTAGCCACTTCCTAAAAATGTTGGTTCTTCACCATAATTACTTATGGAATATTTGCCACAGTTTGAACATTTTAGTTACGACATTTGAAAACTTTGAATTTTGACTTCAACTTAAATTGGAAATTTAAATCGGACGAAATCAAAGAGGGATTTAGGAACAGTGAAAACGATGATGTGGCACCATTAACTTGGGATTACTGTAGCTTAATTATCCGGGCGTTACAGATAGGAGTGATGGTGATACGATACCGGGGTCACTCCCCCAAGCTTGGCAGTTGCCAAGGGGAGTGCCCATACCCATATGATTATGTCTCCTTCTTCGGGGGTGGTGATGATGGCGTTGAAAGTAGTGACGTCGAATCATCATATATCGAGCGTAGAAGATCCTCCAGCTTGCGGATAATACCTTTGAGTGCAGCTATGTATTCCTTCAACAAATTTTTTTCACTTGTGAGATGCTTGTTTCGAATTTGAGCTAGCTCAATCATCTTGAAAGCCTCAATCTCAGTTGAGGTAAAGAGGTTGGGAAGAGGTTGATGGATGTCTTCTTCTCCCGATGCCGGAGCCGGATCTTCCACCTCCTTCTTGATCTTCTTCTCCTTGTGGGTCTCCTCGGGTCCTTCCCTCTTCAGATCTATCTTCATTAGCCAAGCATCGCTGCTGTCGTTGTTGAAGGAGGGAGACGACATGGTGCCTGGCTTTGCAAACCCTAGCAGAAAATAGCTCGAAACAAGAACAGAGGATTTTTGCGTGATACAGAGGTCAAAACCTTCGGGAGTATATATAATGAATTTTTACCGACCATAAGGAGTAACATACAAGAAATCGGAGTCCAGGAGGCACACGAGCTGCCCACGAGGCAGGGGGCGCGCCCAGGGAAGGGGGGCGCGCCCTCCACCCTCGTGGACGGCTCGTGTCTCTTCCGAACAGCTACCTATTTTTCTATTTTTCTAAATATTCCAAAACGGAGAAAAAATGCCTTCAGAACTATTTTGGAGTCGGTTTACTTACCGTACCACATACCTCTTCCTTTTCGGAGGCTGAATCATTCTGGAAAGTGTCCCTTATGTATTCCTCTAGGGTTACGATTTCAATAACATTGGTTTCAACAACTATAGGATTACCTGGGATATAATGTTTGATTCTTTGACCGTTCATCACCTTCGGATTTGTGCCTTCGAAGTTGTTAATTTTTATGGCACCGTAACGATAGACCTCCTCAATAATGTAAGGTCCTTCCCACTTAGAGAGAAGCTTTCCTGCAAAAAATCTTAAGCGAGAGTTGTATAGGAAGACATAATCACCTACGTTAAACTCACGCTTTTGTATCCTTTTGTCATGCCATCTTTTAACAGTTTCTTTAAACATCTTGTCATTCTCATAAGCCTGGGTCCTCCATTCATCAAGAGACCTAATGTAAAATAACCTCTTCTCACGTGCAAGTTTGAAATCGTAATTGAGCTCCTTAATAGCCCAATATGCCTTATGTTCAAGCTCAAGAGGTAAGTGACAAGATTTTCCATAAACCATCTTATATGGAGACATACCCATAGGATTTTTGTATGCAGTTCTACAGGCCCATAATGCATTATGCATCATCAAGTTTCTTGGACCAATTCTTCCTAGACCTATTAATTGTCTTTTGCAAAATTAATTTCATCTCTCTATTACGTAATTCTACTTAGCCACTAGTCTATGGATGATAAGGGGATGAAATTCTATGATTCACATCATATTTTGCAAGCATCTTACGGAAATCACCATGAATAAAGTGTGAACCACCATCAGTCATTAGATATCTAGGGACTCCAAACCTCGGGAAAATAACTTCTTTAAGCATCTTCATAGAGGTGTTATGATCGATGCTACTAGTTGGAATAGCTTCTACACATTTAGTAACGTAATCAACAACAACTAAAATATGTGTGTACCCATTAGAGGCAGGAAATGGTCCCATATAATCAAAGCCCCAAACATAAAATGGTTCAATAACAAGTGAATAATTCATAGGCATTTCTTGACGTCTACTGATATTACCAATTCTTTGACATTCATCACAAGATTACACAAACTTATGGGCATCCTTGAAGAGAGTAGGCCAATAAACACCGGATTCCAATACCTTATGTGCAGTTCTATCTCCCGCATGGTGTCCTCCATAAGCTTAGGAGTGGCACTTGCGTAGGATCTGTTCCTATTCATGCTCAGGTACACAACATCTAATAATACCATCTACTCCTTCTTTATAAAGATGTGGGTCATCCCAGAAGTAATGTCTCAAATCATAGAAGAACTTTTTCTTTTGCTGGTATGTGAAGCTAGGAGGTATAAACTTAGCAACAATATAATTAGCATAATAAGCATACCATGGAGTAGTACGAGAAGTATTTATGACAGCTAATTGTTCATCAGGAAAGCTATCATCAATAGGTTGTGGGTCATCAAGTATATTCTCTAACCTAGACAAGTTATCTGCAACGGGGTTCTCAGCTCCCTTTCTATCAATAATTTGCAAGTCAAATTCTTGCAGCAAGAGAACCCATCTAATAAGTCTAGGTTTAGCATCTTTCTTTTGCATAAGGTATTTTATAGCAACATGATGAGTGTGAATAGTTACTTTGGAATCAACAATATAGGGTCTAAACTTATCACAAGAAAATACAACTACTAAAAATTATTTCTCAGTAGTAGCATAATTTCTTTGGGCACTGTCTAGAGTTTTACTAGCATACTGGCTAACATTCAATTTCTTATCAACTCTTCGTCCTAGAACATGACCTACAGTATAATCACTAGCATCGCACATAATCTCAAAGGATAAATTCCAGTCAGGAGGCTGGACAATGGGTGCAGAGATCAATGCTTTCTTAAGTATTTCAAATGCCTCTAGACAATCATCATTAAAGACAAAAGGAATATCTTTTTGCAAGAGATTAGTCAGAGGCCTGGAGATTTTGGAGAAGTCTTTTATGAACCTCCTATAAAACCCGGCATGGCCAAGGAAACTTCGTATACCTTTGATGTCCTTGGGGCACGACATCTTTTCAATAGCATCAACTTTAGCTTTATCAACTTCAATACCTCTTTCAGAAATTTTATGTCGCAAGACAATGCCTTCATTAACCATAAAGTGGCACTTCTCCCAATTAAAGACAAGATTAGTGTCTTCACATATCTGCAAAACTCGATCAAGGTTGCTTAAGGAGTCATCAAAAGAAGTTCCGTAAACGGAGAAATCATCCATAAACACCTCAACAATCTTTTCACAAAAATCAGAGAATATAGCCATCATGCATCTTTGAAAGGTAGCAGGTGCATTACATAAACCAAAAGGCATACGTCTATAAGCAAAGGTGCCGAAAGGACAAGTAAAAGTGGTATTTTCTTGATCTCCTTTTGACATAGGTATTTGAGAGAAACCAGAATAGCCATCTAGAAAGCAAAAGTGAGTATGTTTGGATAACCTTTCTAGCATTTGATCAATAAAAGGCAAGGGGTAATGATCTTTCTTAGTAGCTTTATTTAACTTACGGAAATCAATTACCTTCCTATAACCTGTAACTATTCTTTGCGGGATCAATTCATTTTTATCATTAGGAACGACAATCATACCTCCCTTCTTAGGGACACAATGGACAAGACTTACCCACTGGCTATCAGCAATTGATAGATAATACCTGCCTCTAGAAGCTTTAGTATTTCCTTCCTTACCACTTCTTTCATCTTAGGATTTAACCGTCGCGGATGATCAATAACCGGTTTAGCAGTTTCTTCCAATTTTATCTTGTGTTGGCATAAAGTGGGACTAATGCCCTTAAGATCATCTAGAGTATATCCAATAGCAGCACAGTGCTTCTTCAGAGTTTTCTATAGTTTTTCTTCTTCCTGTTCTGAAAGGTTAGCACTAATAATAATAGGATATATCTTATTTTCATCAAGATAAACATACTTAAGATTATCAGGTAAAGGTTTAAGTTCAAAAACGGGATCACCCTTGGGTGGAGGAGGATCCCCTAGGATTTCAACAGGCAAGTTGTTTTTCAATACAGGTCCTAGATTAAAGAATATTTCATCTATTTCCCTTCTCCCATTCATATGCATATCATTTTCTTGGTCTAGCAAGTATTGTTCTAAAGGGTCATTAGGAGGCACATCAATAGAAGCAAGACCAAAAATTTCATCCTTATTGGGTAATTATTTATCAAGGGGTTGTCTATGGAATTTAGCAAAGTTAAAATCATGAGACATATCCCCTAATCGAACAGTAACAATATCTTTCACGCAGTCTATCTTAGCATTAACAGTATTCAAGAAGGGTCTACCAATATAATGGGACAAAATTCATCTTGTGGGGAACTAAGAACAAGAAAATCAGCAGGGCATTTAACCTCCCCACACAAGACTTCAACATCTCTAACAATCCCAACTGATGAAATGGTGTCTCTGTTAGCTAGCTTAATAGTAACATCAATCCCTTCTAGCTCAACAGGTGCAATGCCATGCATAATTTCTTGATATAAGGTATGAGGGATAATACTCGCACTAGCACCCACGTCACATAAACCATGATAACAATGATCTCCTATCTTAACAGAGATAACTAGCAAACCTATAATAGGTCTATGTTTATTCCTAGCATTGGGTTTGGATATTCTAGCAGACTCTTCTTGGAGGTAAATAACATGTCCATCTAAATCTTCTACCAAGATATCTTTAACCATAGCAACACTAGGTTCAACTTTAATTTGCTCAGCGGGTGTAGGTGTTCTAGTATTACTCTTACGAACTACAGTTGAAGCTTCAGCATGATTTTTTATCCTAACAAGGAAAGGTGGTTTCTCAATGTAAGTAGTAGGAATAATAGGATCAACATTATGAGTGATAGTCTTTTCTTCAAGTTTAATAGGTTCACCTACTTTTACTTTAATAGGGGGATGGTATTTAAAACACTTCTCCTTGGGGAGATCAACATGAGTAGCAAATGATTCACATAAAGAAGCTACTATCTCAGAGTCAAGTCCATATTTAGTGCTAAACTCACGGAAAACATCGGTATCCATAAAAGCTTTAACACAATCAAACTTAGGGGTCATACCTGACTTCTTACCTTCATCGAGATCCCAATCCTCAGAGTTACGTTTAATTCTTTCCAATAAGTCCCATTTTAATTCAACAGACTTCATCATAAAAGAACCAGAACAAGAAGTATCGAGCATGGAGCGATTATTGAGAGAAAGTCGAGCACAAAAATTTTGAATGATGATTTCTCTTGAGAGCTCATGATTGGGGCATGAGTATAACATTGACTTAAGCCTCCCCCAAGCTTGAGCGATGCTTTCTCCTTCACGAGGCCAAAAATTATAAATATAATTACGATCACGATGAACCTGGTGCATAGGGTAGAACTTCTGATGAAATTCCAACTTCAGACGATTATAGTTCCATGATCCAATATCATCACATAGCCTAAACCATGTCAATGCATCTCCCTTCAAAGATAAAGGGAATAACTTCTTCTTGATAACATCCTCGGGCATACCTGCAAGCTTAAATAATCCACAAACTTCATCCACATAGATTAGGTGTAAATCGGGATGCAGTGTTCCGTCTCCTGTAAAAGGATTTTCAAGCAGTTTCTCTATCATACCTGAAGGAATTTGAAAGCAAAAAATTTCAGTAGGTGCAGTAGGTTGAGGAGCAACTCTTTGCTCTTTTGGTCGGGGTGAGATACCCCGAATAACCCCTTAAAGGATTATGAGCCATAGTAACAAGTGACAATAAATTTCAGCACACTGTATAAATTTTTCCTTACCAAATTCAACTTACCAAAGGCGCTTCACTCCCCGGCAACAGCGCCAGAAAAGAGTCTTGATGACCCACAAGTGTAGGGGATCTATCTTAGTCCTTTCGATAAGTAAGAGTGTCGAACCCAACAAGGAGCAGAAGGAAATGATAGCAGTTTTCAGTAAGGTATTTTCTGCAAGCACTGAAATTATAGGTAACAGATAGTTTTGTGATAAGGTAATTGGTAGCAAGTGACAAAAGGTAAAAGTAAATAAGGTGCAGCAAGGTGGCCCAATCCTTTTTGTAGCAAAGGACAAGCCTGGACAAACTCTTATATAAAGGAAAACGCTCCCGAGGACACATGGAAATTATCGTCAAGCTAGTTTTCATCACGATCATCTAATTCGCGTTCGGTACTTTGATAATTTATTATGTGGGTGGATCGGTGCTTGGGTGCTGTCCTTACTTGGACAAGCCTCCCACTTATGATTAACCTCCAATGCAAGCATCCGCAACTACAAAAGAAGTATTAAGGTAAACCTAACCATAGCATGAAACATATGGATCCAAATCAGCCCCTTACAAAGCAACACATAAACTAGGGTTTAAGCTTCTCTCACTCTAGAAACCCATCATCTACTTATTACATCTCAATGCCTTCCTCTAGGCCCAAATAATGGTGAAGTGTCATGTAGTCGACGTTCACATGACACCACTAGAGGAGAGACAACATACATCTCATCAAAATATCGAACGAAGACCAAATTCACATGACTAGAATAGCAAGACTTCTCCCAGGTACTCAGGAACAAAAGTAACTACTCACAAGACATAATATTGTTCATTTGCTTTTCACGGGTCAGCATATTAGTTTGTAATGAAACAAACATTACGTGCATGATTTGGCTAATACGAAGGACAAACTTACCACGAGGAGCTCGTATAGGGCCCGGTGAGACGCGTCGTTCCAGTTCCTCTCCTCCTCCAACAACCTAGCCATCCTCTCCTGCATTTACCTCTCCCTCTCCACCGCCTTCCTGCTTGCCTCCGCCAGAAGCGCCTCGGTATTCACTCTATGTTTCTCAAGAACAGCATGCAACACCACTCCTCATTAGCATTGTAATCATCGACAGCCGCACACACACAATGTAATGGAGGAAAGGTATCTGAGTCCGTATAACTAACCTTGATGGAGAGCTCCATTGGCCATGGACGAGGCCTTATCTCAGGATCGGAGCTCGTCTGGCGCTTCTTGATCTTCAGGAAAGTGCCAGGACAACATATCAGTCCATCCCCAATGGCTATGGAGCCATGGGGCCTCCCGCCACCAGATATCATCACCAGCTCTGGATCAAAAGGACGCTGGCTCGGGTTAAAGTCCTCCCCTTTCCTCACCTTCCCCTCGTCTCTGTACCTCATGAGCTTGTGGTGGGAGGAGATGTTGGTGAAGCTCTCTGGATGATCGAGGTCAGACTCAGAGAATGCCTTGGCCTTCTTGTACGGGGTAGTATGGGCCATGGCATAGAGGCCGAACACCCCCGACACCTCTGTCTTGTTGTATCACGCCTAAAAGAGAGGAACAAAGTACTCTCTCCATCCCAAAATAAGTGTCTCAACTTTGTACTAGCTTTAGTACAAAGTTGTACTAAGGAGAAGACACTTATTTTGGGAGGGAGGGAGTATTAGTTAAGGGCTCAAGCTAACATGAAGAATGAAATTGCATGAATCATGAAGCAAACCACATACCCAGTTATCCCCGTACTCATATAGGTTGGAGCTCCCTTGATGGTGTGGCACACCAACCATTTTGTCACGCCAGTCCTTGACATTGTGGTGGAGGGCTAGCCATTGGGGAGAGCACCACTCATCCACCAATGCCTCCCAACAGTTCGTCCTATCCACACACCATCTCGGGGGCACCTAAGTTAGTCAAGAGAAATTTCAGCGCTACGCTAGGAAACAAAGTACAAGGCCTTAAGAATAGGTAATTACCTTCATGTACTTCTCCTCAGGAACTTACCGCGGTACTTCTTCTTGGACCTCTTAATACCAGTCGAGGCGTAGTAGTCTCGAATAGCTTGCACCCGAGCCTCGTGCCGTAAGTTCTGAAGTAGGCGCTCGCACCCGGCTTCGATAACTATAGCCGTGGCCTCCTCCTCTCCCTCAAGACACATGTAGAAGGTATTCAATCAAACAAGACAACACTGACTAGTACAATCACGAAGTACTGTTGATTTTTAATTCTGTAAGGAAAAATTACCCAAAACTTCTGGATCACAATGTCGGCCACTGTGCGGCACAAGACACCGTCTACCCTCTCCTCCGGCGGGGCCGGGGCAACCAAGTACAACTCCCAGCTTAATCCTAACTATCGAACCTAACCCTTAATGGGCAACGTGACCCACTGATACGTCTCCAACATATGTATAATTTTTGATTGTTCCATGCTATTATTCATGATGTCTTGGATGTTTAATCAGCTTTGTCATATACTTTTATATCATTTTTGGGACTAACCTACTAACCCAAAGGCCCAGTCCAGATTGCTGTTTTTTGCCTGTTTCAGGGTTTTGCAGAAACGGAATATCAAACGGAGTCCAAACGGAATGAAACCTTCAGGAGAGATATTTTTGGAGAAAATCACGCACGGGAGACTTGAGAACCACGGAGTAGGGGCCACGAGGTGCCCACGAGGGTTTGGGGCGCGCCCCCTTCCCAGGGCGCGCCCCCTGCCTCGTGGGTCCCTCGTGAGTCCCCCGGTGTCCTCCTTCCTCCTATATAAGCCTACGTACCCTGAAACCATCAGCAAGAAAGCCCTAATTCCACCGCCGTAACCTTCTGTTCCCGTGAGATCCCATCTTGGAGCCTGTTCCGGAGCTCCGCCGGAGGAGGGATCCATCACGGAGTGCTTCTACATCATCATCATCGCCCTCACCATGAGTTGTGAGTAGTTTACCACAGACCTTCGGGTCCATAGCTAGTATCTAGATGGCTTCTTCTCTCTCTGGATCTCAATACAAAGTTCTCCTCGGTCTTTGAGGAGATCTATTCGATGTAATCTCTTTTTGCGGTGTGTTTGTCGAGATTCGATGAATTGTGAGTTTATGATCAAGATTATCTATGCGAAATATTTGGTTCTTTTCTGAACTCTTTATGTGTGCTCATAATATCCTTGCAAGTCTCTTCGAATTATTGGTTTGGTTTGGCCTAGTAGATCTATAGTTCTTGCAATGGGAGAAGTGCTTGGCTTTGGGTTCAATCTTGAAGTGTCCTTTCCCAGTGACAGTAGGGGCAACAAGGCACGTATTGTATTGTTGCCATCGAGGATAAAAAGATGGGGTTTATATCATATTGCTTGAGTTTATCCCTCTGCATCATGTCATCTTGCTTAAGGCGTTACTCTGTTCTTATGAAATCAATACACTAGATGCATGCTGGATAGCGGTCGTTGTGTGGAGTAATAGTAGTATATGCAGGCAGGAGTTGGTCTACTTGTCTCGGACGTGATGCCTATATACAATGATCGTGCCTAGGTAGTCTCATAATTATTCGCTTTTCTATCAATTGCTCAACAAATTTGTTTACCCACCGTAGAATATCGCTATCATGAGAGATGCCACGAGAGAACAGTATGGCCCCCGGGTCTATTCTCAACATATCAATCTACATCTACTTTACTTTTTCCGCTTTTACTTTCTGTTCTTATAAACAAAAAATACCAAAAAATATAAACTATCATCTCTATTAGATCTCACTTTCGTAAGTGATCGTAAAGGGATTGACAACCCCTTATCGTGTTGGCTGCGAAGTTCTTATTTGTTTGTGCAGGTGCGAGGGACTCGCGCGTGGTCTCCTACTGGATTGATACCTTGGTTCTCAAAAACTGAGGGAAATACTTACGCTACTGTGCCACATCTCCCTTACCTCTTCGAGGGAATACAACGCAAGCTCGAGAAGTAGCACCTACCCAAGGAAGTTCTGTCGACAAAGCACACCAAAGACGGAGTTCGGCTTGCGAACACCACGACCGTGTTTCCAACCCCTGCAGTATGTCAAGGCCAACACATTAGATATTAATTTGAAGAAACATGAAGGTAAAAGGTTAAAAAAGAGTAAATGCACTTCTCCCCATTAGGCGCAATCAACCACCTCTGCTCGTGGGTCGCTGACACGGGCGGGAGCTTTGTACCACCACACTGGTAGACGTTGCCCTCCTCAATCAGCTCGCCCTCGCTATATCTATTATCAAAAAAGCGGTCCTCGCCACCATCAGCATGGCCACTAACCTCCGGTGGCCAGTCCCCCCCTCGGGTTGACAGCGATGTAGCGTGATCCTTGTTCTGCTCCGGAGTCTCATGGGACGAAGACTCTGGGACCGGAGTCTCGTGGGGCGAAGGCTCGGCGACCTGAGGCTCATGGACCGGAGTCCGAGACGGGTCCACGTCAGATGGGTCCACCTCAGACGGAGCTGTCCTATGGTCTGGTGAATCAGCTGGGGGTGACGGTGAGGAAGGCGTATCTACCTTCCTACCTCTCCCGCCGCCACGTCCACCTTTCTTCTTCCCCCGACCTCTCTTCTTCTCCCGGCCGAAGAAGAAGCGCCTGCCGGTGGTGTATGCATACTGTCTAGTAGCGCTCTCCAAAGGTGTTGGGGTGGAAGGGAAGCACCCCTCCCAGCACGCACCGAGGAAGGAGCCTTGGAGGGCTCTGGACCCGTGCCCACCATCTGTCAACACCTGCAATGACAAAGAGTAAACGAAATTAGTACAACATAAAAATATTGAATACCTGACATGAATAATAATATGTATATAATTTTATTGTATCATCATCATGAACATAATAAAAAATTGAATACCTAATAACATGAAATAATTAATAATATATATGTACATAATAATAATTGAATACCTGACATGAACTAATGTTAATCTTCATCGTCTATATATGCTCCAGGATCAATAAATGCATCATCATCATCATCATCAATAAATGAATCAACATGTGGAAGGCCTCCTTTATGTAATCGGTCAAGCATTGACAGGTCATACGCAGCAGTAACCTCTTCTTGTTCCGGCTCAAGGGTGAAGTCAGATTCACTGTCGCTGTCTACTTCAATGTCCTGGGGTGAAGTAGAGTGGTTCTTGAAACATTTGTTTTGGAAATACATGTTTCTTGGAAGAATTATCCTTCATATGTGTATGGGTTAATATGAGGTCATAATCCTCTTCATTGGGGGGAGGTGGTCTAACACGTAGCGGCACTTCATCAACGACATCCCAACCATTTTGATTTGGATCACTTTGACAGGCCCACGGTGGATAGATAATATGGGTTTCCTATTGGGCCGTAATATAGACGTCGGGAACATCCAAATGGGTGCTTTGTTTGATTTCGGCTAGCCCTATATGTTCATGAGTCCTTCTTGTCTACTTCGGCTGGAACCAATAACATTTGAAGACTATGTCGTTCGGTGGGTTTGCACCATAGAATAGAAGTTTGTAAATTTCTTCAACTCTTCCATAATACTCGATATCTCCTTCGTTGATAGGAGAGACACAACAATTTGTAGAATTTCGGTCGGCCATAGATAGCTCTTTGCCATAGGTACGGAAGCGGTACCCGTTGATGTCGTATTTGTCAAATGAACATACCTTATACTCAAAACCATTAGCGACTTGTCTCAATCGGCGTCCATATACTCTGAATTAGCCTACAGGTTTAATATGAAAGGATTGTTTCATTAGCCGCAAATTAGACGAAGAAATGAAATGGTCTAATGGAAATTACCATTTGTTTGAACCAAGAGATGAAACCGGGATAGCCGCCTCCATGCTTTGCCAAAAGCTCATACTATTCGACGAAATCCTTTTGGATCACCGCTCCATACGAGAATTTGGCGATGTATCGACTGTATCAAATATCCAAGAATAAGAGCAGTTCAAAGGAATTAGAAGTTACGAAACAATGTACCAAGAACTTACTCGTTGTATGCTGCACTTCTGTTAGGTTGTTAAAAATATACAATGAAATAGTCCGCCATTCTTCGACATCCAACGATAAGGAATTAAAAGCACCGGCTGGTGCGAGCTTCCCTTTGAAAAGGTTGAGGTTAGATCCACCCTTTTTAGGGTCGCCAGCATTGTACCGAGGCTTCAGATTATGCAATTGACGATTTTTGGCTTCGTAGTGTGCTGTCACGCTGTTTGCCGCCTCCTTAGTAATGAATGCCTCGGCCATCAATGCTTCAATGCTATGTTTATTTTTGCATTTTGCTCGAAGCGTCTTCTGCATCCTCTCAGTTGCGTAGCACCAACGATTCTTCACGCCCCCACCCAATCGTGCCTCGGTTGGGAGATGCAAAATCAAATGTTGCATTGGATTAAAGAAGCCCGATGGAAAGTGATACGTCTCCAACGTATCTATAATTTTTGATTGTTCCATGCTATTATTTATGATGTTTTGGATGTTTAATGGGCTTTGTTATACACTTTTATATTATTTTTGGGACTAACCTACTAACCCAAAGGCCCAGTCCAGATTGCTGTTTTTTGCCTGTTTTAGGGTTTTATAGAGAAGGAATATCAAACGGAGTCCAAACGGAATGAAACGTTCGAGAGAGATATTTTTGGAGAAAAATACACACGGGAGACTTGAGAACCACGGAGTAGGGCTGACGTGGCATCCACGAGGGTGCCCCCCCCTATATAGCGCGCCCCCTGCCTCGTGGGCACCCCGTCCGGCCCCCGGTGCCCTCCTTGCTCCCATATATACCTACGTACCCCGAAACCATCAAAACAACAGAGAAAACCCTAGTTCCACCGCCACAACCTTCTGTTCCCGTGAGATCCCATCTTGGGGCCTGTTCTGGAGCTCCGTCGGAGGGGGGATCTTCCATGAAGTGCTTCTGCATCATCATCGCCTCACCATGAGTTGTGAGTAGTTTACCACAGACCTTCGGGTCCTTAGCTAGTATCTAGATGGCTTCTTCTCTCTCTTTGGATCTCAATACCAAGTTCTCCTCGGTCTTCGAGGAGATCTATTCGATGTAATCTCTTTTTGCGGTGTGTTTGTCGAGATCCGATGAATTGTGGGTTTATGATCAAGATTATCTATGAGAAATATTTGATTCTTTTCTGAACTCTTTATGTATGATTATAATATCCTTGCAAGTCTCTTTGAATTATTGGTTTGGTTTGGCCTACTAGGTCTATAGTTCTTGCAACGGGAGAAGTGCTTGGCTTTGGGTTCAATCTTGCAGTGTCCTTTCCCAGTGACAGTAGGGGCAGCAAGGCACGTATTGTATTGTTGCCATCGAGGATTAAAAGATGGGGTTTATATCACTATGTTTGAGTTTATCCCTCTACATCATGTCATCTTGCTTAAGGCGTTACTGTGTTCTTATGAACTTAATACTCTAGATGCATGCTGGATAGCGGTCGATGTGTGGAGTAATAGTAGTAGATGCAGAATCGTTTCGGTCTACTTGTCTCGGACGTGATGCCTATATATAATGATCATGCCTAGATAGTCTTGATGACCCACAAGTGTAGGGGATCTATCGTAGTCCTTTCGATAAGTAAGAGTGTCGAACCCAACGAGGAGCAGAATGAAATGATAGGCAGTTTTCAGTAAGGTATTTTCTGCAAGTACTGAAATTATTGGTAACAGATAGTTTTGTGATAAGGTAATTGGTAGCAAGTGGCAAAAGGTAAAATTAAATAAGGTGAAGCAAGGTGGCCCAATCCTTTTTGTAGCGAAGGACAAGCCTGGACAAACTCTTGTATAAAGTAAAGCGCTCCCGAGGACACATGGAAATTATTGTCAAGCTAGTTTTCATCACGATCATCTGATTCGCGTTCGGTACTTTGATAATTTGGTATGTGGGTGGATCGGTGCTTGGGTGCTGTCCTTACTTGGACAAGCCTCCCACTTAGTATATAACCTTTAATGCAAGCATACGCAACTACAAAAGAAGTATTAAGGTAAATCTAACCATAGCATGAAACATATGGATCCAAATCAGCCCCTTACGAAGCAACACATAAACTAGGTTTAAGCTTCTGTCAATCTAGCAACCCATCATCTACTTATTACTTCCCAATGCCTTCCTCTAGGCCCAAATAATGGTGAAGTGTCATGTAGTCGACGTTCACATGACACTACTAGAGGAGAGACAACATACATCTCATCAAAATATCGAACGATGACCAAATTCACATGACTACTTATAGCAAGACTTCTCCCATGTCCTCAGGAACCAAAGTAACTACTCACAAGACATAATATTGTTCATGATCAGAGGGGTATTAATATTCATAATGGATCTGAACATATGATCTTCCCCCAAATAAACCAATTAGCATCAACTACATGGAGTAATCAACACTACTATCAACCCACAGGTACCAATCTGGGGTTTGGGTACAAAGATTGGATACAAGAGATGAACTAGGGTTTGAGAGGAGATGGTGCTGGTGAAGATGTTGATGAAGATAGCCCTCCCCAAGATGGAAGAGTTGTTGGTGATGACGGCGGTGACGATTTCCCCCTCCCGGAGGGAAGTATCCCCGGCAGAACAGCTCTGCCGGAGCCCTAGATTGGTTTCCGCCTCGGTTCCGCCTCGAGACGGCGGTGTCTTGTCCCAAAAGCCTCCTTATGATTTTTTACAGGTCAAAACACCTCATATAGCAGAAGATGGGCATCTGGGGGCCGTCGGTGGGCCCACGAGACCGGGGGCGCGCCCAGAGAGGGGGGGCGCGCCTCCCACCCTCGTGGACAGCAGGTGGCCCCCCTCGTGAACTTCTTTTGCCAGATATTTTTTATATTTTATGAAACGGAGTTCTGTGGAGTTTCAGGGCTTTTGGAGTTGTGCAGAATAGGTTTCCAGAGTTTGCTCCTTTTCCAGCCCAGAATTCCAGCTGCCGGCATTCTCCCTCTTCATGTAAACCTTGTGAAATAAGAGAGAAAAGGCATAAGTATTGTGACATAACGCGTAATAACAACCCATAATGCAATAAATATCAACATATAATCATGATGCAAAATGGACGTATCAACTCCCCCAAGCTTAGACCTCGCTCGTCCTCAAGCGAAAGCCGATATCGAAAAATATATCCACATGTTTAGAGATAGAGGTGTCGATAAAAACAATACGGACATGAGGGCATCATGATCATTCTTATAACTGCAACATATATATACAGCCGGTCTATTCTCATAACATTATGACAATAATATTCTCATAACACTTCCGAACTGCTTTGTTTTACTGCATTGGAAAGCTATGCGCACTGCACAGATACTGCAAAAGAACCTCATGTTTGAATAAACTATACGTGTTGTTTTTTCGGTACCTTTTTTGCTCTAGTTTTTTAACCGTTTATCGGAATTATGTGTGTAATATGCCGTTGAAAAGTTATGGAGTAGACGCAACTTCGCCATGTTGAACACTTTTCCAAATTCATCATAGTTTAAGAGCAGTTTCGAAAATCGTGCGGCTCACAATGAATGACAGTGAGCGTTTTTTGCGTTTTTTTTCTAAACTGCTCATCGGAATGAAACGTATGATACACCGTTGGAAAGGTATCGTCGGCGCGCATCTTTTTCATATCTATTATTTTTTCTAATTCGCTACGGTTTAAGAGCAGTTTTGAATTTACTAAATCGCGGAATTGTGTTTTTCGATTTTTTTCAAATTTTTGGTACTGTTTCCACTTCAGTTTTCTAACCGTTTGTCGAAACAAGGCGTGTAATATACCGTTGGAAAGCTTCGAACGAGCCGCAACTTTCATATCTTGAAATGTTTTTGAGATCCTTACGGTTTTTAGTTAAATTTGAAAATCGTGCGGCTGACTACGAAGGGCAGTGGCCGTTTTTCGTGAAATTTTTACAAAACGTTGGTCGAAATAATCCAAATGATACATCGTTGGAAAGATATCGTCAAGACGCTATTTTTTCATGTAGAACACCCCCTCTAATTCATTACGGCTTAAGAGCAGTTTTGAAATTACAAAAACGCGGAAACTGTTTTTCGCGAGACCCAAATCGACGCGTTTTTTTGCGCTTCCGAACTGCATGTTACTGCAACACAGAGACCAGTAAACTGCATGTTTGAAAAAACTGTACATGTTGTTTTTTCAGTACCTTTTTTGCTCTAGTTTTTTAACCGTTTATCAGAATTATGCGTGTAATATACCGTTGAAAAGCTATGGAGTAGACGCAACTTCGCCATGTTGAACACTTTTCAAAATTCATCATAGTTTAAGAGCAGTTTCGAAAATTGTGCGGCTCACAACGAATGGCAGCGAGCGTTTTTTTGCGTTTTTTTTCTTAACCGCTCGTCGGAATGAAACGTATGATTCACCGTTGGAAAGGTATCGTTGGCGCGCATCTTTTTCATATCTATTATTTTTTCTAATTCGCTACGGTTTAAGAGCAGTTTTGAATTTACTAAATCGCAGAATTGTGTTTTTTTGAATTTTTTCAATTTTTTGGTACTGTTTTCACTCCAGTTTTCTAACCGTTTGTCGAAACAAGGCGTGTAATATACCGTTGGAAAGTTACGAACGAGGCGCAACTTTCATATGTTGAAATGTTTTTGAGATTCCTTACGGTTTTTAGTTAAATTTGAAAATCGTGCGGCTGACTACGAAGGGCAGTGGCCGTTTTTCGTGAAATATTTACAAAACGTTGGTCGAAATGATCCAAATGATACACCGTTGAAAAGATATCGTCGAGGCGCTACTTTTTCATGTAGAACACCCCTTCTAATTCATTACGGTTTAAGATCAGTTTTGAAATTACAAAAACGCGGAAACTCTGTTTTTCGCGACACCCAAATCGACGCGTTTTTTTGCGCTTCCGAACTGCATGTTACTGCAACACAGAGACCAGTGAACTGCATGTTTGAAAAAACTGTACGTGTTGTTTTTTCGGTACCTTTGTTGCTCTACTTTTTTAACCGTTTATCAGAATTATGCGTGTAATATACCGTTGAAAAGCTATGGAGTAGACGCAACTTCGCCATGTTGAACACTTTCCGAGATTCCGCACGGTTTAAGAGCAGTTTTGAAAACGGTGAACTGCATGTTTGAAGGAACTGTACGTGTTGTTTTTTCGTTACCTTTTTTACTCTAGTTTTTTTAACCGTTTATCAGAATTATGCGTGTAATATACCGTTGAAAAGCTATGGAGTAGACGCAACTTCGCCATGTTGAACACTTTTCGAGATTCCGCACGGTTTAAGAGCAGTTTTGAAAACGGTGAACTGCATGTTTGAAAAAACTGTACGTGTTGTTTTTTCGGTACCTGTTTTGCTCTAGTTTTTTAACCGTTTATCGGAATTATACGTGTAATATACCGTTGAAAAGCTATAGAGTAGACGCAACTTCGCCATGTTGAACACTTTTCGAGATTCCACACGGTTTAAGAGCAGTTTTGAAAACAGTGCGACCGACGAATAATGGCAGCGAGCGTCTTTTTTGCGCTTCCGAACTGCACAAGAAAACCGCGCTGCATCAGGGTAGGAGCCGGCGCGACGGTGCTGGGGGAAGGAGGCGGGGCGGCAGCGCGGGGGTAGTAGGCGGGGCAGTGGTTGCTGTCATCGGGGCGCTCCGCGCTAGAAACCTATTTAAGTGGGGGTGTTATGAGAATAAGGTTTTTGTTATGAGAATAAGGTCTTAAGGGGTGTTATGAGAATAGACCCACCCTATATATATATATATATATATATATATATATATATATATATATATATATATTGTCATATGTTTCTTATGCTAAAGTAACAATTCATTCACCATATCAAGCATGAATCATAAACTTCATTGAAAATTAACTAACCTTGGTCTCGGTCATTGAAGCAATTGCAATTTATCGTAACATCGGAAAGAGTCAATGTAAGAGCTTTTCAGCAAGCCAACATACTCAACTATCATATAGTCTTTCACAATTGCTCACACTCACGCAATACTTATGGTTATAGAGTTTTAATCGGACACAAAGGAAGATAGGGGCTTATGGTGTTGCCTCCCAACCTTTTACCTCAAGGGTAATGTCAACAATAATAGACCATGGAAACTTACATCCAAGTGGGTATATATGTCAGGATCTTTCCAACACAATGTGCTTGCCAAAGGATAAAATGTAAAAAGGAAAGGTGAATTTCACCTTGACTCTTAAAAGGCAAGAATAATAGATAGGCCCTTCGCAGAGGGAAGCAGAGGTTGTCATGTGTTTTTATGGTTGGATGCAGAAAGTCTTAGCACAGAAGAACGTCACTTTATATTGCCACTTGTGATAAGGACCTTTATTATGCAGTCCGTCACTTTTATTACTTCCATATCACAAGATCGTATAAAGCTAATTTCCTCCACACTAATAAATCATACATATTTTAGCGAGTTTGCAACATGACAACTTACTTGGAAGGATCTTACTCAATCCATAGGTAGGTATGGTGGACTCTCATGGCAAAACTGGGTTTAAGGATGTATGGAAGCACAAGTAGTATCTCTACTTAGTGCGAGGAGTTTTGGCTAGCATGAGGGGGAAAGGCAAGCTCAACATGTTGGATGATCCATGACAATATACTTTATTTCGGATATAAGAAAACATAACCCATTATGTTGTCTTCCTTTTCCAACGTCAACTCTTTAGCATGTCATACTTTAATGAGTGCTCACAATCATAAAATATGTCTAAGATAGTATATTTGTATGTGAAGCCTCTCTTCTTTTATTACTTCCTATTAATTGCAACGATGACCAAAACTTTGTTTGTCAGCTCTCAACAACTTTTATTCATCATACTCTTTATATGTGAAGTCATTACTTCCCATAAGATCAATATGATCTCTAGGATACTCTTTATGTTTTCTTCCTTTTTATCATGACCCAAGTGAGAAAATCAAGCCCTTGACTCAACACTAATCTTTATTATATAGTTCACGGACTCGATTACAAAGGGTAAAGATCATATGGCAAAAGCTCACAACTAGATCATGCTAACTTTATTCTACTAGATCAAGATACTACCAAAATGATCGAACTAAGAAAAACGATAAAGATATGAGTGAGGGTGATAGGACACCGGGGTCACTCCCCCAAGCTTGGCAGTTGCCAAGGGGAGTGCCCATACCCATATGATTATGTCTCCTTTCTTCGGGGGTGGTGATGATGGAGCTGAAAGTAGTGACGCCGGATCATCATATATCGAGCGTAGAAGATCCTCCAGCTTGCGGATAATACCTTTGAGTGCAGCTATATATTCCTTCAACAAAATATTTTCACTTGTGAATGCTTGTTTCAAATTTGAGCTAGCTCAATCAACTTGAAAGCTTCAATCTCAGTTGAGGTAAAGAGGTTGGGAAGAGGTTGATGGATGTCTTCTTCTCCCGATGCCGGAGCCGGATCTTCCACCTCCTTCTTGATCTTCTTCTCCTTGTGGGTCTCCTCGGGTCCTTCCCTCTTCAGATCTATCTTCATTAGCCAAGCATCATTGCCGTCGTTGTTGCAGGAGGGAGACGACATGGTGCCTGGCTTTGCAAACCCAAGTAGAAAACAACTTGAAACAAGAACAGAGGATTATTGTGTGATACAGAGGTCAAAACCTTTGGGAGTATATATAATGAATTTTTACAGACCAAAAGGAGTAACATACAAGAAATCGGAGTCCCGGAGGCACACCAGCTGCCCACGAGGCAGGGGGGCGCGCCCAGGGAAGGGGGGCGCGCCCTCCACCCTCGTGGTTGGCTCGTGTCCCTTCCGGACAACTACTTATTTTTCTATTTTTCTAAATATTCCAAAACAGAGAAAAAAATGCCTTTAGAACTGTTTTGGAGTCGGTTTACTTACCGTACCACATACCTCATCCTTTTTGGAGGCTGAATCGTTTTGGAAAGTGTCCCTTATGTATTCCTCCGGGGTTACGGTTTCAATAACATTGGTTTCAACATTTATAGGATTACCTGAGATATAATGTTTGATTCTTTGACCGTTCACCACCTTCGGATTTGTTCCTTCGAAGTTGTTAATTTTTATGGCACCAGAACGATAGACCTCCTCGATAATGTAAGGTCCTTCCCACTTAGAGAGAAGCTTTCCTGCAAAAAATCTTAAACGAGAGTTGTATAGCAAGACATAATCACCTACGTTAAACTCACGCTTTTGTATCCTTTTGTCATGCCATCTTTTAACTTTTTCTTTAAACAGCTTGGCATTCTCATAGGCCTGGGTCCTCAATTCATCAAGAGAGCTAATGTCAAATAACCTCTTCTCACCGGCAAGTTTGAAATCGTAATCGAGCTCCTTAATAGCCCAATATGCCTTATGTTCTAGCTCAAGAGGTAAGTGACAAGCTTTTCCATAAACCATCTAATATTGAGACATACCCATAGGATTTTTGTATGCACTTCTATAGGCCCATAATGCATCATCAAGTTTCTTGGAACAATTCTTCCTAGACCTATTAACTGTCTTTTGCAAAATTAATTTCAACTCTCTATTACTTAATTCTACTTGACCACTAGTCTGTGGATGATAAGGGGATGCAATTCTATGATTCACATCGTATTTTGCAAGCATCTTACGGGAAGCACCATGAATAAAGTGTGAACCACCATCAGTCATTAGATATCTAGGCACTCCAAAACTCGGGAAAATAACTTCTTAAAGCATCTTAATAGAGGTGTTATGATCGGCGCTACTAGTTGGAATAGATTCTACCCATTTAGTAACGTAATGAACAACAACTAAAGTATGTGTGTACCCATTAGAGGCAGGAAACGGTCCCATATAATCAAAGCCGCAAACATCAAATGGTTCAATAACAAGTGCTAATTCGTAGGCATTTCTTGACGTCTACTGATATTACCAATTCTTTGACATTCATCACAAGATAAGACAAACTTACGGGCATCCTTGAAGAGAGTAGGCCAATAAAAACCGGATTGCAATACCTTATATGCAGCTCTATCTCCCGCATGGTGTCCTCCACAAGCTTCGGAGTGGCACTTGCCTAGGATATGTTCCTATTCATGCTCAGGTACACAACGTCTAATAATACCATCTACTCATTCTTTATAAAGATGTGGGTCATCCCAGAAGTAATGTCTCAAATCATAGAAGAACTTTTTCTTTTGCTGGTATGTGAAGCTAGGAGGTATAAACTTAGCAACAATATAATTAGCATAATAAGCATACCATGGAGCAGTACGAGAAGTATTTATGACAGCTAATTGTTCATTAGGAAAGCTATCATCAATAGGTTGTGGGTCATCAAGTATATTCTCTAACCTAGACAAGTTATCTACAACGGGGTTCTCAGCTCCCTTTCTATCAATAATATGCAAGTCAAATTCTTGCAGCAAGAGAACCCATCTAATAAGTCTAGGTTTAACATCTTTCTTTTCCATAAGGTATTTGATAGCAGCATGATCAGTGTGAATAGTTACTTTAGAATCAAGAATATAGGGTCTAAACTTATCACAAGCAAATACAACTGCTAAAAATTCTTTATCAATAGTAGCATAATTTCTTTGGGCACTGTCTATAGTTTTACTAGCATACTGGATAACATTCAATTTCTTATCAACTCTTTGTCCTAGAACAACACCTACAGCATAATCACTAGCATCGCACATAATCTCAAAGGGTAAATTCCAGTCAGGAAGATGGATAATGGGTGCAGAGATCAATGCTTTCTTAAGTATTTCAAATACCTCTAGGCAATCATCATCAAAGACAAAAGGATATCTTTTTGCAAGAGATTAGTCAGAGGCTTGGAGATTTTGGAGAAGTCTTTTATGAACCTCCTATAAAACCCAGCATGACCAAGGAAACTTCGTATAGCTTTGATGTCCTTGGGGCACAGCATCTTTTCAATAGCATCAACTTTAGTTTTGTCAACTTCAATACCTCTTTCAGAAATTTTATGTCCCAAGACAATGCCTTCATTAACCATAAAGTGTCACTTCTCCCAATTCAAGACAAGATTAGTGTCTTCACATCTCTGCAAATCTCGATTAAGGTTGCTTAAGCAATCATCAAAAGAAGTTCCGTAAATGGAGAAATCATCCATGAACACCTCAACAATATTTTCACAAAAATCAGAGAATATAGCCATTATGCATCTTTGAAAGGCAGCAGGTGCATTACATAAACCAAAAGGCATACGTCTATAAGCAAAAGTACCGAAGGACAAGTAAAAGTGGTCTTTTGTTGATCACCTTTTGACACAGGTATTTGAGAGAAACCAGAATAGCCATCTAGAAAGCAAAAGTGAGTACGTTTGGATAACCTTTCTAGCATTTGATCAATAAAAGGCAAGGGGTAATGATCTTTCTTAGTAGCTTTATTTAACTTACGAAAATCAATTACCATCCTATAACCTGTAACTATTCTTTGCAGGATCAATTCGTCTTTATCATTAGGAACGACGGTCATACCTCCCTTCTTAGGGACACAATGGACAGGACTTACCCACTGGCTATCAGCAAGTAGATAGATAATACCTGCCTCTAGAAGCTTTAGTATTTCCTTCCTTACCACTTCTTTCATCTTAGGATTTAACCGTAGCTGATGATCAATAACCTGTTTAGCATTTTCTTCCAATTTTATCTTGTGTTGGCATAAAGTGGGACTAATGCTCTTAAGATCATCCAGAGTATATCCAATAGCAGCACGGTGCTTCTTTAGAGTTTTCATTAGTTTTTCTTCTTCCCGTTCTGAAAGGTTAGCACTAATAATAATAGGATATATCTTCTTTTCATCAAGATAAACATACTTAAGATTATCAGGTAAAGGTTTAAGTTCAAAAACGGGATCACCCTTGGGTGGAGGAGGATCCCCTAGGATTTCAACATGCAAGTTGTTTTTCAATACGGGTCCCTGGTTAAAGAATATTTCATCTATTTCCCTTCTCTCATTCATATGCATATCATTTTCATGGCCTAGCAAGTATTGTTCTATAGGATCATTAGGAGGCACAACAATAGAAGCAAGACCAATAATTTCATCCTTACTAGGTAATTCTTTATCAAGGGGTTGTCTACGGAATTTAGCAAAGTTAAAATCATGAGACATATCCCCTAACCCAACAGTAACAATATCTTTCACGCAGTCTATCTTAGCATTAATAGTATTCAAGAAGGGTCTACCAAATATAATGGGACAAAATTCATCTTGTGGGGAACTAAGAACAAGAAAATCAGCAGGGTATTTAACCTTCCCACACAAGACTTCAACATCTCTAACAATCCCAACTGGTGAAATAGTATCTCTATTAGCTAGCTTAATAGTAACATCAATCCCTTCTAGCTCACCAGGCGCAATGTCATGCATAATTTCATGATATAAGGTATGAGGGATAATACTCGCACTAGCACCCACATGATACGTCTCCAACATATTTATAATTTTTGGTTGTTCCATGCTATTATTTATGATGTTTTGGATGTTTAATGGGCTTTGTTATCACTTTTATACGATTTTTGGGACTAACCTATTAACCCAGAGCCTAGTGCTAGGTTCTGTTTTTCTCCTGTTTTAGGGTTTCGCAGAAAAGGAATATCAAACGGAGCCCAGTTGACTTGAAAATCAACGGAGATCATTTTTGGACCAGAAGAAGCCCACGGAGTGCCGGAGGGGGACGAGAGGACCCACGGGCTGCCCACGAGGGTGGGGGGCGCCCCCCGTACTAGGCGCGCCTGCTACCTCTTGAGCTTGCGTTGTATTCCCTCGAAGAGGAAAGGGAGCTGCAACACAGTAGCATAAGTATTTCCCTCAGTTTTTGAGAACCAAGGTATCAATCCAGTAGGAGACCACGCGCCAGTCCCTCGCACCTGCACAAATAAATAAGAACTTCGCATCCAACACGATAAGGGGTTTTCAATCCCTTTACGGTCACTTACGAGAGTGAGATCTGATAGAGATGATAAGATATCATTTTTGTATTTTTGGTATAGAAATAGAAAGTAAAGAAAGCAAATAAACAACGGCAGCAGAAATTGGCTAGTTGACGGAAAAGCAATATGATAAAGATAGACCCGGGGCCCATAATTTTCTCTAGTGGCTTCTCTCATGATAGCGGTATTCTACAGCGGGTAAACAAATTACTGTCGAGCAATTGATAGAAAAGCGAATAATTATGAGACTATCTAGGCATGATCATTGTATATAGGTGTCGGTGTACTAAAGTAGGGGTACCTTAGTATCCCGAACTTGTGCACGTGCAGTTGCAGCATCCCGCGGCAAGGCCTGCCGGGCGACCACCGAGGTCCTTTATGATTCCTTTGGAGCCATTCAAGAACAAAGTATCCAAGCTGAGGAGACAAGGCCCCGACAAGAGGAGCTTGCCGGGAAGGCCACTCGAGATACAAGACCACTCAAGGCACAAGGCCCTGGCAAGAGGAGCTTGCCGGGAAGACCAACCAAGGCGTCTCAAGAAACTTGCCATGACGCGCCACGCGTCCCGGCAAGGCCCGGTGAGCGACAAGCTTCCGGAAACGACAAGAAAGCGACCGTGGCAAGGCGCTTGCCGCAGCAAGCTTCCACTCAGTACCCGTGCTCCAGCGCGTCCACCCACGTGTCGCTCTGGGACCCTTCCAGGCGCACGTGGCGGAGGGCTGTGCAGCCAGGGGTACACGGTGGCAAGCGGCGATGACGAGACTACCGTCATGGCGGACGGTGGCGCCCTTGACGGTCACTTTTTTGCACTGTTTGGGCGATGGCGATGGGCAGTTAATGCCCTTGTCCCCCGCCGTTAGGGTTAGGTATGGAACACTGTTTCACCTACCATGCTTTTTACACTTTTACCCTCATCTGCGTTGCCACCTGTCGGTGACCCCTTGAGCGTATAAAAGGAGGCCCATGCGCAACGTAGAGAAGGGATCGATCATTCTCACGCTCGGTCTTGCTAGCGGTTAGAGTGTACTGTAGCTCTCTGCGCTCCCGAGCAAGAACTCAATACAAACCAAAGCAGGAGTAGGGTTTTACGCATCCATGCGGCCCGAACCTGGGTAAACTGCTCGTGTGCACGCCTCGATCCGCTCTTTGTGCATCCTCCGCCCCCTGCCGTACCGAAAAGGGGCTCCGGTCCCATAGGTGTTCGTGGGTGGATCAGTTTCCCCGACATCTTTGGTGCGCCAGGTAGGGGGTGCGTCGAGGTTGTGTGAACCCGATCCGGCGTCCACACGAGCTAGATCTTCATCATCTTCATCAACATGCCGCCGAAGAAGAAGGCTTCGGAGGTAGCAGGTCCGTCCGCGTCGATCCCACCACCGCCGGAGCCAACGGCTGGTGGGGTAGACGCCGGCGGAAGAACGGACGTCGACGAGGGAACTCACGGTGCTGCCAGGTCCAAGGGCAAGGCTGGCGTAGCCGGCTCCCACGACGACCGGGCGCACTCCAAGACCTCGGCGTCCGTGCATGCACCGCGCCCGTATCAGGAGGCGCGGGACCGACAGCGTTAGGGTACTCACGGTACCATACGCTTGCTGGGCCAAGGTCAAGCTGGTGGGTCCCGGGACGCTCAAGGCCAGCATGCACGCCAGCACGCCGGCACGAGCAAGGCACGGTCGCCCGGACGGGATACAGCTCCTTCTAACGTAGTTAGAAGTCCGAGCATATCCCGCTCCTCACACCGCTCGCCACCGCTACCCGCCACTCCAGCAGAAGCTCTGGCGCGAGCTCAACTGCTCCTAGACTTCCCTCCAGCGGCAGACAAAGCCGACGACTGGAGGGCCACCATTCAGAGTCTCATCGCCTTCGCCAACGGCGATACCCCGCGGCAACCGAGCACATCGCAGCTGCGGCAAGTCAGCCAAGCGCGGGTCGATGGCGACAAGATCGGTGGGGGTGCAACCACCGTGCACTCTCCGCCCCGAAGGCCAAAATCGCCGACTCGCTGGATCAACATCGACGACGACTCCACCGCGTCATCGGATCCACGAGTTCGTGATGGCTTCTCTCCCCTTGTTGGTTACCCCAAGTGGAAGGTTTGAGATGCAATGTAGCGGAAGTTTTCCCTTGGCAAAGATACCAAGGATCGATTTCCCTGAGACTCCCAGTTTCAACAAGAAGGTGTCAACTGCTAACGGCGCCAGATATTAGCAATCAACGTGGACCTGCACACAGATACAAATAACTTTGCTCCCAACGAGTACAGAGAGGTTGTCAATCCCTCCGGCCTTGTCGTTTACAAAGGATCAAACGCAAGTGATAATAGTGATAGGTTTTGCTGCAATAGTAAGTAAAAAGCGGATGTGATCAATGATGGTAATATGGACCGGGGTCCCATGATGTTCACTAGTGATGTCTCTCTCCCAAAATACGATAAAACAGCCATGTGAGGTAAACGAATTACAGCTGGGCAATTGACAGAATTATGTGCGCAAACCAGTGCTAACTATGTTGCAAGAAAGGTAGAGGTTCAAAGCATGGGCGGTACGCCAAGGCAAGTAGACCGAAATCCATCTGCATCTACTACTAATCATCCACCTTGAGATATCTATCCAGAACATCTCGCTGGTATTAAGTTGCGAGTCCCACCCATAGTGTAAACTCAAAGCAACAGACAACTGCATTAAAAGAACTTTGCGTAAAGTAAACAATCCTTGCACCCGCGGGCACAAGCACCGTTGTTTTCCCCCTTGTGGCAACATCACATCCCCTAGACTCATGTTTCTGTCACTCAAGCTAGTCATCGAGGGGCATGAACCCACAATCAAGCATAACGTTCCCTCTTGGAGTCACTACCTACTACTTGGCCAAAGCAATAAATAACAACGGAGAACATGCAAGAATTACTTACGAACATAAATATAAAAGAGGTAGATCAAATATATTACTCAAACACAATCTGAACATAATCTCACAATCCATCGGATCCCAGCAAACTCAACATAGCAACAACATAAGCATTACATATGTGCCTCGATCATGTAGGGCAGCTCACGAGGACTAATTAGTGAAGCACAAGAACGGGAGGAGAACATCACATAGCTACTGGTCATGGACCCATGGTCCAAGGGAGACTACTCACAACTCATCTGGGAGGCGTCCATGGTGGTGGAGAAGCTCCCGGTGGTGATCCTCCCCTCCGGTAGGGTGCCGGGAAGAGTTCTCCTGGTGCTCCCGATCTTGGAAGCGCGGCGGCGGCGGAACAGAGATGAGATCGCGAAAAAGGGTTTCCGTCTCGAGGGTTTCGGGACACGATATAAATATATGCCAAAGGGGGGCATCAGCGGAGGCCTGGGGGGCCCAGGCGCCCCCCGGCGCGGCCAGGAGGGGGGCCGCGCCACCAGGGCGCCTGGAGCCCTGGTGGCCCCCCACCGGCTATACTTTGGCTACCGGGAAGCTTCTGGAACGCTGATTTTTTATATAATTTTTCCGGGATTTTTCTGGCAGTTTTCGTAATGGGAAAACCTGAAATACAAAAACAGCAGAAAACAAAAACTAGCACTGGGGTGCACTGAGTTAATAGGTTAGTCCAAATATGATCAAAAGTGTATGGAAGTGTATAAATATCATAGCAATATCACCCAAAAGAGGCATGGAGCAAGCAGAAATTATAGATACGTTTTGGACGTATCAGTTCGTCGCGATCAGCGCCAAGTTCTTCAAGATCGACAACAAGAAGACGCTCGTACCCGCATCGAGCGCCGAAGAGAAGCGCGGCGTCAATCAGACCAGCGCGCTGGGCCCACTGTTGACATGCAAGCGCCAGGGGGACCAGGCGACTTGCCGTACGCGGTAGGTTGTCCTGCGTTCACTCGTGAGCTGCGGCAAGTCCAGTGGCCCAGCATGAAGAATTTCAAGCCAGACGTGCCGGAGAAGTACGACGGCAAGACGCACCCGTCGGAGTTCCTCAGCATCTACACCATTGCGGTGCAAGCTGCTGGGGGGCGAGACGAGAAGATCCTTGCCAACTACTTCCCTGTGGTACTCAAACCCAACGTCAGGTCCTGGCTCATGCACTTGCCGGACAACTCCATTTCTTCTTGGGCAGATCTCTGCCATCAGTTTGTCGGTGCCTTTACAGGCGGCCACAAACCTCATGGCCAGGAGAGTGACCTTCACCTGCTTGCCCAGAAGGAAGGAGAACCCCTGCGCAAGTATATCCAGAGATTCAGCCGCGTACAGCATAACATCCCAGACGTCCACCCTGCCGCGGTTATCAGCGCATTCCACCAGAACGTGCGTAACCGCAGGATGAGGGAGGAGATGGCGATGTGCAAAATCAGGGACGTTAGCGAGCTATACGCCCTGGCCGACAAGTGTGCACGTGCTGAAGAAGGGAGGAAACTCCCCGGAGAGGACACAGGAAACGGATCTGACAGCGAGGATGCCGCCCCGACAAAAAAAAACCAGCGGCGGAATAACAGGAAAAAGAAGAACAAGGAAGTGCTAGTCGTTGAGCAGTCCGGCAAGGAGGCTGGCGCCAAGAAAGCCCAAGTTGGTAGCTCCAGCAAGGAGACTGCCGCATGCACCAACTGTGAGGCCGTGGCGGCCGCCGACAAGCAGGACGACACCGACAAGCAGTACTGGAAGATCCACCGCACCAAGGGCCACGATCTCCAGAACTGCAAGAAGGTCGAGTATCTCGTCGAGCAGCAAAAGGCTGAGTACGAGCGACGCAACAAGGAGAAGGCCCAAGGAGGTGATGGAGGGTCCGGCAAGAAACGACCATTCAACGACCGGGGAGGACGCCGCGGCAAGGCGAAGCAGCGGCAAGGAGATATTCCTCCCCGCGGTCGCGACAAGGACAAAGACGACGATGACGACGAGGACATGGATGATGGTGAGACCAGCGAGCAGGAGTTTCATAAAGCCACGGAAGTTTTGTGCATTGACGGCGGTGCTTCTCTGCACACTTCACACCGCCAACTCAAACAGTGGGTGCGGGAAGTCAATGCAGCAGAACCACCTGTCGAATCGCGTAAACTTCTAAAATGGTCCAGCATGCCTATCATCTTTGATATTGAGGACCACCCTGATCGCACGACTGCGGTCGGGTGCTTGCCGATGTTGGTCTCACCAACTATCCGCAACCTCAAAGTCACAAAGATGTTAGTTGACGGCGGGGCCGGCTTGAACCTGATCTCCTCCGCTGTGCTCCACAAACTCCAAATCCCTGACAGCGAGCTTGAAGAAACCGGCACGTTCCAAGGGATCAACCCAGGAAGGAGCAAGCCGAAGGGGAAGATCACACTGCCAGTGACGTTTGGCGGCGAGCTGAACTTCAGGACTGAGAGGGTCACTTTTGACGTTGCCGATTTCCCGTTGCCTTACAATGGGATACTTGGCCGTCCAGCACTCGCCAAGTTCATGGCAGCCTCTCACTATGCATACAACATGCTGAAGATGCCAGACCCGATAAGCGTCATCTCTGTCCCTGGTGACAAGAAAGATGCCCTTATCTGCGCCGACAAGATCTACCGGGAAGCAGCAGCCGCAACAGATCGCAAGACACTTGCCGCTGAAGCTCCCGGGGGGAAGGAGAAAACCAAGTCCGACAAGAGCTCTGGGGCCCACTCCGGCAAACGCACCTCTTCAGAGTGCTGCGCTGCCGTCGAGGACGCACCATCGAGCTCCACCGGCAAGTGTAAGAAGACGATGGCAGCTCCGCCAGAAACCAAGAAGGTGCCCGCCAAGGAGGACGGCACTGGTAGTACTTTCACCATCAGTGCCACGCTTGACCCTAAATAGGAAAGCGCGCTCATTGCTTTCCTGCGGGCGAACGTCGACGTGTTTGCATGGCAACCGTCTGACATCCCCGGTGTTCCCAGGAAAGTGATTGAGCACAAGCTTGCCGTCTGTCCTCACGCGCGGCCCGTCAAGCAAAAAGTTAGGAAACAAGCAGTGGAGCGCCAAGAATTCATAGCAGAAGAAATCAAGAAATTGGAAGCAGCAGGCCTTGTCAGAGGAGTGCTCCATCCCACGTGGTTGGCCAATCCTATAGTCGTGCGCAAGGCGAACGGGAAGTGGAGGCTTTGTATCGACTTTACCGATGTCAATAAAGCTTGTCCAAAGGATCCATTTCCCTTGCCGCGCATTGACTAGATTGTTGACTCCACAGCCGGATGTGATTTGCTTTCGTTTCTTGACGCATACTCAGGATATCATCAGATCTTCATGGCTGAAGAAGATGAAGAGAAGACCGCATTCATCACTCCATGTGGCACGTACTGTTTCATAAGGATGCCTTTTGGTTTGAAGAATGTCGGTTCAACATTTGCAAGGGTAGTCCATACAGCTTTTGAGCCACAGATTCACAGGAATGTAGAAGCATACATGGATGACATAGTGGTCAAGAGCAAGGACAGGGCTACCCTGATTCAAGATTTAGACGAGACCTTTGCAAATCTGCGCAAGATCTAGCTCAAGCTCAACCCCGAGAAGTGTGTGTTTGGAGTCCCTTCCGGCAAGCTTCTCGGGTTCTTCGTGTCTTAGAGGGGAATTGAAGCCAATCCTGACAAGATCAAGGCCATTGAGCAGATAGAAGCACCAAAGCGTGTCAAGGATGTGCAGAGGCTTGCAGGTTGCATGGCTGCTCTCAGCAGGTTTATCTCTAAGTCAGCTGAGCACGCCCTACCGTTTTTCAAAATTTTGAAAAAGGCAGGTCCAATGAAATGGACTCCGGAAGCGGAGGCTGCGCTGCAAGACTTGAAGAGGTACCTGTCCTCCACTCCAATACTTGTCGCACCTAAACCACAAGAGAAGTTGCTGCTGTACCTAGCGGCAACCAATCAAGTGGTTAGTGCTGCGTTAGTAGCGGAGAGAGAGGCAGATGACGAGCCAGCAACCGCGGCAAGCACGTCCAGCGACAAGTAGGGGGCTTCCCCGACAAGCTCTGGTCCCGACAAGGATGGATCTACGCAGATGCAAGAGGAGATGCGGAAGAAGATGGTGCAGCGCCCAGTTTACTTTGTCAGTTCCCTTCTACAGGGGGCTAGATCAAGGTACTCTGGTGTGCAGAAGTTGCTTTTCGGCCTTCTCATGGCCTCGAGAAAGCTGCGCCATTACTTCCAAGCACATGAGATAACAGTTGTCACTCGCTTTCCGCTAAAGAGGATACTACAAAATCCAGAAGCAACAGGCAGGATTGTCGAGTGGGCACTAGAACTATCGAGCTTTGGCCTCAAATTTGAGGGCACTTCAACTATCCAAAGCAGAGCATTGGCGGAATTCATAGCAGAATGGACGCCGACGCCAGATGAAGAAATTCCAGAGACGAGCATCCTCGTCAAGGAAGCAAGCAAAGAGTGGCTTATGTACTTTGATGGTGCCTTCTCGCTGCAAGGCGCCGGTGCTGGTGTGCTGCTTGTCGCACCCACCGGAGAGCACCTCAAGTACGTAGTCCAAATGCACTTTCCCAAGGAGCAAGCGACAAACAATACTGCAGAGTATGAGGGTTTGCTTGCCGGTCTCAGGATCGTGGCAGACCTTGGGATCAAGAAGCTCATCGTCAGGGGTGACTCGCAACTCGTCGTCCACCAAGTGAACAAGAATTATCAGAGTCCGTTGATGGAAGCTTACGTCGATGAAGTGAGAAAGCTTGAAGAGCACTTTGACGGACTGCAGATGGAGCATGTACCAAGGGCTCAGAACGACATCGCCGACGGCTTGTCAAAGTGCGCCGCACTTAAGTTACCTGTGGAACCAGGGATCTTTGTACTCAAGCTAACTCAGCCATCCGTAACACCGTCAACTGGACAGAGCAAGAAGAGGAAGTTGATTTCTGGTGACTACTTTCCGGCAGAGCTTCCCGAAGCCGCCGCCAAAAAGGTCCCCAAGATCAACGCCAAGAATGCTGAGGAGCAGTCTTCTCCGGCAAGCCCTAGGGTTTGTTTCGTTGAAGCAAACGCTCCCGACAAGTTTTGCTCCGGCAAGCTTGCCGGGGAATGTCAAGCTCCGGCTGAGCCGCAGGTTCTCGCCGTAGAAGCGGATGTTCCCACAGCAGCAGATGTGCCTTTAGTCCTTGTTGTCGAGCCACATGCTCCAGCATGGGCGCAGCAGATCGTTCGTTTCCTCCAGACAGGAGAACTTCCCGAAGAGCAAGAAGAAGCAGAAAGAGTAGCCCGACAGTCAAGTATGTACCAGTTTGTTGACAACACGCTGTACAGAAGAAGACTCAACGGTGTGAAATTGAAGTGTATTCCCCGGGAAGATGGACAGAAGCTGTTGGCAGAAATACATGGAGGCATATGTGGTCACCACATTGGCGCAAGAGCACTTGCCGGCAAAACATTCCGGCAAGGTTTCTTTTGGCCAGAAGCCCTCCAGGATGCGGCTGCACAAGTAACCAAGTGTGAAGCGTGCCAGTTCCATTCCAAGCAGATTCACCAGCCAGCTCAAGCTCTCCAGACGATCCCTTTATCCTGACCATTTTCGGTCTGGGGGCTCGACATCCTCGGCCCCTTTCCCCGCGCAGCCGGGGGCTTTGAGTACTTGTACGTTGCAATCGACAAGTTCACAAAGTGGCCAGAAGTGGAACCAGTGAGAAAGGTGACCGCACAGTCAATAGTTAAGTTCTTCAGATCGATTGTTTGCCGTTTCGGGATCCCTAACAGGATCATCACTGACAACGGTACACAATTCACGAGCCGCACCTTCATGCAATACGTCCAAGATCTTGGCGCCAAGGTCTTCTTTGCTTCTGTTGCTCACCCGAGAAGCAACGGTCAAGCAGAGAGGGCAAATGCTGAAGTGCTGCATGGACTCAAGACCAGAACTTTCGACAGGCTGCACAAGTGGGGAAGAAACTGGATCGAGGAGCTGCCAGCGGCTCTTTGGTCGATCAGGAGGACGCCAAATAGAGCCACTGAACAGACACCTTTCTCTCTAGTCTATGGAGCAGAGGCAGTTCTCCCCACAGAACTCATATACGGGTCACCTCGAGTGCTCGCTTACGATGAGCTCGAGCAAGAACAACTGCGACAAGATGACGCGCTGCTCCTTGAGGAAGACCGTCTTCAGGCTGCTCTACGAGCTGCTCGATACCAGCAAGCTTTGCGCCGCTACCATAGCCGCAAAGTTAATGCCAAAAGTCTCGAGGAAGGCGACCTTGTTCTTCGGCGCGTTTAGTCCGCCAAAAATTCCAACAAGTTGACGCCGAAGTGGGAAGGCCCTTATCGGGTGAAACGAGTCACTAGGCCCGGCGCTGTCCACCTTGAGACCGAAGGTGGCTTTCCGGTGAGCAACTCCTGGAACATTGAGCATCTTCGCAAGTTTTACCCGTAAGGCGCGGTTGCCGTGATCCGCTCCGGCAACCATCTTTTGTACAAGTCTTGCCGTTGTTGCATGTAATCCTTTGTACAAAGCCGGGCGCAGACCCCGTGCATCAGTAAAGCTCATGTGCTCGGCACATTTTGTCACTTTCATGCTTTCTATTTTTCTTGCATGTATCATCTGACACTTTGTGCAGCACCTATCCCCGGTAAGCAATAACAAGCCCAAAGGCTCCATATCTGTATTTTCTCTCCTTGCCTTTTCTTTTTCTCTCAAGGAAAGGAAGGTTCTCTCGCGCACAAGTTTGCCGGGGAGGAGGAGAAGATAGTGGTATGGACCAGGCGTCGCTCAAGAAAGTTCCGCCTTGCCGGGAAGCAAACAACGGAAAAGCTAAGTGCCAAAGTTTGAGCAATCAGATTTTTAAATTTTTAAGTTATCTTCCTTGAACGACCGTGCTTTGTATGGAAAACCTGTGCGCGGAGGAACCTACTCGTTGCTAGTTGCGCCCTTACTTTGTTTCGAGTCCGCTCAACGACTTATGTGTGTTGCGACTAGTGTCGCGCCCTTACTTTGTTTTCGAGCATGCTCAACAACTTAAGTGTGCTGCAACTAGTTGCGACAAGGTTTCTTGTCGGTAGCAACACCGCCAGCAGGCCATTGACGTTCCGCACTCAACGCTCGCGGCTAAGGTGCCTACACCAGCAAGTTCCCTAAAAGCGTAGGGCAAAAACATAGAAAGCAAAAGAGATCAAGTAAAGGGAATAACATTGCAATTACTACCCGACATAGAGTTATATTACAAAATGACTTGTTGCAGCTCTAATAGACTGTTTTTCATAGTATGGCTAACAGCGACAAGAAAAAGAAGAAAATGGGCAAGCCTAGTCCGCGCGGTCGCCCTCGACCCTCTTGATGCCGCTCACCTTGTCCACGATGGGTGCGACAAGGGCTTTCAGCGCCTCCTGGTCGGTGCCCGGCGGCAAGCTCCTGAGGACGTTGGTGAGGTTGAGGCCCGAGTTGTGGAAGGCCACCTTCACCAACACCTTTTGCAAGACTCCCGCGCAGAGCTTGCGCGACTCGTCCGCCAGTTGCTTTGGGATCCTTTCCCGGAGCTGCTGGAGGGCCGTCGCCACGCCCTTGAAGAATAGAGTGAGCTTGGCGCTGGGGTGGAGATTCTCGTCGGTGGAGTTCCCGAGATACTCCGCCCCCAGCTGCGCCAGCTCCCCGTCGATCTCTGTGGCGGCGTTGACAAGACCCTCCATCCAGTGCTCGACGGTCTCCCTGAAGATGTTTTGAGTGACGGCAGCGCTCTCGAGCAATGCCTTCTCGGCCCTGATCTCCTCCTTCAGGGTCGCCTCCCGCTCCCTGGCGCCATCCAGCGTCTGGGTCAAGGTAGTTAGCTTCAACTCCAGATCGGCGTTGGAATCCTTGGCGGCGGCGAGCTCCTTGCCCTTCTCGGCGAGGCGGACCTGCAACTCTGAGTGGCTGTGGGCGTCCTTCTCTCCCTCAAGCTTGAGCGCGGCAACCTCCTCGCCGCTCGTCTTGAGGTTGGCCTCCAGCTGCGCCACCCTCGTCTCCAACTCCTTCTTGGCAGTCTCGGTAGCTGCGGCGGCATCCTTAGCTTCCTGGAGAGCTCCGCCAAGAGATTGCTCGCGCGCGGCTAGTTCCTCCTCGTGACTGTCGAGGTTGACCTTCCGCTGCGCCAGCTCACCCTCCAGCGTGGACAGCTTCTCAGCGGCAAGCCGCTGCTTTTCTTCCGCTTCAGCCTTCTCAAGGATAAAGGCCTGCTGCTCCTTGGCCAGTTGCTCCCGCTCCTCTGCCAAGGACCGGAGAGCTGCTTGGTTGATGGCCCGGAGCTCCTCTGCGTGTTTCTCAATATCAGCTCCCACCTTCGCGGCAAGAGCCTCGCGGGACTGCAGCTTGGCCTGCCGGGCGCGGTAAAGCGACAACAGCTTGCGCAGCAGCCGCTCCTCCTCAGGCTCGCAGCTACTGCTCGGCGCGTCGACAAGCTTCAGCCCGGCGGAGGCAAGAACTTCTCCGTCGAAGACCTCTCCCTCAACCGGCGCCCTGGACATGGACGCCCACGGGAGCTTGATGGAGACGTGGTCGCCGGCCTTTAAGTAGGTGCCCGGCTCGGGCTCGTCGGAGCTGGGGGCGGCGGCGGCGACGGAGGGCTCGGCGGTCGGTGTAGCGCCTGGCGCTCTTGCGGCCTCAGGGCCGTCAGTGCGATCGCCAGCCCCTTCGCCGGCTGCTGCGGCGGCAGCCTTGGCGGCCTCTGCGCCGGCGGGATCGTCTGCACCAACCGTCTCTTCGATGACGGCGGCGTCGTCAGCGACAACCTCCGTCTCCATCGGTTCAATAACGGATGGATCTGACAGCAGGAAAAGGAAAGTAAGTCAAGCAAATATCCAAAAAGGAGAATCGAAAGAAGAAAAGCCAAGGGAAGCCTGAAGCAAAGGGATTACCTATGCGGGCCGGCTCCTCGGTAAGGTTCCTTGCCGGGGAGCCCTCCCTCGGCGGCGTGGTTGTAGCTTCCGCCGGCGGAGGGCCGCTAGTGCCATCCCTCACCGGAGAGCTCACCCTTGGCGGAGTATTCGCCCTTGGCGGAGAATTCGTCCTTGGCGGACGACTCCCCCTTGCCGGGGAGACCCTTGCCGGGGAGCTTCCCCTTGGCGGAGTGGTTGAAGCGTGCGGCACGTCGGGGGCGGTCTCCTGGCGCTCCTGATGCTACTGCTCTGCTCCTACACGAATCAACGAACAAGACATTAGTAAAGAAGAAGCGCCCACGCGCGCCTAACAGCAGAAGACGAACCACACTTACGCTGGGGGCTGCGCTGGGGGCTACTCTGAAGGTCAGTTGCCGGGTCCGGCAAGCTTGTCTCCGGCGCACCCCCTGCTGTCGCGGCGGGCTCGTCCTCGATGACAACCACCGGGACCTTAGCTCTCTTTGCCGCCCTCTGGTCCAGAGTTCTGAAAAAAGAAACAGGTTCGGAGTGAGGCAAAAGAGATACAAGATAAGAAACAGCAGAAGATTGAAGAAATACAAAAAGTAGCAAGATCTTACTCTTCTTCTTCCTCATCGGAGCTGAGCGCAGAGAAGTCGAAGTCTGGCTCACGCGCCCCGGCGCAAGGAGGCGGAGGAGTAGGCTTCCTTGGCCGCTTGGCGGGAGCAGGGACGATGGTCTGAGACGACCCCGCCCCGGCTGCCGCCGAGGCGTGGGGAGCGGCAGGGGCAGAAGCAGAGGTCCGAGAAGAACCCGCTCCAGTTGCTGCAGAAGCTCGAGGCGCCCCCGCGGCAACCGTGCTTGCCGCGGTGGCGCGTGTCGTGCGACGCGGCAGCTGTTGGCCCGTCTGCCGCTCCGTCACGTCCCCGGTCTTGCAGAGACGCCTCTTTGGTGGAGCTGGAGGCTCTGCTGGTGGTGGCGAGCTGCCTGAGGACGAGGAGGAAGAGGAGCCGATCTCCAGCGAGCCGCTCGTGTCCTCAACGGGCCCGCTCGACTCGGCACCCTGCTCGGCGCGCCTACTTGACTCGACGCCCTGCTCGGCGGGCTCGCTTGGCTCGGCGTCTTGCCCGGCAGGCTTCCCTGCTTTGAAAAACTCTTCTCGCCCGGCAAGGCTTGCCGCCTCCGCTGCCTCTGCCTCCTCCACGGTGTATCCGAATTCGCCCGCGGCCGCGGCTGCCGCCGCCTCTTCCAGCCTGGTGGCGATGTACGCCATCTCCTGGTCGGTGGTGTCGCGGGTGAGGCCCTTCTTCTCGTTGGAGCAGACCGGCGTTTCTTCTACGTTGTCGAAGAACTGCTGCACGACTTCGTCGGTAGGCTCTTGCCAAGTGGGGTCAATCCCGTGAGAATCGCACAACGGCATCATTGCGCGGATGCGGCTGAGCGCAGAATTGTTGCACAGCGGGACGACGCCGTTGATGTCTACTACACGCTTCTATTCCTGTAGACAGTGTTGGGCCACCAAGAGCAGGGGTTTGTAGGACAGCAGCAAATTTCCCTTAAGTGAGTAATCCAAGGTTTATCGAACTCAGGGAAGTGGAGGTTGAACGTACCCCTTTCAAGCAACCCTGCAATCAAGATACAAGAAGTCTCTTGTGTCCCCAACACACCTAATACACTTGTCAGATGTATAGGTGCACTAGTTCGGCGAAGAGATGTTAAATGGCAAGTGATATGGATGGCAAAAGATGTATTTGTAAATCTGAAATAAAAAGTGCAGCAAGCAAACATGTGGTAAACGTGAGCACAAATGGTATTGCAATGGTGGAAACAAGGCCTAGGCTTCATACTTTCACTAGTGGCAACTCCCAACAACATTAACATAATCGAATCACACGATATTTCCCATAAAACATGCAAGGGGGACGCACTCGGAGGTCATTCCTTTGTGGTCAAGAGAGGACGAGAATTATGTAGGGCTACAAAAGCACACCTCAAAGTTCATAGTTCTCAATCTATGGATTTCCCAATGTCACCGCGGCCATCCAAAGAGAGTACCACAATCACCATAACATATCTCAAGGATAGTCAAAGACAAGCACCAAGAGAGTCTCAATCTTCAATCCACACACAAAAGAGGAAATTACTCATGAAAATATTCTTCTAATCCATGTCCAATAGACCGCTGTCACCTTAGTCTCGGGGATTATACTAGATAAAGACAAGTGAGTACATCAATTCAATACATAGAGGAAGGGGAAATATCATGGGATCACCCTAGATTAACATAGCCTATGATCACAACGAAGATCACATCATGGGAGAGAGAATTGACCACATAGCTACTGGTAGAAACTTCAGCCCCGAGGAGGAACTACTCCCGCATCATGGAGGGAGGAAGCAACGTCGATGGAGATGAATCCGGGGGCACTTCCCCGTCCCGGCAGGATGCCAGCACAGGAATTCTGTTCCCCCAAAACTTGGTGGCGATGGCGGCGGAGATCGGAATTGCTTCTGGAGAAAAGGGTTCTGGAATCGAGGGTTTCGGGACGCGATGTAAATATATGCCAAAGGGGGTCACCAGAGGAGGTAAGGGGGGCCCAGGCGGCCTGGCGAGGCGGCCAGGAGGGGGGCCGCCCCCTCAGGGCGCCTGGAGCCCCTCTGGCCCCCCTCTGGCCCTACTTCTGCCGCATGGAAGCTTCTGGAGCGCTGATTTTTTATATATTTTTCCCGGAATTTTTCTGGCAATTTAAGTAATGGGAAAACCTGAAATACAAAAACAGCAGAAAACAGAAACTGGCGCTGGGGTGCACTGAGTTAATAGGTTAGTCCAAATATGATCAAAAGTGTATGGAAGTGCATAAATATCATAGCAATATCACACAAAAAAGGCATGGAGCAAGCAGAAATTATAGATACGTTTTGGACGTATCAGCCGTGCGGCAACCTGAACCATTCGGGATGGTCGGGGTCGTACTTGAACAGCTCCTACAGCATCCCGTTGAGCTCCAAGACAGTGAAGTTATAATTGAGGCCCGGGCGCAGCCTCATAATATCTGCCGCGTTCTCGAACTCCCAGGCAGGCCTCTTCCTCTCCTGCAGGGGGGCGATGCGGCGGCGGAGAAAGTCCGCGCCAACTGCTCCTACAGTCAGCCCGACAAGCCTGAGGCGAAGGATCCGGGCAGTGGAAATCTGCAGTCTGCTATCCTCCGGGGCCAAGTCGCTCCAGTCGTTGCCGCGTACTACTGGGGCTTGGCGCCGGGCGGTGAATGGCTGCAGATTCTCCTCTATAATCCAACACCAATTGGCTCTCCACTCATCCCATTTGCCGAGGAGCTCTCCCTTTAGATACGCTTCCTTCTTGTGGGTCCTCGAGACCCAGGAGATCCCGCCGGACAGAGGCTCTCCTCCCTCAACTCGAGGCGTGAAGTAGTGGCGGAAAAGGACTACGTTTGGGAAGACTCCGACAAAGTTCTCGCAGAGGTGTGCGAAAATGGCCATGGTCAGAACGGCGTTGGGGGTGAAGTCAAGGAGGTGGAACCCATAGGTGTTCATGATATCGCAGAAGAACTCAGAATAGGGCGGGCAGAGCCCGCAGTAGAAGAATAGGGCGAAGAACGCATATCCGCCCGGGAGCATTTCGCAAGCAATGGCTGGGAGTACCTTGGTGCGCGGATGCGCCCGCGTCTCCCTCGACCAAAAGAGGTAGTATTCCTCCCTCAGCTTCTTCGCGGAAAGCACGGGGGGGAAGACAACTTTCTTCTTCAGCAGCGCCGCGAGCTGCAGCGCCTCGGCCGACTTCGCGGACTTCCCCTTCTCGCCTTTCGGAGCCATGGCGGAGGCGGTGGGGGAGGTTGACGGCGCTGGTGGTGCTGGTGG